>LR999964.1:105189834-105587938 GCA_905220375.1 Tachina fera | reverse complement strand
GGCACACCGGATGAAATAGTTTCAGGCATACTCATAAAGTGTCCTTCCACAACTGTAAATTTTCGAGCAAGAATGTTACTTTCCAAAAGATTTAGAATGTTTATTGGTAAGTATGTCTTCAATTTCAAAATCAGACCGTGTGCAGAGGTGGCTTAAACTCAACGGGTGTTTTAAGCTTCAAGACCTTCCAGATAATTTTTAAAAGATGCAGTTTTTTCAGATGCAAGCAGCTCTTGGAGTTTTTTAGTGCACTCTTTAAATCTGATTTTGTGTTGAGGTGATCTGTGCTGTTGCCATTCCTTTCTAGCTCTTCTTTTTTCATGTACGAGACGTTCAACGTCTGTAGAATAAATTGTATGGAACCCAGTATGCGGATTGGAGGTAGTGGCGTGTTCATAACCTTGTTTAATATTCTCGTTAAGATTGACACGGTTAGATTCAATATCATCGCGTGTTCTTAGCGTAATATTTTCCGTGAAATGACTACTAATATATTTTTTGAATCCCAGCCAATTAATACGATTTATCATCTTGACATATGGGTGAAGTAAATCGCTTCTCAGTGGGCTACATATTGTAACGATCGTGGGAGAGTGATCGGACGAGAGATCTAGGGAAGCTTCAACGTGAATTAGTTCGTTAGAAATACTTTTTATGACGCCGAAATCTATAACATCCGGAATTTTTCGTGCGACAGTAGGCCAGTAAGAAGGCGCCCCACTCGAAATAACATCCAAGCCCATTTTTGAAATTGTGTTGAACAACTCCCTACCTCTAGGCGTAATAAGACGCGCACCCCAGAACGTATGCTTAGCATTTTAGTCGCCAGCTGCTACGAAACAAGGTCTTAGAGATTTGTAATTTCTCGTATTGATCCTAAGTGATTGAAAATCTGGGAGAGGAGTAAATTTTTACAAAAATTTGTAATGCAGATATTTGTTGCTTGTAGATGTTCTTCACAAATGTTGTCAATAATAAAGTGCTTGATAAATAACAAAATATGGTCCTGTTGTTTTATGAAAATTGAAAGCAATGAATTAGAAAATTTACGAAAAGTTGTATGTTTGGTCCTTGCAATAAAAGTAAGTAACGCTTTTTGTGAAAGAGTTTTAAGTATCTTAAGCAATTAATTTCAAAAAAGAAAGAAATCAAATGTCTTTCGATCTTACTGGAGCGGAAATATTAATAAGAACTAAGATTTTCAAAGTTTTTTTCAAACCTCTAAAGGTTTGGAATTAGCAAAATTTTAAAGCGCAAATACATAATATGTGAGGCAGAAAAAATAAAATTGTTATGAATTTTTAACACCAATGTACAGACAAATGAAATCGTTTTATTTTGGTTTTGTTTGTGTCTTTAGTATGCATTTTTTCGTTATTTAATTTTAATACGTTCCAAATAATATCAGCACGAAATAATATGGAAAATTCAAAGAGGCTTATCTTTAAAACTAAATCGAACATTACTAAAAAATAAATTATTTTGTAGACTATTTATCTAGTTTATACTTTCATCTATTCTATAACAGATGACGTCAGTAATAAATATGCTACGATGGTCGAACTGGAAAATAAAATTATTTTAATATATTTTTAAGATACCGGTTTGTCAATTTTTTTATATCTCACTTTTTTTAAATAAATATGAATTTTTAGTACTAATCTAGTTGATCACCCGTTTCTGAGTCCTTTTAATTTTTGACCTTAAAAGTGTTTGTTAGCTAAGGAACTTTTTTTTTGCTTATTTTTTATTGCTATAACAAAATTAACAAACAATAAAATACTTCCTTAGGCCGGGTTTACATATGTGTGCCATGTGCCACACAAGCGTAAAAAAAACGTAACCAACTAATTAGTAATGAAGAACTGATTGATTCAGACATGTATTTATTAGTTAAACAGTTTCATACATAATTAATAGACAATTTTATAGAATCGAAAATGATTGCAAACTGTTTAAATCAATAAATACATGTCTGAATGAAACAGATTTTCATTAGTAATTAGTTGGTTACGTTTTTGTGGGCAAATGACACACAAGAAATGCCAGATGTAAACTTTTGACGAAAATTCATCCCTGCTCTTATATTGGTTTTTTCATTCCATTTTATTTGATTTAAAAAAAAAACTAATAACTGAACATGTCAGAGCTGCATTTCCCACAAAAGTCTTCATACATGTATAATAGTCGGAGTGGTCCTTAAACACCATCATACCAGGGATCTACTTTGTCGTAGATCGCACGACTATGTATGATAGTGTATCACGGCCTTAAGGCTCTCGACGATTCATATAAAATACCGATGTCATCAGCATAAAATACGATTTTTACATTGATTTCAGCAATGTGAACACCTCCAGGCAGTTCGTCATCTAGGTCATTAGTGTATAGAGAGAATAAAATTGGGCTTAGGATGCATCCTTGCTTTACACCAACTTCAACAGAAAAAGTCTCGGACAAAGAGTTGCCATACTAAACTTTACTTTTCGTGTTCTCATATAGGAGTTGTAACAATCTAATTATTTTTAGAAGAAATACCAAGGCATGCTACAATTATACTAAGTACATGCACGACTATAACGAAAATACAACACCAAAAAACACATGTATTTTGTTGGTAGAAACAAATGAAAAATTGTGAAAAACAACTGTCTTTTGTTTATAAAAATAACAATTATTGGGTAACTAAAGTATATTTGCAGACGCGGCATTCCTGCATGATTATAGTTATTCAGTGTTGCCAATGTGTGAGTAGTTAGACATTGTGTAATTTCTACTCACTTGTACTTGTAATTAAATTCTTGTATAATCTGTGTGTAATTCTACTTTGGGTTATATTTTTGCTATAATTGTAACCTACACAAAAGATGTGTAGTGTAATTTCCTTCAATGTGTAATTGGAGACACAGCCATGTTTAAATTCATTGGCAACACTGTAGTCATTTTATTCACACACATACACTAACATTTTCGCAGCTTGTAAGCAAACCCTGTCGGAAATTTGGCTAACTTTAAACTAACTTTAAGTTAACTTTTTCGCAACTAGTACTTAATACACTTGGATTACTTCGCAATGTAATCAACTGAATACTTTAACATTGCGATGTCCTAGGCGGTAGTCAATTGGCCCACTCTGCATTACTTTCAGCTAACTTAAAGTTTACTTTTTTAAACCAACTTGTAGTCAGTAAATCAAAAAAATTTGTCTGGTGTTCAAACATGTATTATCACAATTTGTGTACTCACGCTACCACTCAGCTAAGCTACCATCTAAAATAACAACAGCAAAATGTTAACATAAAACTGAAATGAGTTTCAAAGCAGCTGAGAATAAGTTTGTTGGCTCTCATTAAATTCGACTACGTACTCAACTCAACAAGAATTAATTTTGGATTTGTTATGGATGACATTGCAGTAGTTTTTAGTCAGTCTAAGAAAAGTTAACTATAAGTTAACTATTTTTGTAGTCAACTGCACATTCTCCGATAGGGAAGTATACCTGTTATAATTGTATCATGGACCAAGGCAAACAGTTTCGAGGTATAGTGTCGAACGTGCATGAGAAGTCGGTAAAAAATGAGTATATATTAGGTTATATATATGACAACGTTGCCAGTTTAGGGGATTTTTCCCCAAATTGGGGATTTTTTCGCTATTGGGGATAAAAAGTTTCGTGTTGGGGATGATAACCAAATTTTGTGGGATATTTTGGGAATTTTTTTTTTATGGCTGATGGCAACAATAATGATTTTTGAGCTAAGAAATGTGCTTTTAGAAAGTCTTAAAATGTGAATGATTTTAATGCAAAAGTAGTATCAAGGCAGATTAATCAATAATGAACACTACCAAAGCAAAACTACGTAACAAAATGCAGTATGACTTGTTGGAAGCACTTAGAATAACCACTAGACTTGTGCCATTTAGTTCATTTCAGTGACCGGTCATTTTAGTTCACTATTTATAAATGAACTAGTTCGTTCTTTTAGTTCAATCGCTCTTTTTAGTTCAATGAACTAGTTAGGTCTGTTTAGTTCAATGGCAATTCAATCTCTTTGACAATATTAAAAACACGGATTCTGTGAAGTTTACGAAAACAGTAATTAATTAATTAATTAATAAATTTTCTTTATAAAATATTTATATGTAAAACAAATTTAATTTTTTTAGAAATCTCAAATCCAATATATTTTTGTGAATAAGGTAGTGTAAGTGTTTATTCCTGTTTTCTTGTTTACTATTGCATTTGTGGTAGTAGTAGCCAGCTCCCAGTCGGATTTTTATTAGCTAGCTCAAAATATGGGTGACTTTCTGATAAGTTATTTGCAACTAGCTTCTGAACTAATTCAGAAATGATACAGATGTGAGTCAGTTGTTTTTTGCACAACTGTCTTCTTCCCGATCAGTATTGATCAGCTAACTCACAACTGATGCAGAGATTAGTGAGTTGTTTTTGTACAACTAACTTCTTCGATAAGTTTTGAGCTAACTTTTAGCTAATTCAAAGCTGATGCAGTCAAAGTTCAGAGAGAAGATGTCAGCATAAAATTCATGTTTATAATAACTCTGTGCCGTTTATATTTTGCATGGCGCGATGGCAAAGTGTTAAATATGATGGCTGACAAACAAAGTGATCATGGTTCGATACCTGTTCTCATTTCTTAAAAAATAATTTAAAATTGTTTAAAGTTTAAGCTGACTAAAAAATTTTAATAAATAATGAGCTAAATCATAATTAACTAATGTATAGTTTCTACAAGTGAGGCAGACGACTCGTCCAGAAAATTTGTAAGTAAATCACTCAAAAAACTGAGTGATTTCCATATAAATTTTGTACTCAAGACGACCGTCTGGATTGTAGAAACAGAGGGTAAATATCTATAAGAAACACTCTCTTTTATTTTTTTTATTTGGCACTAGCTAACTCATAATGAGCTAACTCATGGTTAGTTTAAAACTGATTCAAAACTGATGCACTCGTCCTGCGGACACTCAATGTTAAATCTGATCACTTTTAACATGCTGAATTAGTGCTGATTTTTTCCACCTCTGACTAATTTTTGGCAGATAATTCAATAACTCTGAGTTAACTCAAATTCCCACTCGGCTAGAACTAAATATACATACATACATACATACCTACGTACAAAAATATATGGATGAGTATAGAAGCAAAGCACACAAACAATAAATAATAAATTCAGTGAAGTGCGACTTTTACCCGCGCATGAATGGTTCCGTACGGGCACAAGATATGTAATTCAATACGAACAATATAAACTATAGTTTTGTCATTTTTGGGTTTTTTCGGTTTTAAGCGTTTTTTAGTTAGTTTTTGAATTTATTGGCGCTTTCTGAGTTTTGCCACTTTTTTCACGTTTTGGCGTTTTTTTTTTGGTTTTTGAAGTTTTTTTTAATTTTGGCGATTTTTATTATTTTGGCGTTTTTTTATTTTGACGATTTTTTTATTTTGGCGATTTTTTTTTAATTTTGGCACTTTTTTTAGTGTTGAGGATTTTTTTCGGTTCTTGGCGTTTATTTTAAATTTTGGCGATTTTTTTCGTTTTGGCGATTTTTTTAAATTTGGCGATTTTTTTTTTAATTTTGGCGACTTTTTTTCATTTTGGCGATTTTTTTTTACATAAACAATTATTTTGGTTTTGGCGCATTTTTTGCGTTTTGGTACTTTTTTTTCGTGTTGAGGATTTTTTTCGGTTCTTGGCGTTTATTTTAAATTTTGGCGATTTTTTTCGTTTTGCCGATTTTTTTTAAATTTGGCGATTTTTTTTTTAATTTTGGCGACTTTTTTTCATTTTGGCGATTTTTTTTTTCACATAAACAATTATTTTGGTTTTGGCGCATTTTTTGGGTTTTGGCGATTTTTTTCGGTTTTTGGCGTTTTTTTCATATTGGCGATTTTTTTTTCATTTAAACGATTTTTTCGAATTTGGCGATTTATTTTTGTGCTAGATTTTTTTTTAATTTTGTCAATTTTTTTCGATTTGGCGATTTTTTTTTAAATTTTTGGCGATTTTTTTCAGGTTTTGGCGATTTTTTTCGGTTTGGCGATTTTATAATTTTCGGATTTTTTAGTTTTACCGTTTTTGAAAATTTCAAGAATTTAACTCTTACAGTATCCAAGATATAGCAATTTGTCAAAATTACATAGTCAAAATTGCATTAATTGATGGACCACCCTTTAATTTAAATTTTTTAATATTTTAATGTTTATTGTTGTAGTCTATATAAAAATACACTAATTTTAAAAATTTCAAGTGTCAATATACATACATATGTATGTACATACGATTGTATGTATATTACATGGGATTTTAATATTTTTCGTCGCTCGTTTTGGAGCACCCTTTAATTTCTAATTCTCATGTATTTGTTGTTATAGTGGCCAAGGTTCTACATACTCTGTTCAAATTTCAGGTTCGTAGCTCTTACGGTTCCTGAGAAAATACCGTGTGTTGGACAGCTTAGCGAAAACAATAGGGTTCCTTTTTTCACCTTTGGTGTCTGGGGTTCAAACATGTATCATCACAATTTGTGTACTCACGCTACCACTCAGCTAAGCTACCATCTAAAACAATGATGCGCACACAATGCCCCCGGGGGCCGAACAATTTTCGCGATTTACACATACACAACAGGAATGTTGACGAAGCGCACTGCAAAGAGTACAAAAGTTATAATTTTATTCAGTTGTATGCCAACTTTTAAGCAAGAAGGTTGATGTCGCTTGATTTGTTATGATACAACAACAAAATACACAGTTGAGATTACAAGTTAGAGAAAAAGAGAAGAACAACTGAGTATTTTTATGATTTTTTTTCCAACATTTGAATACACTTGGAATAATTTTATGTTTACATATTAACCATTTTTTATTATTTTGAAATGTGGAAGGTATATTATAAGAAAAATTTTTTATTTTCACTAAACATATTTAATGAAGCTGAGTGCCTTGTATGCAATCAAAAATTAAAAAGAATAAGTGCATACAGTTTTAAGCGTCATTATGAAAGTCGTCATTTAGAAATGTGTAGTTTGTCAAGGGAGGACAGAGATAAGCTTATTAATTAAACATAGTTCATGTTATTAATTAAATATAAAAAATTTTGTATACAAAAACATTATTCAATACTTTTACCAGCAAATTTCTCCCAGTGCACTCACCACTACACACACATTTTGAATCTGTTTCTCTTTGTGGACAACGCTGATCTAAAATAACAACAGCAAAATGTTAACATAAAACTGAAATGAGTTTCAAAGTAGCTGAGAGTAAGTTTGTTGGCTCTCATCAAATTCGACTACGTACTCAACTCAACAAGAATTAATTTTAGGTTTGTTCTGGATGACATTGCAGTAATTTTTAGTCAGTCTAACGTACCTTTTCACAATGTATGGTTAAAATATAACACGGACTTTAACGGCAAGTTTTGTATGAACAAATGTCAGTTAAAGTTCACGTTAACTCTTAACCATACATTGTGAAAAGGGACGTAAGAAAAGTTAACTATAAGTCAACTACACATTCTCCGATAGGGAAGTTTGACAACTACTTGTATTGTATACATTAACAGGCTGGGCTTGTGCGTATACCTGTTATAATTGTATCATGGATCAAGGCAAACAGTTTCGAGGTATAGTGTCGAACGCGCATGAGAAGTCCGTCATATATATTAGCTTATATATATGACAACGTTGCCAGTTTAGGGGATTTGTCCCCAAATTGGGGATTTTTTCGCTATTGGGGATAAAAAGTTTCGTGTTGGGGATGATAACCAAATTTTATGGGATTTTTTGGGAATTTTTTTTTTATGGCTGATGGCAACAATAATGATTTTTGAGCTAAGAAATGTGCTTTTAGAAAGTCTTAAAATGTGTTGATTCATAGTGAATGATTTTAATAAAAAAGTAGTATCAAGGCAGATTAAACAATAATGAACACTACCAAAGCAAAACTACGTAACAAAATGCAGTATGACTTGTTGGAAGCACTTAGAATAACCAGTAGACTTGTGCCATTTAGTTCATTTCAGTGACCGGTCATTTTAGTTCATTATTTATAAATGAACTAGTTCGTTCTTTTAGTTCAATCGCTCTTTTTAGTTCAATGAACTAGTTAGGTCTGTTTAGTTCAATGGCAATTCAATCTCTTTGACAATATTAAAAACACGGATTCTGTGATTAATAAAGTTTACGAAAACAGTAATTAATTAATTAATTAATAAATTTTTTTTATAAAATATTTATATGTAAAACAAATTTAATTTTTTTAGAAATCTCAAATCCAATATATTTTTGTGAATAAGGTAGTGTAAGTGTTTACTCCTGTTTTCTTGTTTACTATTGCATTTGTGGTAGTAGTAGCCAGCTCCCAGTCGGATTTTTATTAGCTAGCTCAAAATATGGGTGACTTTTTGATAACTTATTTACAAGTAGCTTCTGAACAGATGTGAGTCAGTTGTTTCTTGCACAACTGTCTTCTTCCCGATAAGTATTGAACTAACTTTAAGCTAACTCTCAACTGATGCAGAGATTAGTGAGTTGTTTTTGTACAACTAACTTCTTCGATAAGTTTTGAGCTAACTTTTAGCTAATTCAAAGCTGATGCAGTCAAAGTTCAGAGAGAAGATGTCAGCATAAAATTCATGTTTATAACAACTCTGTGCCGTTTATATTTTGTATGGCGCAATGGCAAAGTGTTAAGTATGATGGCTGACAAACAAAGTGATCATGGTTCGATACCTGTTCTCATTTCTTAAAAAATAATTTAAAATTGTTTAAAGTTTAAGCTGACTAAAAAATTTTAATAAATAATGAGCTAAATCATAATTAACTAAATATGTATAAGAAACACTTTCTTTTATCTTTTTTTTATTTGGCACAAGCTAACTCATAATGAGCTAACTCATGGTTAATTTAAAACTGATTCAAAACTGATGCACTCGTCCTGCGGATACTCAATGTTAAATCTGATCAGTTTTAACATGCTGAATTAGTGCTGATTTTTTCCACCTCTGACTAATTTTTGGCAGATAATTCAATAACTCTGAGTTAACTCAAATTCCCACTCGGCTAGAACTAAATATACATACATGCCTACATACAAAAATATATGGATGAGTATAGAAGCAAAGCACACAAACAATAAAAAAAGGAAAGCAAAACGTTGAAAACATATAGTTAATTTTGTGTTAGTTCACTTTGTGTCTTAGTTCTTAGTTCAAAAATTGAACTATTGAGCGTAAAACAATTGAACTAGTTCACTAAATTCAAAGTACTGAATCGTTCATTTGAACTACTTCGTTCATGAACTACACAAGACTATTAACCACACACTTTAAAAATAATTCAATTTGTTGTGACAAATTTAATCCTTCTGCTGAAATGCTAAGGCTTTTTAATAGAAGTACTATGCACAACAAAATTTGTGAGGTTGATGAATCAATTTCGATTTCGATTCTGAAGTTTTTGAAATGATAAACTGCGGCTAAACAATTTTTTATATTTCTGTAGTTTAAAGTGTGTGTACGTTTCTTTGAAATAAAATTTCGTTTCAGTAAATATTTTTTACTGTTGCAGTAAAAACTTTGTTCCAATTTTGTTTTAAGCCAAAAAATTAACTGTATGGAGTGAAAAATTCTAGTTCATAAAATTAATTTAAAGAAAGATTTGTAGCAAAGTTTTTTAGAGTAGAATTCTGTTCCAATATAGAAATTGCATACAGTACAGAACAGTTGTATTTTTCATTTGCTTTTTAATTTCAGCAAAAGATTTTTTTAACCAGACAATTTTCTAATTGAAAAAATCGGAGTTGTTTTCAAAAAATGATTACAAAATTTTGCATTTGAATTTACAATCTTATATTTGGTTCAGAGAATTTTGTGTTTGAATTTTAAAATTGGATTTTTCTGTGTACATAAATTTAAAATGGGCAAATTTATAAATATTGTCCTCAAGATGCTCATTTTAAAAGGCGCACTTGTATTTCAAAGGTGAGTACTCTTAAGGTAGGATCACACGATTACCGCAATGGACCAATTATTGGTATATTTTTATGCCAGTCGTGTGAATTCACATAGAACAATCGAGAACAATATTATGTTTACATGCCGCAATCAAATGCAACTCTGGTTCAGCAATCGAGTGATCGGTTGATAGGCAACCATGGGTGTTTAACGATTTTAAAAATGCACTGAACAAGTTTTATTGCATTCTCATACGCAATTAAAGAAGCCAATACGCCAAACATTTCTTAAATTAATTTAGTTTTTCCTGTTTTGGAATGTACAGTAAACTTAAACTCAATTTACTTTAGAAGTAATTAAAACTTATTTGATGAGTTAACATGGAGTTTTGAGCCAATCTTTGAATCATTTACTTCGTGTTTAGGGTTCCGTGCACCAAAGGTGAAATTTTTTCCAGAACGAGCAACGAAAATTGTTAAAATCCTATGTAATATACTTACAATTCTATATAGACACTAGAAATTTGCAAAGTTAGTGTATTTTTATACAGACTAAAGCAATTCGATTTATGAAGTCTTCAGTGTCATAAAGTTTTAAATTATTTTAATAAAATTGTTTTATCTTTCAAACAAAATTTTTAAACATTATGACACTTAAGACTACCGTTTGAATGCACCCAATGTGTTTATTAAAACTAAAAAAATCTTTTGTTGAAGGTTTTTGGTAAAATTAGTTTTGATTTTGTAGTATTTTGGCCCAACTTCTTTACAGGTTTTGGTTTTTCTGATGGCAACGCTTATTGTGTGTACCATTTCTCGCGGGGAATTTATAAAACAACTGAAATAAAACTATTTTATAATGTTTACGGCCATTACTACTTTTGTTAATTTTTACTCTTTTTGCCTTAATTATATTAGTAATAGAAAAATACTTTTTTTATATTCTAGATGTGGAACAACACTCACTTGAATCAGCTGTCAACATTCGCATTTCTCCTATTTATTTCAACTATGTTCTGCATACCAAAATCAGGTAACTCTTGAAGACATGTGGGATAATGATTAAAAAGAATATATCCGCAACTTCAGAAAAAATCGCTGTCAAATTAACAAAGCCCATAATAAAACCTACGGACGTAACTTCAAATGCTCTCTAAATTTTTGTTTGTCATGGCATTGTTCAGAGAATCAGTATTTATATGTGGATCATAAGAAAAAACGTTGCCAAAAAAATGTATTCTATCTCTCGACTGCTTTCTGGGGCTTGTTTTTTTTTTTGTCAATTTGTATAAGAAATGTGTTTATGCTGGAATTCTGTTTAATCATATATTCTCACTTACGTAAGGATGTGTATGGGCTTATGCCATGTAACATATAATAAAATAAAATAAATCATAATTAAAATTATATGTTGTGAAAAAGTTATTTGTGTTGTGTGCTATTTAAATTATAAAATTTGATGGTATTTAATAAAGTCCTGCACAAGATCATTTATAAGACTACAAGACATGAGAGATTATTAAATTTTTTCACATTTTTTTCAGTTGTTTGTCTTGCCAACAGTGTTTTAGAATATTTCGCTGTAGTAAAGCAAAATCTCTCATGTCTTGAAAAGTCTTATAAATGGTCCTGTGCAGGACACTAGTATTTAAGGTTAAATTCATTAAAATATATATATAAGAATATTTCTGTAGTTTTCATTAATAACAACGAATGTTAAAGTTTTCTCATTTCGAGTTATGATGGCAAATTTTAAATGCTTTTTATAAAGGTCTAATTTTTTTTGAATATGAACCTATTTCTTTTTTTAACACCACAACACAACTTTTATGTTTTTTTAAAATAAGTTTTAATACTAAAGTAGTATGCTGACAAACATTTTCTTACAAAGAAACACTGCGCCAATTACGTCGTTTTATCTGAACACATTTGAAAAGTATTGTTTGGTTTTTCTTTAGTTAATAAGAAATCACAATCACTTGTGTGCTTGTTTTTGCCTTTTGTAGTCATAACTTTACACGGTGTTTATTCTTATTGCGCTATCACACACGAGAACAACTGTGCTGGCATAACATGCCAGTTTGTTGGTGACAGAGGGGTTTTTTGGTTGGAACAATTTTTCAACCAGGCGCAACAGCAAATGTTAAAAGAATACAAAAAACACTAATACACACAAAGCTGTGTGTACGTATACTTTTTTATGCCAGATGAATTATTCTTGTGTGTTCTACAAATAACAAAAACTGTGCCGGCATAAAAATTAGTCTCGTGTGTGAAAGGCCAGTTATACGTATGTTGGTATATGTTGGTACCAGTGATCTGCATGATTACGAATCAAACGACATAATATTGCATTTCCTAAAATTAATATTGAGGTTGCACTTAACATTAAAATAATGAATGATGCTATTGCCCCTTCTGACAAATACAGTTTTATGTAATATTATAAAATAAAATACCTAGCCCCATTTTATTTTACAAATTGTTTTAATACGACAAATACATAATTTTTTATTAAGTTAAGTTAAGTTAAGTTTATTTGAGACTTTAAAACAGATATACATAAAAAGAAGTAAAGGTCGAATTACAAGAAAACTTAAAACTATAATGTTTTGTATTAATAAATATTATCGTTTTACAGTAACAAACTTGTCTGTTTTTGTGAAAAATTTCAAACATTAAAGATAATGGTGCTTGCTCCCGGCACAACATTTTTAACAGTAATAAAAAAGTATGTACTTAAAAATTAAACTTAAAGCTAAAAACAATAAAAAAAAGAAAAGAAAAATTAGCCTCTGTGGGCACCTTGAATTTTTGAAACATAAAATTTAGGTAGTAAGTTACTTACGCATATAGTTTCATGTCCCAAAAAACCTAAGGGTGAGTAGTAGTTGTAAACCAACTTGATCATTCAGTACATTTTGAATTAAAACATTATCGACATTAGATAAAGAGTCAATAAAGCGTTTCATTAAATCAAAAGCATATGAGGCTAAAGGTTTAATTTTTGTTAGATCATATATATATATATATATATATATTAGAAAATTTCTTATGAATTCGTTCGAAGTGCTTGTTAACACAAACCCTGAGAATTTTACGTTCGAAAATTTCAAATTCCTTCATTACCATTGGTGAAACTGAGAACCATATCGAAAATGCATACATAAGAACCGGCCTTATGCTTAATGTATAAATTAACAATTTTGTCTTTTCTGGTAAATATTTGCTATTGAATAATCTTCCAAAAGAAATTTTAATCCTGCGGGCTTTGTTGAGAAAAATTCTAGCGTGACGGTTAAACTTAAAAAGCTTGTTAAAATGAACTCCTAAATATTTGAGATTGTCCACAGAAGGGATTTCTTGTGCATCAAGGGATAAACTAAGCTGCTTGCTCTCTGGTACAACAAAATATTTACATTTTCCAGAAGCATTCCTTAAACAAATGGCCTCACTTTTAGATGCATTTATTTTTATGCCCCATAATTTATAAAAATTGTTAACAGAATTTAAATATGACGAAATAAATCTCAGTGTATTATTTGGAGAAGTGCCATGAGCGTAAAGTAACGAATCATCTGTGTAAAGAATACCAGTAGAACAATCAAATTGGTGTGGAAAATCATTAATAAAAATGTTATACAAATGTGGAGCCAAAATAGAACCTTGCGGCACTCCGAATTCAACGTTACCAATTGTAGAATATTCGTTCTGTAATTGTACGCAATACTTTCTATTTTAAAAAAAACTTTGAATAAGCTTAATAATATGAGGTCCAAAACCAATATTTATCATTTTAAAAATTATGCCATCGTGGTAGGCATTGTCGAAAGCTTTTTCAATATCAAGAGAGACTGCTATAGTACAGCGTTTCTCTCTTAAATTATTTACTACATCATTTTGAAATTTTAGTAATGCATGACTGGTCGAGTGAAACTTTTTAAAGCCAAACTGAAAATTTGGAATATATGAAGTTGTTAAATTTATATCCATCTGAATTCGAATCACTTTTTCGAACAGTTTTCCTAAATTGGATAAAAGAGAGATCGGTCTAATATTGTCTAATTCAAAATTGTTGGGTTTTTTCTGGATTGGGCAAATTTTTGCTATCTTCCAAGAATTTGGAAAGTATCCATTGTTAATGCAATTATTAAATATAATTCCTAAATAATCAAAAGTCAAGGGGGGTAGTTTTCTGATGATGAAGTTCGAAATATCGTCCAAGCCAAAAGATTTTTTGTTATTTAAAGATTTAGAAATTGACAATAGTTGATCAGTATTAGTTAAAGAACAATGATTTTGAATATTCGTTGATGGAAAATTATTACCAAAGTAAAACAAACAGTTTGGTATCTGATACAAATGTTGTCTTATTGTATTTTCAACATCTAAAACATCCCTATTAGGCACTGGTTTTAAATATGTAATAATTTCTGATTATTATCAGTTATTTCAGTTCCGTTTACCATTAGTTTAGGAAATGCAGACTTTCTTGAAACTCCTAAAATATTATAAATTTTTTTGTATGCTGTAGGACCGGGCTTCGGTTTGTTCAATTTGAACCTGTTCTTTAATAATAATTTTAATCAGATGAATCTGCTTTGATAACAAAATATAATTTGGATTTCTTATATCTAAAGTTCTTCTAAACAGCCGTCTTAATTCCTTTTGCCAAGCAAACTTTAATTTATATAAATTTTTAATTTTATCTGATATGCAAATATGTTTATTTTTGATTATGATTTTTTCACAGTGATTATCTATTGCTTCAGTTACTGTAGAAGAAAATTCTTCAATAAAATTGTCAATTTCTATATTTGATAAGTTAATATTCGATGGAGGAAAATTTAAATTTACGTTAAATGCAACTTCATTTCTGAAAGAATTAGTATTCTTAAATGATGTGAATAAATGAGGTTGTTTTAAAATAAATGCAAAATTCAAAAATTTCAATTGAAAATGCAAAGGGAAATGAGCCGAAAATGTTGGAAGAGATTTAATGAAAAATTTGGATTAAACGTATCCACTAAATTTGTGCTTATCAAAAATGATCCAAAAATGAATTCCCATTAGGGAAAGAGGGCATGGAACCCGAAAATCTAATAAAATCTGAACAAAAAATCATTTTTTATTAAATTACGACTTCATCTAGTCAACATGCTTTTGTGAGTTATTTGATTGCTATACAAAACAATCAAACAGTAAGAATTTTTATTGATTTTTAAAGCACCAAAACAAGAGAGTGAGCTAAAGACAGTCAGTTGTTAGAGAGGCAACAGTGCAGGCAATATCATTAGTACATTTTGATGTTGAAGAACAATACAGAAGTATTTTAAAAGTGAGTAGACAGCGAAAGTGAATAAACTCATACAGTTCACTGGTCGGTACATACAAAAATTTAAAATGTTAGCATTTTTTTCTGACAAATTGGAATATTGACATTACCTCACTGTTGCCAGAAAATTTTACCAAAAATCTGCAGCAAAAAATACCTTCTTTTCAATTGTTTTTCATTTTGTTTTCAAACTATAAAGCGACTTCAGACAAGTAAGAGTGCTATATTCGGCTGTGCCGAATCTTACACCGCGTTACACACATTCTGTCTTGTCCCGTAATGTAAAAATGTAAAAATTTGGAGTCCTTTCAAGTTATGCTGGAAAAAGAGAAAAAAAATTAAAAAATAATCTGAAAATTGATAAAAATCTATTTTTTTAAAGTTGACATGATACAGACATTTCCACGAGTCTGCCTGCAAGAACTCAGCTCGATTGGATCACGGAGAAAGGTTTAAAAACTTATCCACAGTTTTTCAGACAGACCGACGCTACGAGCCTTATATTTTATACAAAAAGACAAATCTGACGTGTACATGAAAATCGCCGATACACGTGTATTTTTATTTTTTCTCCCCTTTCCGAAAAAGTATATTTGGTTCATAGGACAGAAAAAAGTTCGTTTTTGTAACGCGGTGTTATAGATACATACATAAGTACATACATATTTGTTTTGTAAAAAAAATTAAATTTTTTGTTAGAGTGCAATTTTTAGTTCAAATATTTTATTTTTGATATTAGCAATCGTTGAATATTTTATTCTACATTGTATATAAGAAATAAAATACATTTACCCTTATTCCAGTTGTCAACATCGACGTCACGTCCATACAATATCTAAAAACTTGGGCTTGTTTACTCGCTGTCGAGATGTTCAAAACCGTGCTACTATTTAATAACCCTAAAATAGTCTTAGTATTGTACCTCCATAGCAAGTAGCATTTATGTTTCCCCGTATTTAGTTATCTTTGATGTTGCAAAAATATTTACGGCCCTATGTATAAGCAAAAATTGGCATGAAGTTAGCAGAAGTGGCGAAATTGAACATGATCTTAAAGAGTTTGGCGATAAAACTTCACATTAAAAATCATGGTAGGACTTAGAGGAGGGTTAAAATTAGGTAATTCTACCGTTTTAAATGTAAAATTGTATGGAGGAACTCGTTAACACATAATTGAATTTCGTCACTTATGCTAACTTCATGCCAATTTTTGCTTATACATAGGGCCATTAGTGTCTCAATTGAAACATCGCATTCCATCCATACTCCTAAAGAATTTTTTCCGTTTTGTTCAGCAGGAAGAAACGTTTTCAGAAAAATTAAATGGAATGGAATGGAATGGAAAAAATTAATAAGAATTCGTTACAAACTGTAAATGAAAAACCATCGATTTGAAACGAAACTATGCCTAGAGGATAATAAGCAACATTGCACAAACCTTCGTTTATACTTAAGTGAGATATCCATATAAAAATTGAACATAGATACAAAATCTTGGGTAAAGAGAGATACATGCGTAGTCAGCTTTTAAATTTCAAATAGTACTGAAACTACAAAAAAGCGCGTAATTTAAGTAGAGAGGCACTAAATTAAAATTTTTTGTTATTAAAAAAAATTGTTATACGTAAATATAAATATGTTTTTATATAAAAAATATAGGAATCGGTTGACCTTGGTTTCCATCCATAAAACTTCAAATTTGAGGCATCCGATACATATTTTAATTTTATAAGAATAAGTTATTTTTTTAACTTTTTTGATCTAGGAACAAACGGATTTCTCGAGTTTAAAAAAGATAAGGAAAGTTGTTTTGATTTGTTCACTTCTGATGCACAAAATATAATGTAATAAACAATTGATTGCAAATCTTTTTGCATGTTTTAGTAGTACAAATAATAGTATTTTCACACTGACATGGTTTTAATAAAAGTTGGTTTTAACGTTAAAACCAACAGTTAAAACCTGATTTTGCCATACAAATTGTTGTTGTTCGAACCAACTTAAAACAATTTTTGATTTGGTTTTAAGTTGGTTTTATGAAATGCAACCTTGTTTTCGCTGTGATAAATTTAGTGCTGCCAAGTCAAAATGACCAGAAGCAGCTGATAATGTTTATCCCTAGTGAATAATAGAAATAGATGTCGCTTGAAAATTTTTAAACTTAAAAATGGATGCAGCAGCAACAATAATAAAAAAATTATGGAAAAAGCTGTTTTTTGAAAAAAAAAACAACGAAAATATTTTTATTGACCTCCGAGAAGTGAAAATAATCGATATAGCTAACATCGATTTCAATAAAAAAGTTTTGTTTTGTAATGTGTTTGTGCAGTTTTTTTATGTACATTAAATTGACTTCCAAGCACTTCTTCACTTTGTATAATTAGTTCAATTTAATTTTCAAATATTTATTTACAAAATATAAAATATTTTCCATTTTACAACGAATTGTAGAATTTCCGAGTTTTTCATCCAAACAGAAACAGTTGTTATACAGTTTGTCAAATAATTGTTATAAAAAGCAAAAAAAAGTACAACAACAAATATTTCATTCAATAAGAATTGAAATTACTGAACTTGAGCCCAACTATGAATTATTTCTGATTAACAAACACAGGAGATTTATTTTATTTTTGAGTAAAGTTATTGGACAGTCTGTAAGTTAAAACCTAAATTTAACAAACTTGCAATGTGAATGCAAAATCCGCTGTTTATGTTTTTAACTAGGGATGTAAAAGATGTAAAGATACGCCGTTTTGCCGATCCGATACCGATACTCAAAAAGAAATATCGACGATCGGTATCGATACCGATACTCATATTGAACTTAAGTTAAAATTCACAAAACCTTCTATTATACAAAATTATAGTGTAAGAGATTATTAATATTTAAAATTGATATTTGAATTAGGTTAGGTTAGGTTAGGAAGGGTGGTGCTTTACTGCACCTCCACTCGGAGAGCGAAATGGGTCCATTGTGATTCTCTTCTGTTGCACATAAAAGTAATATTCACCGTGCTATTTGCAGCCAGAAGTGACCCTAATATCCATCACTAAGCCATCGAATTCCCATAATAAAGCTCCTGATGTCCTCTAGTTTACACTTCCCGACTTCAGTAATGCTTTCATGGAAACGTCTGCTCAGCCATCTATGCCTATGACGTTGCAGCTTCGGGTAATGACAGATAATATGTTCAATGGTTTCTGGTTCCTCTTCATCCCCGCACATTCTATAAAAATCTGGAGTGATAGTCTTCCAATTACTGGTTCTTGCTCTAACCGAGCAGTGACCAGTCAACACTCCTATCATGATTCGCATCGCCTTCCTTTTCATGTCCAGTAGTAGTTTAGATCTTTCTGAGTAGTTTTGGCCAAAAACCCCTCGAGACTCTACAATCCTCCCTACTTCGCCATGAATTGTTGGTCCTGCTTTCTACCCAATCACTTATAGTAATGACCTATCGGTAATTTAATTTATCGATCCGTCTGACATTCCGTCATCCAACGCCGACTCTATTCTTTGCAGCTCATCGGCTATTTTATTTCCCTCAACACTGCTGTGGAACCCAACATAGTCTGCCCTATACTTTTCCATAAGCAAGTTGAGGGCCCTCCTACAGACACTAACAAGTTTCGATTTGACATTGTGTCCCTTCAGAGCTTTAAGCGCTGCCTGGCTGTTGACGTAGTAGGTTACCTTCTCACCTTCAGCTACATTCCTGGCCACATGCTCTGTGGCTCTAAGGATCGCCGAGAGCTCAGCCTGGAAAACACTACATTCATTCGACAGTCTGAAAGAACTACGAATGCTCGTTCCCAAGATATAGACACCAGCCCCCATTTTTGATCCATCTGTAAGGACTGCACTACCCTCATACCTAGTGACTATCGGATTTGACCCAATCCTATCGGACTATCGGATTTGACCCTATCCGGAATTACCATTAAGGGTGTTCTACTAAAATCGATCTCAGCTACCTTATAGTCCATAAACCCAGGGGTTACGGATTCCTTATCACCAAAACCTATCTTATTTAAGATTGATGTGTAACCTGATATTCTTATCCTCACGAAATCTGTTTCCACGAGTCTAAGGAGACTTCTAGCCGCTTAACACAAAGTCCTCTATAGGAAGCAGATGAAGAAAGACGTCTAAGACAACCTGAGGTGTGCTCCTCTGAGCACCTGTGAATATCTCTGAACCTTAGCTAGTAATCTCTTGTGACTTTCCTTCCTCAATGCCTCTCACCATACCACACAGCCATAGGAAATAACCGGCCTGACAACCGATGTACATATAAATCCAGTTTACTACCTTCGGTTGCAAACCCCAGTTCGTTCCTATGGAGTTCCTGCATGCGTAGTAGGCATTGAGCCCTTTCTTTAGCCTTTCCTAGGTGTTTATTTTTCAAGAAAGCTTCCTATCTAGGAAAACATCCAGTTATTAAGCCCCCTCTGCTAGTCTCTAGTATAAAGGTTTCTACTTTGTACCTCCTAGTAAAGATAACTAAATTGGGTTTCTCCGGGTTGACTCCTAGTCCTTTACTTCTGGCCTATGAGGATAGATCACCCAACGTCGACTGCATGATTTCACTAATAGTGGGAAGAAACTTTCCCGTTACCAGCAAAACCACGTCATCCGCATATGCAACTATCTTCCGTCCGCTCCTGTCAAAACGCTTAAGAATTATGTTCATTGCCAACAACCACAATAGAGGCGACAAAACTGCTCCCTGCGGTGTACCCATACTCGAGTTGATGATTCTGCTCTTAAGCATGATAATTATCCACTCCACTAGAAAATTGTGAACACTAAGAGTCTCCAGCGGCTACCTAATAGTCTCTATACTTATGTTGTTCAAGGGTCCCTAAATGTCTAAAAATGCAGTCAGTGTGTAATCCTTGTGGTGCAGTCCTCACTCTATAACACCAACCACGTCATGAAGAGCACTCTCAACAGATCTGCCTTGACGATAGACATGTTGAGTGCCACTTATGACGCGGGTATCAATCGTGTTCCTTAGATGCAGATCAATCAGTCGTTCTAATGTTTTGAAAAGAAACGACGAAAGACTGATTGGGCTACGCGCTCTGGGACATTCTGCAACATGGCTTGAAAAATACCATCTGGTCCCGGTGATTAATACGATTCAAATGTATTTATTGCCCATGTTATTTTTCCCAACGTCACTATGTCGTCCACTGCTCCTTCCAATCTCGGTTCCGACAAGTAGTTAAAGTTAACCTCCATCCTTGCCTCTTCCCCTACTTCCCTACAGCCAGGAAAGTGAGTGTCCGTCAAAACAGAAAGTGTCTTAGAGCTGGATTCCATCCATGTGCCATCCATTCTTTGAATATTCCCAGGAGCCCTAGGATCCTTTGACAATACTCGCCGAAACCTCGATAACTCATTAACGGAATCAATATCTTCACAGTAATTCCTCCATGAGGCTCTTTTCGTCTTTTTGAGTCAGTACTTCTTGGATTCCTATATGCTTCACGCCTTTCCCCTGTAAAATTTAGACGGAATGATATCCTACTGTGGTCCGAAAACATACAGTCTTTATCTACCATCCAGTCCCCTACCAGGTTTCTATCCCTGTTAGTTAGTGTTATGTCTATAACCCCTGCCCTATTCCTATTCCTGAACGTTAGTACGTTACCCTTGTTGCAAATAAACATATTGCTAGAAGTTATAAAATCAAACACCAACTCACCTCTTTTTGAATGTTGCTGCTCTCCCACTAACTATGATGCACATTAGCATCACAGCCGAGTACCAATGCAATCCTTCTCAATCTTGCATACTCGGTCAGCTTCTGCACACCAGCCCCCGGTGGATCAGCAGCATCATAAGGCATATAGACCGATGCAAGCACAATTTCCTGCTTGCCCCTGTAGACCTTACTACGTTACTGAAAGAATTGAATAAAGTTAATCCTTGTCCATCTCTTGCTAAAATGCAAGTTCTTACCTTATCCCCTGTGACATGGACATACAATGTGTAGCCTGTGACTCTTAAGCAAACCCTATTTTTATTAATCCAGGGTTCTTGGATAAGAGCCACGTCTACTCGCAACCTGTTGAGGTGTATTATCGAGGTCGAGGCTGCCTCACTGTGGTGCAGGTTTATCTACACCACCCGCAGCCTTCTTGAAATCAGCGGAGTTAGTAAATCTAAATCTGACAGTCCCCAAGCCGAACTTCACAACACCCCCCTGTAGGATGCCTCCCTAATATTGTACTTAAAAATTAATTTAAAAACTTAAAAATATAATTTTTATTGAATCTAGTTTTTGTGTTGTCTAATTTTAAAACTTTAAATATTTGTAATTTTTATTATATAAAATTTGTTGATATAGATGCAAAGAATAATTTCGTCACTTAAAATAATTTTTGTTAATAAATAAAATTTTTTATAAAATATTTAAAAAGAATTCTATACCCCAACAACTTCAGTGTCTTTAGAGACTCCTGATCTACGGCAAACCGAAGATCTTTATCCGCGTTCTCTGTACAACCCATTGAAGCCAAAGGCTTCCACTGGTTTGTCCTGGGAGGCGCTTGCATTACCGAAAGTATGGTTTCCATCGATCTAACGGGTGGTGGAAATCACGCTGTCACCACTGCCCGAAGAGGCAGATCTGAGGCTGAAATTACCGCATTTAACAAGCATGACACCCCTTGCCCAGTCCGCGCCATGTAATTGTAATTCCTCCTCCTTTTCTACCCCTGCTAAGCCAGGATTGATTCAGGATTGATCCTTCCATCTGGATCATTCCTATCTATGATAGCCGCCTGAAGGCCACCTTCCAGGCTCGTCGACTTCTTCACATTCTTTGACGTAGAGGGTATGTCATCGCCAGATCTTACTCTCTTCGTTGACTCCTTTCGGGGGTCCCTGAGAGAGTCATCTGGTTTGACAGCCTTCTTCTTACTACCTGACTGTGCCTTGTTAGCCTCAACCATTGACGACCTGATCGCACTGGCAAACAAGGCACCGCCAGACTGCTTCTTATTTTTGGAGCTGGATGTGCCCGCCCATACAGTCCCTACACTCTTGCGAGGTATAGTCTGGAGTCCGTCGACACCCACAACCTTCTCCAAAGGAGATGATCTACCCAGGAGAACACTAACAGGGCCGTAAATTCTTTTGAACTTCTTAACGTCCTGCCTGTGCTTCTGAGCAGATGTCTCTCCTTTGCCGTATACAGCTTCGGATATCTCTTGACCATCTTATCTAGAAAGTCCTGAGATTTCCTATTGCAGCTTTTGGCTTTATCCAATTTTGTCCGACAATCCTAGCCCATATTTCCTGACAAGGCGTCCTGTCGGACAATTTTGTTTGAGGAAGATGAATGTCCCTCCTTAATCCAGAGTCTAACAGTCCCTAAAGTCCGACGGCTAGTTAAAATCATTGTGATTTCTCTCTCGTCGTCCGACACCAGTGACAGGTCCCACAGCTTCTCACTGACCCCTGCATCCGAGTCACCAGACGGAGCATTGAGCTCATCAACTTCCATTTCTTTGAGTAACTGACTGTCCTGCGTGAGCAAATTTTCATGCACGAGAGTCAGCAACTCGTCTCCCCCCAACGTATCGTACGTGGAGTCAACGTCATCGTCCTTAGGAAGTTTTATTTTTAAATCGCCTATTTTGTTCCCACGAGTATGCCAGTAAATAAGAGGACCATCCGCGCAGTGACGGCGTGCGCGGACTAGGCAAAATTGTGTACAACCAACCCGTGCCATGGGCATTGGAGGAGAGTTACTGCTAGCGACTAATTTTATTTATCCACTAAATTATCCATTCATATCATCGGCACAGCCCCTTACCACCTTGACCCTAAAAAGTATTTCTGTGCTTTAGTACTATACGACAGTAGGCATAACTATGACACTTGTTGTAACCGGAAAACCTTTAGTATGCATGCCTTTATAGTCACTGCCCTTAATTCAGAAATCCCAGTGACTCCTGAAGTAAGGACAGTAACCACAGCTTGCACTTAAGCCACCACATCACGACAAGATAGTTATTCAGGTGGTGGGATATTTGAATTCATTCTTAACAAAAAAACAAATAATTTTTTTTAAAACATACATGATTTAGCATTGAGAAAACATTGCACTACTATGGTGCAAAGCAAAACAAAAGAAACGTTTAATTTTTCTGTTTAGACTTTATGTTCTGCTTTTAATATGTTATTTCTCTTAGTTTTTATGCAAACAAATCGTTAAAAATTGAATTGTTTGTTCAAAACATCTCTAAAACAATTTAAGAAGTATCGTTGTATCGACAGTAAAATATCGCCGATATATCGATATAGGCAAATCTGAAATATCGCCGATATATCGGAATCGGTATTGTATTCGATACATCCCTAGTTGTAACGTTAAAACCAGGTTTTAACTTTCAGTGTCAAAACACTATAACAGTGAGTATTAGAGCAACACTGACGGTGAAAAAATCGAGCATCGTCATTTGACCACTATGTCCTACTACTGAATCACTCTGCACCGCCTCGAAGCAAAACGGCGAGAAAAGCACCGAGTTGACAACCCTGATGAAATATGTTTAATTGACATAAAAAATAGTTTTTGGTTTATTTTACCAAATTCTTTTTTTTATTAATTTCCAACCCTGGAACCATAACTTTAATTTTTCTGGTTTTTAATAGTAATTTAGTTTTTTCTAAAATAAAGAATATATTTGGTGCGTTTTAACTTTTACACCAATCTTAAACAAAATAAATCACAAGTTATATTTAACTATTTCTATATTGCGAATTCAGTTTTTATTTTATTTAATTATTAATTGTAATTTAATTTATTTTATAAATGTTAATTGCAAAGTTTTATTTGACGCGTTTTGAGCAGCCGACAGACAAAATTAGAATTGCGATCGTAAGTAAAAAGAATGAAAAAGATAAGCTGCCATCTTTTATATTTTAGTTGTAAATAAAAGGTAAGTTCACAGAGTTGGATAAATTGACAGGGCGCCACATCATTCCCCCCGTCTGGAACGGATTCACCTGAATCTTAGAGGGATTCGGACAGGTCTACCGCTGGAAGTAGCTTTTGGCTGACACGCCGTAGGTTGAAAATTAACTGTCCTTCCGGGTGATTTTACTGCTTCGTTCTGTAGTACTTCGTGTTTACTTAAAGCTGTGCCTGTTGACTCTTGTAAGTTTGTTGGGGGAGTCGGTGAATCTGGCTTACTTGCTGGATTTTCATATAGTTCATTATTTGTTATGAACGCTGGCTTTAGGCGGTCAATACTGATGCTAGTTTGTCGGCCTCTTATCAAGACTTTAAAAAACTTCTCGTATCGCTTTATGATCAAATACGGTCCGTCATAAGGGTGAGTTAGTGACGGGCGGATCGAGTCATTTCGGACAAAGACGTGCGATGAAGACCATAAGCTTTTTGATACAAAAGTTCGAGGCGTTGTGTGGTGAGAAGCGTCGACCGGTCTTATATTTTGCATGTGCGTTCGGAAATATGTAAGGAAATCGCTGTCGGTGTTTGTAACGTTTTTTGAATGGAAAAATTCTCCAGGAATTGTGAGCGTCGATCCGTATACTAGCTCTGCTGGCGAGGCATCTATATCGGGTTTAAAAGCTACTCGCAACCCCAGTAGAATCATTGGCAGGTGCGAAACCCATTTTGTATGGTCGCGGCATAAGATTGCGGTTTTTAGCGTACGATGCCATCTTTCTATTATACCATTTGATTGCGGGTGATACGGTGTTGTTTTTAAATGAGTTGCGCCAATTTCCTTTACAAGTTCGACGAATATTGACAACTCGAATTGTCGGCCTCGA
The DNA here is from genome assembly GCA_905220375.1 of Tachina fera. Taxonomy (NCBI): domain Eukaryota; kingdom Metazoa; phylum Arthropoda; class Insecta; order Diptera; family Tachinidae; genus Tachina; species Tachina fera. The sequence continues at coordinate 105,562,805 of LR999964.1, read as the reverse complement.
TCCGAAGTTATCCGCGCCGGCACACCGAATCTAGAAATCCAGTGGAATAGGAGGGCTTTTACTACTGTTTCAGCAGTCATGTCGGGGATCGGTATTGCCTCTGGCCATCTAGTAAACCTATCGATTATCGTCAAACAGTATCGCTGCCCTTCGCAAAGAGGGAAAGGGCCAACGATATCGATATTAATGTGTGAGAAACGTTGTTTAGTAGGTTTGTATTTAGCAGGCATTGAACGAGTGTGCTGCTGAATCTTCGATCTTTGGCATTGAATGCAGTTGCGAACAAAAGTCGTGCAATCCTTGCGCATGCCGGGCCAACAATATTTGCTTGAAGTTAATTTCGTTGTAGTTCGAACGCCTGGGTGAGATCAGCTGTGGGTTGAAGTTAAAATTTGATGACGGTAATTCTTTGGAATAAAGGGTCTGATTTGTTCTGTAGAAGTATCACAAACCAATTGCTTATCCGAACCTGGAATCGGAAAGTGTTTAAGTTTTAATGAATTCATTCTTGAAAAATACCATCTGGTCCCGGTGATTAATACGATTCAAATGTATTTATTGCCCATGTTATTTTTCCCAACGTCACTATGTCGTCCACTGCTCCTTCCAATCTCGGTTCCGACAAGTAGTTAAAGTTAACCTCCATCCTTGCCTCTTCCCCTACTTCCCTACAGCCAGGAAAGTGAGTGTCCGTCAAAACAGAAAGTGTCTTAGAGCTGGATTCCATCCATGTGCCATCCATTCTTTGAATATTCCCAGGAGCCCTAGGATCCTTTGACAATACTCGCCGAAACCTCGATAACTCATTAACGGAATCAATATCTTCACAGTAATTCCTCCATGAGGCTCTTTTCGTCTTTTTGAGTCAGTACTTCTTGGATTCCTATATGCTTCACGCCTTTCCCCTGTAAAATTTAGACGGAATGATATCCTACTGTGGTCCGAAAACATACAGTCTTTATCTACCATCCAGTCCCCTACCAGGTTTCTATCCCTGTTAGTTAGTGTTATGTCTATAACCCCTGCCCTATTCCTATTCCTGAACGTTAGTACGTTACCCTTGTTGCAAATAAACATATTGCTAGAAGTTATAAAATCAAACACCAACTCACCTCTTTTTGAATGTTGCTGCTCTCCCACTAACTATGATGCACATTAGCATCACAGCCGAGTACCAATGCAATCCTTCTCAATCTTGCATACTCGGTCAGCTTCTGCACACCAGCCCCCGGTGGATCAGCAGCATCATAAGGCATATAGACCGATGCAAGCACAATTTCCTGCTTGCCCCTGTAGACCTTACTACGTTACTGAAAGAATTGAATAAAGTTAATCCTTGTCCATCTCTTGCTAAAATGCAAGTTCTTACCTTATCCCCTGTGACATGGACATACAATGTGTAGCCTGTGACTCTTAAGCAAACCCTATTTTTATTAATCCAGGGTTCTTGGATAAGAGCCACGTCTACTCGCAACCTGTTGAGGTGTATTATCGAGGTCGAGGCTGCCTCACTGTGGTGCAGGTTTATCTACACCACCCGCAGCCTTCTTGAAATCAGCGGAGTTAGTAAATCTAAATCTGACAGTCCCCAAGCCGAACTTCACAACACCCCCCTGTAGGATGCCTCCCTAATATTGTACTTAAAAATTAATTTAAAAACTTAAAAATATAATTTTTATTGAATCTAGTTTTTGTGTTGTCTAATTTTAAAACTTTAAATATTTGTAATTTTTATTATATAAAATTTGTTGATATAGATGCAAAGAATAATTTCGTCACTTAAAATAATTTTTGTTAATAAATAAAATTTTTTATAAAATATTTAAAAAGAATTCTATACCCCAACAACTTCAGTGTCTTTAGAGACTCCTGATCTACGGCAAACCGAAGATCTTTATCCGCGTTCTCTGTACAACCCATTGAAGCCAAAGGCTTCCACTGGTTTGTCCTGGGAGGCGCTTGCATTACCGAAAGTATGGTTTCCATCGATCTAACGGGTGGTGGAAATCACGCTGTCACCACTGCCCGAAGAGGCAGATCTGAGGCTGAAATTACCGCATTTAACAAGCATGACACCCCTTGCCCAGTCCGCGCCATGTAATTGTAATTCCTCCTCCTTTTCTACCCCTGCTAAGCCAGGATTGATTCAGGATTGATCCTTCCATCTGGATCATTCCTATCTATGATAGCCGCCTGAAGGCCACCTTCCAGGCTCGTCGACTTCTTCACATTCTTTGACGTAGAGGGTATGTCATCGCCAGATCTTACTCTCTTCGTTGACTCCTTTCGGGGGTCCCTGAGAGAGTCATCTGGTTTGACAGCCTTCTTCTTACTACCTGACTGTGCCTTGTTAGCCTCAACCATTGACGACCTGATCGCACTGGCAAACAAGGCACCGCCAGACTGCTTCTTATTTTTGGAGCTGGATGTGCCCGCCCATACAGTCCCTACACTCTTGCGAGGTATAGTCTGGAGTCCGTCGACACCCACAACCTTCTCCAAAGGAGATGATCTACCCAGGAGAACACTAACAGGGCCGTAAATTCTTTTGAACTTCTTAACGTCCTGCCTGTGCTTCTGAGCAGATGTCTCTCCTTTGCCGTATACAGCTTCGGATATCTCTTGACCATCTTATCTAGAAAGTCCTGAGATTTCCTATTGCAGCTTTTGGCTTTATCCAATTTTGTCCGACAATCCTAGCCCATATTTCCTGACAAGGCGTCCTGTCGGACAATTTTGTTTGAGGAAGATGAATGTCCCTCCTTAATCCAGAGTCTAACAGTCCCTAAAGTCCGACGGCTAGTTAAAATCATTGTGATTTCTCTCTCGTCGTCCGACACCAGTGACAGGTCCCACAGCTTCTCACTGACCCCTGCATCCGAGTCACCAGACGGAGCATTGAGCTCATCAACTTCCATTTCTTTGAGTAACTGACTGTCCTGCGTGAGCAAATTTTCATGCACGAGAGTCAGCAACTCGTCTCCCCCCAACGTATCGTACGTGGAGTCAACGTCATCGTCCTTAGGAAGTTTTATTTTTAAATCGCCTATTTTGTTCCCACGAGTATGCCAGTAAATAAGAGGACCATCCGCGCAGTGACGGCGTGCGCGGACTAGGCAAAATTGTGTACAACCAACCCGTGCCATGGGCATTGGAGGAGAGTTACTGCTAGCGACTAATTTTATTTATCCACTAAATTATCCATTCATATCATCGGCACAGCCCCTTACCACCTTGACCCTAAAAAGTATTTCTGTGCTTTAGTACTATACGACAGTAGGCATAACTATGACACTTGTTGTAACCGGAAAACCTTTAGTATGCATGCCTTTATAGTCACTGCCCTTAATTCAGAAATCCCAGTGACTCCTGAAGTAAGGACAGTAACCACAGCTTGCACTTAAGCCACCACATCACGACAAGATAGTTATTCAGGTGGTGGGATATTTGAATTCATTCTTAACAAAAAAACAAATAATTTTTTTTAAAACATACATGATTTAGCATTGAGAAAACATTGCACTACTATGGTGCAAAGCAAAACAAAAGAAACGTTTAATTTTTCTGTTTAGACTTTATGTTCTGCTTTTAATATGTTATTTCTCTTAGTTTTTATGCAAACAAATCGTTAAAAATTGAATTGTTTGTTCAAAACATCTCTAAAACAATTTAAGAAGTATCGTTGTATCGACAGTAAAATATCGCCGATATATCGATATAGGCAAATCTGAAATATCGCCGATATATCGGAATCGGTATTGTATTCGATACATCCCTAGTTGTAACGTTAAAACCAGGTTTTAACTTTCAGTGTCAAAACACTATAACAGTGAGTATTAGAGCAACACTGACGGTGAAAAAATCGAGCATCGTCATTTGACCACTATGTCCTACTACTGAATCACTCTGCACCGCCTCGAAGCAAAACGGCGAGAAAAGCACCGAGTTGACAACCCTGATGAAATATGTTTAATTGACATAAAAAATAGTTTTTGGTTTATTTTACCAAATTCTTTTTTTTATTAATTTCCAACCCTGGAACCATAACTTTAATTTTTCTGGTTTTTAATAGTAATTTAGTTTTTTCTAAAATAAAGAATATATTTGGTGCGTTTTAACTTTTACACCAATCTTAAACAAAATAAATCACAAGTTATATTTAACTATTTCTATATTGCGAATTCAGTTTTTATTTTATTTAATTATTAATTGTAATTTAATTTATTTTATAAATGTTAATTGCAAAGTTTTATTTGACGCGTTTTGAGCAGCCGACAGACAAAATTAGAATTGCGATCGTAAGTAAAAAGAATGAAAAAGATAAGCTGCCATCTTTTATATTTTAGTTGTAAATAAAAGGTAAGTTCACAGAGTTGGATAAATTGACAGGGCGCCACATCATTCCCCCCGTCTGGAACGGATTCACCTGAATCTTAGAGGGATTCGGACAGGTCTACCGCTGGAAGTAGCTTTTGGCTGACACGCCGTAGGTTGAAAATTAACTGTCCTTCCGGGTGATTTTACTGCTTCGTTCTGTAGTACTTCGTGTTTACTTAAAGCTGTGCCTGTTGACTCTTGTAAGTTTGTTGGGGGAGTCGGTGAATCTGGCTTACTTGCTGGATTTTCATATAGTTCATTATTTGTTATGAACGCTGGCTTTAGGCGGTCAATACTGATGCTAGTTTGTCGGCCTCTTATCAAGACTTTAAAAAACTTCTCGTATCGCTTTATGATCAAATACGGTCCGTCATAAGGGTGAGTTAGTGACGGGCGGATCGAGTCATTTCGGACAAAGACGTGCGATGAAGACCATAAGCTTTTTGATACAAAAGTTCGAGGCGTTGTGTGGTGAGAAGCGTCGACCGGTCTTATATTTTGCATGTGCGTTCGGAAATATGTAAGGAAATCGCTGTCGGTGTTTGTAACGTTTTTTGAATGGAAAAATTCTCCAGGAATTGTGAGCGTCGATCCGTATACTAGCTCTGCTGGCGAGGCATCTATATCGGGTTTAAAAGCTACTCGCAACCCCAGTAGAATCATTGGCAGGTGCGAAACCCATTTTGTATGGTCGCGGCATAAAATTGCGGTTTTTAGCGTACGATGCCATCTTTCTATTATACCATTTGATTGCGGGTGATACGGTGTTGTTTTTAAATGAGTTGCGCCAATTTCCTTTACAAGTTCGACGAATATTGACAACTCGAATTGTCGGCCTCGATCCGAAGTTATCCGCGCCGGCACACCGAATCTAGAAATCCAGTGGAATAGGAGGGCTTTTACTACTGTTTCAGCAGTCATGTCGGGGATCGGTATTGCCTCTGGCCATCTAGTAAACCTATCGATTATCGTCAAACAGTATCGCTGCCCTTCGCAAAGAGGGAAAGGGCCAACGATATCGATATTAATGTGTGAGAAACGTTGTTTAGTAGGTTTGTATTTAGCAGGCATTGAACGAGTGTGCTGCTGAATCTTCGATCTTTGGCATTGAATGCAGTTGCGAACAAAAGTCGTGCAATCCTTGCGCATGCCGGGCCAACAATATTTGCTTGAAGTTAATTTCGTTGTAGTTCGAACGCCTGGGTGAGATCAGCTGTGGGTTGAAGTTAAAATTTGATGACGGTAATTCTTTGGAATAAAGGGTCTGATTTGTTCTGTAGAAGTATCACAAACCAATTGCTTATCCGAACCTGGAATCGGAAAGTGTTTAAGTTTTAATGAATTCATTCTAGCGGTCTCATTATTAAGTAAATTCTGAAGTTCGTCATCGTTTTGTTGAGCCAGTGCTATGTGGGAGTAGTCTATAACTTGACTTACTGAGTCCACACGAGAGAGTGCGTCAGCCGCGGCGTTGTCTATGCCAGGTGTGTGTCGGATGTCCGTTGAAAACTGGCTGATGAAGTCAAGCTGACGAATTCGACGTGGAGATGCATTCTCAAGTTTTTGACGAAAAGCGAATATCAGTGGTCGATGGTCGGTGACGATGTAGCAGTTTCGTCCCTCGATCATATAACGGAAATGACTAACAGACTGATATATTGCTGTTAGTTCGCGGTCGTAGGTGGAGTATTTTTGTTGCGTTGTCGTAAACTTTTTTGAGTAAAATGCCAATGGCTGAAGGCACCCGTCAACTTTCTGATGTAGAGCCGCCCCTATAGCAGTATCGGAGGCATCGACATAAATTGCCAATTCAGCATCTGCAGCGGGGTGTGCTAGGAGGGCTGCTTGAGCTAACTCGTCCTTGCAGCGTTGGAAAGACACCTCAGCGGAATTGTCCCACCTTATCGGGGTGCGATCGTTTTTCTTGTTTCCGATTATTAAGCGTTGTAAGTGCATTTGGTAGTCGATTGCCTGCGGCAAGAATTTGCGGTAAAAGTTTAACATGGCAATAAATCTTTTCAGCTCTTGGGCTACCTTAGGCTTAGGAAAGTTTAGTACTGCTTCTACTTTCTCTGGCAGTGGTCGAATGCCGTCAGCGTTAACCAAGTGGCCAAGAAATTTTATTTCTTTTTTGCCAAATTCGCATTTGCTTAGATTTATTGCCAGATGATTATTTCGAAGTCGTTGAAATACCTCTGCAAGGTCGAGTCGGTGCTGTTGAATTGAGGAGGATGCTACACAAATATCGTCGATATACGGAAAAACAAAATCTAAGCCACGAAGTACTTCGTTGATTAGCCGCTGGAACGTTTGAGCCGCGTTACATAGTCCGAATGTCATAAATTTAAATTCATATAGGCCGAAGGGTGTACTTATGGCAGTCTTCGCTATTTCATCAGGGTGTATTGGCACTTGGTGAAATGCTTTTTGCAAATCGATTTTAGAAAAATAAATTTTACCCCTTAAGTTTGATGTAAAGTCTGCTAGGTATGGAAGCGGATATCGATCTGGTAGCGTTTGAGCACGGTAGTCACCGCATGGTCTCCAAGTTCCGTCACTTTTCTTTACTAAGTGCAACGGACTGGACCAGTTACTTTTTGAGGGTTGACAAATACCTGTTTTCATGAGAAACTCGAATTCTTTTTTCGCTGCCGCAAGCTTCTCGGGTGATAAACGACGTGGACGGCAAAAAACTGGTTGCCCAGTCGTAATAATTCTGTGTTCAATTGACGATTTTGTTGCTGAGCCGAATGGCGAAAGCTTCGTTATGTCAGAAAATTTTTTCCAAAACGTCTGCAAACGGGTTGGATGAATTAAAGGTCTTGATAGTGGCCGCTTCAAAAGCAATGGGCGTTGTAAGTTGAGATACTATGCCCGTCATATTATCTATAAGACGGTTTCGTCGTAGGTCAATAAGCGGTCGTGGTGTTTAATAAAGTCGCTACCAATAATCGGTGACGTCACGTCGGCGACTACGAATGACCATAGAAAACTTCGTCTTAAACCAAGGTCAATTTTAATTCGCTTTTCGCCTACCACTTTAATGGGTGAACCGTTGGCGGCGTATAAAACTATTGCTGTAGGGCGCATGTCGAAAGACTTTGAAGTCAGTGGCAGGACAGAAACATATGCGCCGCTGTCTACCAAAAAATTTTTGTTACTAATTTTGTCTCTTACCTGCAGGCGAAATACGTGGCAATTAGTGGTGATCTCGCCGGAATCAACCACTTGCCGAAGGAGTCAGTTTGCCTGGTGACTGGATGATGGTGCGCTTGAGGTTGAGGCGACGTTGTCTCGATTTTTGTGTTTGCAGGGGCTGCGGCATTTTCGTGCACGGGAAGCGTACTTTTTATGATACCAGCATTCAGTACCGCCCATTGTGTTGTAAGCGTACGTTGCACGTGGCGCTGAACGTGTTGTTGAAAAACTGCGTCGCGAAGGAGACCTGGCCGCTCTGGAACGAGAACGCGCCGAGAGGCATTCGAATTTTTTGCCTAGCTCAACAATTGCTACGCGCAACTCATTTATTGCACTACCTGACGTGGCCTCAACTTTGCCAATGTGGTTGGATGCTATTGCATCGACTACAGCGTCAGCAACTTTCGTATATTCGGCTGGTGTGCCTGCTGAAGCGGCGATAACTGGCTGAGCAAATTCCGGAAGCCTTTTTGTCCATAACCCCTTGACAGCTGCTTCCCCTAACGTTGTTCCTGCGACTCGCCGCATTTCGTAAAATAATTCCGAGGGTTTCTTGTCTCCAAGAGGTAATTCGGACAAAAGTCTGTTTAGGCGGCGTTGCTCACTGTCGGCAAAATGATTTATAATTTTTGTTTTGATGAAATCGTACCTGTTGTTTGGAGGCATTGAAGCGATTACGTCAGCTAGTTGCGCAATGACGTTCGGGTCGAGTGCTGCTAGGATAGTCGCTGTCTTTTGCTTGTCCGCGACTATACCAGACGCCGTAAACCAGAAATCCATCGATATAAACCAGGCGTCAATATTGTTGCTTGACATTGGCGGCACTGGTAATCTGGCATAGATTGCGGACACATTGCCTTGTATAGCGGTGGGATCGCCTTGCATGTCGTGCTCGTTGACAACAGTCTCGTTCTGATGAACATTAACGCTTTCGCTTTTTGCTGATGTAGCGGCATTTGTGGCCATGATTTTTTTTAAAAAAATGGCTGCTCGGTTGGCGCTAGTTTTTTACTGCGAGTAAAAGATGGCGTACAATTGAAATGTTTTAAAAAGAAAATTTTAATTTTCCAGTTGGAAATCGTTCCAGTGCCTCGCAATAAAAAAAATCAATCACGTCGGGGTCACCACTTTGGTGCGTTTTAACTTTTACACCAATCTTAAACAAAATAAATCACAAGTTATATTTAACTATTTCTATATTGCAAATTCAGTTTTTATTTTATTTAATTATTAATTGTAATTTAATTTATTTTATAAATGTTAATTGCAAGTTTTTATTTGACGCGTTTTGAGCAGCCGACAGACAAAATTAGAATTGCGATCGTAAGTAAAAAGAATGAAAAAGATAAGCTGTCATCTTTTATATTTTAGTTGTAAATAAAAGGTAAGTTCACAGAGTTGGATAAATTGACAGGGCGCCACATATATTTAATTACCAAATATCTAGTTTGATTTAATTAGTTTTATATACCAGAAAAAGTTAAAGTCTTCCAGGTCTGGAGCAATGTTTTTTATTTTTCTAATTCTTAATTCCAAACTATTTCTTTCTAAGACATAAAGTACATTTAATTTGTAAACAAAAAAAATTAATTGACCTAGTTAATTTTATATACAAAAAATAATAATTTTCCAACCCTGCAATCATCCTATTATATTTTTCTGAGTCCTTATACATATCTAGTTATTTAAAAAGCTCATACAAAAGCTCAAGACAAGACAAAACAAAATTTTAAGGTTAATAACATCTGCTCCATGGTATATTAAGAATTCAAATTTGCATCGTGATTTAAGAATGCCACTAGTGACTGAAGAAATTGCAAGATACGCAGGCAAATACTTAACAAAACTCGAGTCACATCCTAATCCGCTTGCTCGTAATATTTTGAATTTTAATGGTCACATCCGCCTAAAAAAGAGGGACACAAGGGCTCTTATACTCAACACTCTAGATGGGAATGCTTGAAAATACATTTAATTTTCCTTTTTGATTATCACTACTTTGTATTATTTAAATTATCACTAAGTTTTGGCCGACACTGGTCGGGCTAAATAATTATATTTTAGCTTTAAGATTTGATCACTTATTGTTAGTTCATATTTGAAGATACAATAAATAAATATATGTATTAAAAAAAAAAAATTTATTTAGTGAACAAAGAAAAAAGGAAATAAGGAAAAAATTTGTTTTATTTAGTTATTCTAATAACAAAAAAAAAACTAAAAATTTTCGGCTCTGGAGCTGTGGTTTTTAGTTTTCTACTTTTCTGTACCAAGCTTTTCTTTCCATGAAAAAAAGAATTAGCCCTTCTTACTTTTATGATCATAAAAAGTATAAGTTTCCCAACGCTGGAATCATGCTTTTATAAGGGGTGTTTTTTATTGAGGTATAGAACTTTAAGTTGGCATCACTTTTTTAACTGGCGGCCATTTTGTCAGCTGTCAAGTGATTAATATTTAGTTTGGTTTGCCATTTCATCATGAACAGGTTGACAAAAGAACAACGCTTGCAAATCGTGGAAATTTATTTCGATAATAATGCTTCAGTTCGCGAAGTTTACCGCAAGCTCCGTCCACTTTATGGTCGACATAATCGTCCATCAGAGCAATTAATTCGGTTAAACATGGATCGTTTTCGCACTACGTTTACTCTATGTGATAATACGCATCGGCAGAGACGTCGAACAGTGCGCACCGAAGAAACAATTGCCGCTGTAGAGCAAAGTGTTGAAGAGGACCCGAATGGTATAGAGCCGGTATAGAGCCATGATAACCGACTATTTTGTTCCCAAATTGGATTGCATGAATGTGGATGAGTTGTGGTTCCAACAAGACGGCGCTACATGCCACACAGCGCACGTCACAATCGATTTATTGAAGGAAACATTCGATGAGCGCATAATTTCGCGGAATGGACCTGTCAATTGGCCACCAAGATCGTGTGATTTGACACCATTGGATTATTTTCTTTGGGGATATGTGAAGTCGCTCGTCTACGCCAACAAACCAGAAACGTTAAGGGACTAGGAAGCCAACATTCGTGGCGTTATTGCCAACATACGGCCCCATATGCTCGAAAAAGTGGTTGAAAATTGGACCTGTAGAATTGGCTTTATTCGAGCCAGCCGCGGCGGCCACATGCCTGAAATCATATTTAAACATTAATGGCATAAAATTATCCTTCCAATAAAGCCAAATTGATGGACATTAAAACGATTTTCTTGTGTTTTATTTCAATTCGAAGTTCTATACCTCTAAAAAAACACCCTAGTTTTCTGATTTCTTACACCAATTTATTTCTTTTAAGAGTATATATAGTTTATATAGAAAAATAAAAAATTAGTTTAAGTAGGTTACTTTTGTATAAAAAAAGGTTTAAGTTTTCCAACCCTAGAAACGTTTTTTATTTATTTTACTTTTTTTAATTCGAAATACCAATTTTATTCATACCGAAGTATAAATAAGTTTATTAAAAAAAATTAGTTAGACTTAGTTATTTTTATATATCACAAAATGTGTAAGTTTCCCAACCCTGGAATCATCCTTTTTGATTTTTCTGATTTCTTACGCCAATCTCTTTCTTTTAAGAATATAAGATATGTTTAATTTATAGAGAAAAATTAAAAATTTGTTTTAGTAAGTTACTTGTGTATAAAAAAATTTAAAGTTTTCCATTCCTGGAAACGTCTTTTTAAATTTTTAATTTTTTATTTTTGATTCGAAATACCAATTTTATTCTTACTGAGGTATAAAATAAGTTTATTTAATAAAAAAAAAACTAAAAATTAATTTTCGGTAGTTACTTTTATATGGCAAAGTAAAGTTTAAGCTTTCCAGCTCTGAAACTGTGTGCTTTATTTTGCTGATTTTCAATACCAATCTAAGTGGACCACTTCTGATATACCTATCGAAGACCGATGTGTCTAGCTTTTCTGAGAGCTTCTGAAAACCGATTCCACGTACATCAGACGGACGGACGGACATCGCTTATTCGTCTTCCCTATTCAGAAGGACCCAGAATATACATATGTATATACTTTGTGGTTGGCATATTCATGTTGTGGAAATTGCACACGGAATGACAAATCCATTTATACCCTTTTCCATTGTTGGTAAAAGGTATAAAAGGGTGGAGGTTATATGTTCGTCATGTACATATGTGCATATGTATTTTTGAATTTTTTTTTTGAATACACATAAATTATCCTGTTATACAAAAAAGATAAGCCGATATTACAAATTGTTTAATAAAAATAAACATTAAGTCGTAATTTACACTATGCAAGTCTTATTGCTAAGCTGATTAGTTTGTTGAAGAGAGAAACGAGGGGAACATCAACGTTTCTTTTCCCCTCGTCTCTCTCTCCTAGCAAAATAATCAGCTTAGCAATAAGACTTGCATAGTGTAAATTAGGACTAACAAAAGAATAGGGACAAATATACCTTGTCGAAAATTCCGTTAACTTTAAACTAACTTTAAGCTAACTATTTCGCAAACTAGTACTAACTGACACTTAGATTACTTTTCAATATATTCAACTGACTATACAGAAAAAATTATTGTTGAATTTTTTTCAATTAAGTGATTGGTTAGAAAAAATAATATTTTTGATTAAAATTTTAATTGAATATATATTTGTTTTAATTGAGTTTACTTCTCTATCTGTTATCAGCAGAGCTTAATTTAGAATACTATGAAATGGTAGATAATTATTACATATTTATTGCATGTAAATAATATAACTTTTGTTTTTATGTGTGAAAATCGAGCAGTTTTTTGTAGTAGGCCACATTGATTTGAAAAAATATTTTCAATTCAAATACCCAATAAAACTTTTAATTGGTTTTAATATTTTCTATGCAAGCAAAAAATATACTTTAGTTCAAGGCGAATTCAGTATCAGGTGACCTTATCAGTACAACAATTTTACAACACAAAAAACAACATGTAGTTTGCTATGCTAGAAAACCAATCTGTCAATAAATTTCTGAACAAATTTTGACGTTTTGGTTCAAATTGCTCAATTTCGCATCAACAGCTGATAATCAGCTGCGCTGATAAGGTCACCTGATACTGAATTCGCCTTGCTTTAGTTAAACAAATTTTTTTAATCATTCTAATTTTGACGTGTGTTTGAAAAAAATAGAATATTAAAATAAAAAAACAGATATTAATTTTTTTCCTCATTTCTCAACAAGGAAATAATAATAAGAAATGCAAGCTCATGGACCAAATATGGATGTTAATTTAGTATGCGGGGTTCGATGCAAATCGGTTTGCGTAAGTATATGTATGTATGTATGCATGTACATATGCAAAATATCGTAGCCTTTCTTTAAAATCCAATCACAAAATACACACACAATTCAAAGAAAAGCTACGATATTCGGCATTTACACTTACGCAAGACTATCAAGCACCGATTACGGCCATTGTGCTTTGTGTACCATTCAAAACAATACGATACATCAGTTAGTTTTTTGGTACATACAGGGTGGCCCAGAAAGACCGAAGTGGAGTGAATTCCTTATAACTTTTTATTTAAGACATATTTTTTTAATTTTTTGTTTTTTAAATACAGTAAATTTATACGGAATATTTTTAGATTAGTTATTAAAAATTGTATCCCGCAAGTGGTGGCCATTTTCTGCTTCGCACAAATGTGCTCTTTCCATTTCCATTATTCATAACTTATTTATGAGTGACGAAGCCCATTTCCAATTAAATGGGTTTGTTAACAAGCAAAACTTTAGGATATGGGCTAAGGAAAACCCGAGAGTACTTCATCAACGACAATTACACCCAGTTAAGTGTACTGTTTGGTGCGGTGTTTCTTCAGAAAGGATCATTGGCCCATAATTGGCCCATAATTGGCAAATATGGTTCCAACAGGATGGAGCCACAGAGCACACTCCGAGGGCCACAATGGCTATTTTACGCGACATCTTTGGGGAAAGAATAAATTCGCGTAGAAGCAATTTTAATTGGCCTCCGCGTTCCCCGGATTTAACCGCTCCATACTGTTTCCTTTGGAGTTATTTAAAAGGGCAAGTTTATGTTAATAAGCCTAGGACTATTGAGGAATTAAAAACCAATATTCCAGACGAAATTAACAACATAACACCGGAAGTTTTGCGAAAGGTCATGGAAAATGTGTTGAAAAGAGATCATTTGTGCGATGCAGAAAATGGCCTCCACTTGCGGGATATCATTTTTAACAACTAATTTAAAAATATTCCCTATAAATTTACTGTATTTAAACAACAAAAAATTAAAAAAATATGTCTTAAATAAAAAGTTATAAGGAATTTACACCACTTCGGTCTTTCTGGGCCACCCTGTAGTTAAATGTTTCTATTTTAGAAATTTTTTACGTACATATGTATGTATGTATGTATGTATATATATGTACATACCATTATTTTTTATATTGTTATACCCAGTCAGCATGTGGAAGATTGTTTCACAAAACTCAGTCTTTTTCGACTACCTTAGATGATCAAAAACTGATTAATCAGTTCTGCGCTTGAAATATGACTCGAAAATGATTCCCAAAAACACTTATGATGTGATTTGTTTAGAAAACAAAAACAAACAGCAAGCTTGTGCAGTAAAATCAAGAAAATATAAAAATATAAAAATTTTAAACAAAAAAACTGATTGTAAATACTACCACAAACCGTCTCAAAAGTGAATCGAAATTGATCAGAAATGCGAGTCATAAAAGACTCTTTTAGAAGACTTGCGGCTAGGATACCATTTTCTCCCGAATGAACAGTCATTTTCGACTCGGAAATGAGCGCATAAATGCTTATTTTAATCGTGCGGAGGAGTCGAAAACGACTCGAATATGATCATTAATTTCATAAAATGCTGACTGGGTACTATTAAATTATTAATATTTTAATTGGATCCTTAAAAATATTTTAATTAAATTTTAATTGGATCTTTAAAAAACATCAATTAAATTTTTAGTTAATGTAATATTTTTTTATTGAATAAATCAAAAAAAATTTTCAGTTTAACTGAATGAGTTAATAGTACAATTTCCGAGATTGGTAGAAAACTACTTAATATTTTAATTGAATCTTTGTTTTTTTTTAATTGGGTATTGTTTTTACTTTTTTCTGTGTATAGAGCTGCTCGAAGTTAATCGATGCATTGCAAAAATCGATATTGTGGTTCTGATACATTGAATAAATGTCGATACGATACATACGATTTTAATCGATACATCGATGTTTTTATTCGATGTATCGAAAATACGACTTCTGATATATATTGATGCTTGCAACTCATTTAATGTAATGATAAAAAACCGCTCCAAGAATGACGTTTAAAACGTTTTTTATTAAATTCTAAAATTGTTTTAAAATCGCTTGATGTAATTCAAATTGTAAATTGACAAAAAATTCCTTTAGTATTGTGTTGTTACTAAAGGAATTTTTTGTCAATTTCAAAACTTCATCGAAGCAACCGCGTTATTTTGCAGCATCCAAATACACATATATTTTTATTGTTAGAAAATTTAAAAATTTTTTTTGGTAATAATCAGTAATGTAAGTTCTTTTTCCATATTTGATGTTAAAATCAATAATATATTTGGTTTAAAATTACTGTTACAGGAGGTTTTAGATACCTATTAAAAGTTATATCACCTGATTTTAAAGTTCCAAGTAGAGCTACTCTGACACTTTGGGTTGATAGAAATATGACGCTTTGTCAGGAACATTGAAAACTAAATTACACACAATGGAAAATATTACTTTGACAACTGACTTTTGATCCGATTTGCAAAGCTGTGGAACTGTCCTTTGAAAAAAGAAGCACATACTGGCCTTGTACACATTCTTTTCTTAATCCTTATGAAATTTTAATATCGACTTTTATTTAATTAATAAATTTTCTTGGTTCCAATTAATCAATACCATGCATCGTAAATATCGATGTTTTTTTTAAATCAATACATCGAATAACATCGATGTGAATTGATAATGAATCGAATGAGAAAAAACCATCGATGTTTTTTACGTGAGCGGCTCTAACTGACTACTTTAACATTGCGATTTTCAAGGCGGTAGTCAATTGTCTCACTCTGCATTACTTTTCAACTAACTTAAATCAGTTGGTAGTCAGTATATTTAAAAAAATTTCTGGGGTTCGAATATGTATCATCAGCTGACGAACCATCTAAAATAATAACAGCAAAATGTTAATATAAAACTCAAATGAGTTTTATTTCCGTATTCTAACCTCTGTGACAGTGACAAAATTATAACAAAACTGAGGTGAATGACTTTTTGTATATTTTTGGTATTCTGGAAAATTTGTCACCTTATGAAAAAAAAACATAACAAAATCAAAATTTATTAATTTTCCTTTTATTTTACTTTTTAGGTGTGAGAATTAAAGAGAAAAAAGCTTGATTATTAAAAAATATTGTTAACAACTTATGCAAAAAAGACATTTCTTCGTTCACTTTTTTTGCAAAAGTAAAATAAAACAATTTTTTTTCATTTGCTTCAAAATAACTTCCAGCAACTCCTGATTTTTTGTCAACAATATTTTTGAAGTTGTAGGTACGGTAAGAGTAACACTTGTACAAACAACCCCAATTTTTGTTTTCACTTTTTTTTTTAAATAGAAAAATGAATATTTTCTCTTCACTTTTTTCAGCAAAACTTAAGCTACGGTCACACTTGTCAAACATTTGTCCAAAAAAGCGTAACCAACAAACACTAATGAAAAAAATTTTGATCCAGACACTTGTTTATTAAATTAAACAGTCTCGAACGCAACGAATAGACAATATCATAGAATCCAACATTATTGGCTGCTCTTTAAGTTGACAAGCTTTTGTCTGAATTGAAAGAAAATTGAAGAATTGAAGAAAGAATTTTGGGCCTGTGGCAAAAATTCAATAAATATACTTAACAGTAGCAAACCAAAAATGTTTGTCTTAAGTAGAACAAAAATAAGCAAATTAACTAACATGTGCATAATTAGTAAGGAATAAACGACAATGGTAAGTCTTTTGTAAATTAGAGATGGTAAATTGGGGCTTTTATTACAAAACACGTTTCAGCAAAATTGAAATACGATGAATCAAAACAATTCACGTATTCCATTTGCAAGAAAGTTTCGTATATAAGGCAAACATTTACATCAACTGACACCACACACAGTGGCCTTCGAAAACGGCTGGCTGTTCCGTTCAACTATGTGTTGTCAGAATATTTACAACTAACTTTGATGTTATTTGTTCATTAATAATTATCACATGTAATTTGGCTTAAAAAGCGTTACGAACTTTAGCCCTTTCAAATCATAAATATTGAAAGATTTTTCATTAGCATTTAGTGGTCACGTTTTTTTAGGCAAATGTCTGACAAATGTGACCGTACCTTTACAAGGACTAATAATTTTTCACAACCAATATTTGACAAAGCAATAACATAACCTTACAATAGTAAATACTAAAATCTGCAACACAAAAAAATTCAATAATATCAAAGAAAGGAAAAAATGCTATAAAAGTAAAAAGACTAACGTTTCTAAGGTACAAAGTGGTCTTAATGAGGTAAATAGGGCTCCTAGATACGTTCAGGTTATATTGATGTGTTCCCAGAATTTGTACATAATAGGTCCATATTTTTAAAAAATTCTTGGAACTTTCTAAAAAGCATTAAAAAAATATAACAATTTGATATCATTAACTCGAAATGAGAAATAGATAACATACGTTGTTCTTAATGAAAACCACAAACTTTAGAAGTTGTGTAATTGGGCACATTCGAGGCTTGTTTATGACGCACGCCCTTTTTAACTTTCGCACAAAAAGTTAATAGGTCTGTTCATTTATTTTCCTAGCTGAAACCAGCAACGAAAAGGTTTACATCTTTGTGCCATGTGTCAAAGAAAACGTAACCACTAATTACAAATGGAAAACTATTTGATTCAGACATGTTTTTATTGATTTAAACAGTTTCCTATAATGTTGGATTCCATAAATTTGTCTATTAGTTATGTATCAAATTGTTTAACTTAATAAATACGTGTCTAAGTGAACCAGTTTTTCATTAGTAATTAGTGTTTACGCTTTTTTTTGCACATAGCACACATGAAACGCCAGATAAAAACTCAGCCTAAAGCAAAAACTTACAAAATTACTCTCCCAGATACGAAAAAGTAAATGAACGCGTTCCTCATATCAGAACCATGAATGGAAATCATAATACAATTTTACGTTTTCTAATGTATTTTGAAAAATTTTTAAAAATTGACTTTCAATGTTAACTACTTTACACAGTTTCATGTATTACACTATGCAACAAAAAAATTAATCTCTAAAATTAGATGATTTTTTTAAGCTAATTTAGGGTCGCTGAACACGAAAATGGCATTTATTCATGTTCCTTAAGAAAAGTTTTTTATATATTCGCGAAAAACGTGTTTTTTTGCAGTTTACAAAGATATTCCCAAAAATCTTGAAAACTGTTCATTAAAATTTATCAAGTTTAGCACCATTGCAAAGATATAATTTTTTGTAACAGCCCATATTATAAATGTGTTTATCGGATAAACATTCACTGAGTTACGGCCCTTTAGATTTAAAGAAATTTAAGTTTGTAAGTTTTTTTTAATTTAATATTGTAAGTTAAATTTTAAGAAAAAAAAATTTTAAAATTTGTCTTAAGCTTGTATCTTAAATAAAATCTTGTAGCCAACTTACTAGGCGTTAAATTATTATCTTTGGATAAAAAATTAATAAAAACTAATGCTGGATGCCACAAAAAAATCAACCTCTAAAATTGAATGTTTTTTCAAACTTAATTGGGGCTGTTCACAACGTATATGGGCAATATTAATTTTTCTTGCGAAACGTTTTCGAGATATTCGCGAAAAACGAGTTTATTTTGTAGTTTGCAAGGATATTTCCAAAAATCTTGAGAACTGTTTATCTAAATTATGCAAATTTTACACTACTGAAAAGATTTTTCTTTCTTTTATCACCTAATATTTATAGTGTGTTGATGGGCTAAAAATTCACTGACTTACGGCCGTTTAGATTTAAAATATTTTAAATTTTTACTAAAAACATTCGAAAATTCAAATTCGGATATATTCAGTAAATGTGTCGTAACTTTTTAATTTTTTGCCCGATAATAATAATAATTTTACGCTTAATAAATGAGCTACAACATTTTATTTCAGATACATGTTTAAAATAAATTTTAGAACTAGTTAATTTTAATTATTATTACTCGAACTTAATTTGTTTCTATATATATGATTAGAATTTTTTTTGGTTAAAGGGCGCAACTTAAAATACTGAATTAAAAAAAATCATACAAAACTCAAATTTTTTTTAAATCTAAGGACCCGTAACTCTGCGAATTTTTATCCGATTATCGCATTAAAAATATTAGCTGTTAAAAGAAAAACATATCTTTGCAATTGTGCTAAAGTTGCTAAATTTTAATCAACAGTTCTCAAGATTTTTGGAAATATCTTTGTAAACTGCAAAAAAACACTTTTTTCCCGAATACCTCGAAAACGCTTCCTAAGAAAAATTAATAAATGCCTATTCGTGCTCAGCAACCCTAAATTAGCTAAGAAATCATCTGATTTTTGAGGTTATGGCAAAAAGATAAAAATTTGTTGCATAGTGTTATTTACTATTTTATGCATTTTTACTATTTTCCATCTCTGATCAGATATGATGAACAAACAAAATTCATTGACAATAAAATTTAATTAATAAGGCTTTATGAAAGAAAAAAAAAATGAGGACAATTGTGAATAAAATTCGGCGGGAAATTTTTCCCGGGGAACAATTCCAACTAATAGCAAGTAATAGGGAAAACAAAAAATTCTAATTGAGTAGTAGGGAACTACCAATTGAGGCGCCGATTAAAATTGTTAAATTGTGGCTGAAATTGTTAAATTGTGGCTGAAATTGTTAAATTTGGGTAATTAAAATTTGAAAATTCTTAAATTCTTGGAAATTTGTGAAATTTGATACCTGCGAGGGTGGTT
The DNA here is from genome assembly GCA_905220375.1 of Tachina fera. NCBI lineage: Eukaryota > Metazoa > Arthropoda > Insecta > Diptera > Tachinidae > Tachina > Tachina fera. Next base: position 105,543,193 of record LR999964.1, on the reverse strand, counting down.
CAATAAGTCCGTCCAAATTTTTGTTTACATAAGGAGTTTTTTGTTTACATTAACTTTGTGGGAACGGGTGATTTTTTTTTGGGTAGTATTAATTGTGGGAACGGGTGATTTTTTTTTGTGGGTGTGGTTTAAGGGGTTTTATAAGATTAAGATTTCTCAAGTGTATATGCCGACGGCAAAACATGATTATTATTTTTTCCCAATACCGAAGGGAAAATCATGGATGTGATTTGTCCTTATGCCGACGGGAAAATCATGAAAATGATTTTTCCTAATACCAATGGTGAAATAGTGATTATTAATTTTTCCTATTGCCTACGGCAATGCATGATAATTTTTCCTAATGCCTACGGCAATACATGATTATTATTTTTTTCAAATGCCGACGGCAAAACACATTTTTATTTTTTTCAAATGCCGACGGCAAAACATGATTATTATTTTTTCCTAATACCGAAGGGAAAATCATGGAAATGATTTGTCCTTATGCCGACGGGAAAACGTGAAAGTTATTTTTTCTAATGCTAATATAAGTGTTGGTAGACTGTGATTTGGGTGGATGGGTGTTTGTAGGTGTTGTAATATGTAACCGTAGGAGTTTGGGGATGTATCTGTCTACAGGAATTTAAGCGAGGCTGTGATAAGCCGGTGCGGGGGTGTAGTTAAGATAGATCGATTACATGCATGTATGTATGCCTGTGAGAATTTAATGTTGATTGTGATTTGAGGTGGGTGGGGGTGTTGTGGAGGTAGATGGATCGCCTGTATGTGTGTGTGTGTGTGTGTGTGTTTGTGTATGTGTGTGTGTGTGGATATATTTCAGTAGGAGCTTAAGGCTGATCGCGATTTATGAGGGGCGTGGTATTCTAGTAATATGTAACCGAGGGAATCTGTATGTTTGTATGTATGTAGGAGCTTAAGGCTGACTATGATTTGGGTGAGTAGGGTTGTTGACGTAATATGTAGCCTAGGGATTTGTAGGTGTGTTTGTCTGTAGGAGTTTAAGGCTGGTCGTGATTTGAGGTGGGTGAGGATTTTGTTGAGGTAGATTGATTGTGTGTATGTATGTATGGCTGTGAGAATTTAAGATGATTGTGATTTATTATAGGCGATATGTTCTTGTTATATGTAGCAGTGGGAATCTATATGTATATATGTCTGTGGGAGTTTAAGACTATCCATAATTCAGGTAGGTGAGAGTGTTCTGTTGTTGAGATTAATTTTATATATTGTATATGTATGTATGTATGTATGACCATAGGAATTTGTGAATGTATATCTGTGAGGATTTTAGGCTGATCTTGATTTGTAATTTGTTTGATTTGTTAAAATTTTTCTTAGATGAATCCTGCTATGTGTGTGTGTGTATGCGTGTGTATATGAGTTTCTCGTGCTGGTATTTATATGTAGGTAGCAATAAATTGTTTTCAATATCGACATTTGGTACTATAAAATACTATCATATATCTGAAATTCCCTAATCCTAGTATGTTTTTATACTTACGATTGCTTTATATTTTTTCATGCTTAAATTTGTCTCGCGTTAAAGTCTGCCTTTGACAAATTTGTTTATATTACAGATTTTGTTTGTTTAACTACATCAACCTTCTTTGACTGGACAACTTTTCGACACACAGAAAAAAAAGACCAACTTAAAATCAGTAAAAACCATGTTGAATTAATAAGAAACATTAGCGAAGGTTTAGCCATATTGAAATTTCTTATTTCAATATGGAAAAATATTAATTTACAGTATTCATTTATTAAACTCATTACTTTTTAGGTATCTCAACACACATTTTCTATTATTGAATTAATGTGACGCATTCTTATTTTTACGCAGCATAATTTCCTTGAGTGTAGACCAAGCGAATTTATGCTTAATATATTTTCATGATGTAGATATGTAAGTGTGATTGTTAAGATCTAATAAATACTTGAGCATTGATAAGAAATTTGATATGTGTACATACATATCTACAAATTGATTTTATGTTTGCATGTATGTATGTATGTAGTATGTACATACAAATAAGTGTTTATATCAATCTTTGAATACATATTTTTTTCGTCATGTCATGTCTTTTGTTGTTGTTGCTGCTGCTGATGTTGCTGTGTATAGATGTGAAATATCTTCAGCTTTTTTACTTGAAATTAAAAAAAAACGTTGTTTTAATTTTCATTTGCATTTACTTAAAAGTTTGTGAGGATTTTCTATTTTAAGTAAAGCTGAATTCCTGAAGATACATACTCTAAAGTAATAGTAACTATAACAGAAATATTTCCTATATTTAATTTAAATTTGCTTAAAGTTGATGCAGCCTATATAGTCAACGTTAGAAATTTTTGGAGGGTGTACATTGCAAAACCTTTCAAAAATGTATAAACATTTTTAAATGAAACTGATTCAACACCTCCAGCACAGAATATTAACCAGAATCCTCACTTATGAGTTAAGCGAAATCGTCGTATCAGCTGATGTATAAATATTTGAAGGGAGAGAAAAAATAGGCTTTTTGCATGTATAAAAAGCAATAGCCATACATAGCATTTGTGACCATATGATTGTGAAAAAGTGCAAAATTAAATTTTCCAAAAGTGAATTATTTTAGACTTATTTTTAATAAAATATAAATATTTGCATAAAAGAGCAGTGATTTTTGTGTTTAATTAGCTTAATTAAAGGCCGGTGGTGTTCTTCAACTAGTGAATGTAAATTGCGACCTAACTAATGTGAAAATGTTAAAATATTTGCAAAAGCAATTCCATAAGTTTTCATTGTCACAAAATAAATTTAATTTAAATATATTTTTTAGACTTAATACGCGTTAAATACAATAAATGTTAATGTAATCGGTAATAAACATATTCGTATTACGTGTTCTCAATGATATCTTCCAATGCATCGCTCTGGAATTGGTTGTTTTCATAAAAAACACGAATTGTTAGTACATGGTCGCTTGTTAAATTTATCAATTTTGTGAAACAAAAAAGCTAATATTGGAAAAAGAAAACTAGCTGGAATTAATTCGGACTGCGAAAAGTGAATATGACTATTTTAATGTGCCTTTGGAAGATGTTAAACGCGAATTATGTACATACATACGTCGCGGCATTGTCCAATGGCAAAAACGCGATCTGATCCAAAATGCCAAATGGCTGGCTGAAATGGAACCATGTGTGATATACTTAGACATCGATGCAAGAAGTGAAAAATTTCAAAGAGGCAACATTGCAAGGCATAAACAAAGTGGTATGTGACAATTATTTTTTGGCCAAATGTTATTTTGATGTACGGGAATACGACCGGGCACCTATGGAGTTCTTAGGTCGATGTGATCATTTTATGGCCATTACATAATATCAAAGAGCCTTGAAACTAAATCTTTAATATCTGACGTCTTGGAGTTTAATGTGTCATGAAAGCTGGAAAACACGAATGCTGCTATACAAAGGAATAAAAAAGCTGTAGGTAAGTTTTAAATGTTGATTGAATCCATATTAGTACACATAATTTGTTTACACATGCTTAAATTATTTTCATTTTAGGAGAGACCTATGAAAAACTAGGTAGATTTTGAAATTCCATAAAATGTTATCGTTAAGCATGTAATGTGGGTGATGTCGAAGGTGTTATGTATAAAATGGCCAATCGGAATGAAAAAATTGGAGCCTTAGAGCTGGGTGTTGGGTGCTACATTATGTATTGCAGCGATGAAAGAGCAGCGGCTGATAACCAGGGTTTATATCATGGCTTCATGTACCCTCGTGAGTTATTATGAAGGCAAAGAAGAATATCATCGGGCATCGCAATATGCATCCAAGTGCTTAGAGTGTAAGTTAAATTACAAAATTTTTGAAAATAAAATACTATAATTAAAACTTTTTTTCTAGCGCAAATTAGAAGCCAAATCTACTTAAAACTGAAAATAAACGGTTTGGTGCGGCCGCAAGTGATACTTCTGTAAGCTTTAAATCTTCGAAAATACAACAAACGATGTGTCCACCAGAAATCGAGACTAATGTGAATAATATATTTATTAATGAATTTAAATATCGACACATAAACTTAAGATTTCCGTTGCATAAAAACTTAAATACAAATAACAGTAAGAAGGTATGCTTAACCAAATTGTAATTTTCTCACTTGATATATGTATGTACAATTAATTATGGAAGTGGTCTAAAGATACGGTCACATTTGTCAAACATTTGCCCAACAAACACTAATGAAAAAGGTTTTGATCCCTATGACAATGTCATAGAATCCAACATTATTGGCTACTCTTTAACTAGACAAACTTTTGTCCCAATTGAAAGATTTTTCATTAGCGTTTAGTGGTTACGCTTTTTTTTGGGCAAATGTTTAGCCGTACCTTGAGTCATATGTATATCTTTGGTCGAAATATTTACAGCTTTATTTATAAAAACTATAAAGGCTTTATAAAAACAGAAAAGGTTTAAAAAACAGATTTTCATAAGAATTTATTTTAATAAAACCTTAATAAAACAAAGAGGCAGACGATGATGTTTGCTTGTCTTCTATAAATTGGTAGTAATCTTTTATAAAGCCTTAACAAAAGACTATCAATACAAAATACAACTTAATTTAAGTAAACCAATTTATGTGCAGTTTTTATCATGCAAATTAAATTGTTGATTGATTTCTGTAGACATTTTTTAAACAAGTCGCTTGCTTAATGTAATGTAGAAGCAAGTTATTTCTTTACTAAGCTTATACTCACTCCAGTTTGTAGTAACAAAATCATAAAAAAGTATGTCCAATTTTGAAATTGTATTATTATTTTTATATATAATTATTAATTATATATAATTAATTAACATTTTTTAAATACATAAATACATTTCAATTAAATTTAAAAATGTCTCACATAACTTTTGATTTTAAATAATTACAATAAAAATTAAATATAATTTATTTACATATGCCATCAAAGTGTAAAGTTGTTTTCTTTGCGAACTTTCTTCCTTCTTGGATGCATTTCTTTCCAGTTTAGATTTTTAGGGATAGAATAAAGTTTTGGAACAGCTATATTTTATTTAGTTTCTGTCAGGTTTTCTTGTTGGAGTTCATGTATGTAAATAAAAAATTGGAATTTTTGTATTATTAAAATTGTATATGTTGTAGTAAAGCCAAAATTTTATCTCTTTTGGAAAATATTATGTAGCCCTGAAAAGGGCTTTTTATATGATTTTTTTTCGACCTTATCTGGTCTAGATCCATCATGTTCTGCTAAAAACAGCATCACCTCTTGTAGGATGTGACTCTTCGCCACGCATGATGGTCTTGAGTAAGGAGAAGCTTTAAATGCGTACGCATTATATTTTCGCTGCACTTACTCCTGTGCCAGGGTGTATTATTCTACCATAAACACTCGATGCCATCCCAACAAACAATTAGTCAAGTGGTTACTTCAATGTAAATACTATTTGGTTGTTGGGATATATAACAATCAACAAATAAATCAAAGAAAGAAATAAACAAAAAATCCCAGCAAACAATTAGTCAAGCGATTACTTCAATGTAATTACTATTTGGTTGTTGGGATAATATAACAACAAATAAATTAAAAATTAATAGGAAATAAATGAGAAATCCCAGCAAACAATTAGTAAAGCAATTAATTCAGTGTAAATACTATTTGGTTGTTGGGATAATATAATAACAAACAAATGAAAAATTAATAGGAAATAAATGAGAAATCCCAGCAAACAATTAGTAAAGCAATTAATTCAGTGTAAATACTATTTGGTTGTTGGGATAATATAACATTATATAAATCAATAATATAATAAAAAGCAACAAATTCAGGTACAATTTCAGGTACAAATTCAGGTACAAATAATATATACAAATTTAATAAATAAAAAGCATAAACGGTATGTAAAACAATTCACCAAATAAATTTATATAAACCATTTTTTCAAAATAAGCGTACAATATAGGGTATTTTTTTGGGTTTTTTTTATATAATTTATAATCCCAGCAAACAAATAGGTTCAGAACCGGTTGAAAAAAATATACGATTTTTGACGCCTATGATGTAGCTTTCCATTAAGGGAAGAATTTTTAAAATCCGTACCAAAAAATAAAAAAACCGGTTCAGAACCGGTTGAAAAAAATATACGATTTTTGACGCCTATGATGTAGCTTTCCATTAAGTAAAGAATTTTTAAAATCCGTACCAAAAAATAAAAAAACTGGTTCAGAACCAGTTGAAAAAAATATACGATTTTTGACGCCTATGATGTAGCTTTCCATTAAGGGACGAATTTTTAAAATCCGTACCAAAAAATAAAAAAACCGGTTCAGAACCGGTTGAAAAAAATATACGATTTTTGACGCCTATGATGTAGCTTTCCATTAAGGGAAGAATTTTTAAAATCCGTACCAAAAAATAAAAAAACCGGTTCAGAACCGGTTGAAAAAAATATACGATTTTTGACGCCTATGATGTAGCTTTCCATTAAGGGAAGAATTTTTAAAATCCGTACCAAAAAATAAAAAAACCGGTTCAGAACCGGCTAAAAAAAATATACGATTTTTGACGCCTATGATGTAGCTTTCCATTAAGGGAAGAATTTTTAAAATTAAATTAAATCAGTACCAAATAAAAAAAAACCAAATACATATAAACAGTTTCAGTTTTTTGTTGGAAAAATGCGAAAAATGTAACAGTAAAAAAATTCAAAACTTTTTTTCTAAATTTTTTTCCTGTTTGTTGTCAAAAATTAATACTTTTATTATATTTGTTATGAAGAAAAGTTTGCGTAACTTTTCAAAACATACAAAAACAAAAAAAATTATTTAATTTTCATTATTTTATAATTTATTTAATTTTTTTAGTTAGATTTTTTTGGTTAAAAATAAAAGGCAAGCTTTGTAGAAGAAATTCGTTTCCAAACGTTTAAAATTTTTATGAAAAATAACAAAACGCCTTTCAAAAAGTATTTTTCCCATACAAATTTCAAAACGGCAAAATATGATTATGTTTACAAATTTAAAATGATTGATAATACTATAAAAAAACATTACATCTGATATGTTCCTTCCAATATAAGATGTTCCTTCAATGTTCCTTCCAATTTACGAAATTCCGCTCATGCAATTTTCTTAATATATACACATGACCCAAAAATTTTCGATTTTGAACCAAGTGCTTGCAAAAGATTAAGTAAAAAAAACACATTTGAATCTTAATTGATCCGAAAACTTGTTTTTCTCGCGACTTATATGTCCGTGTTATTGTACATTGGACAAGAACAGCATTGTTGCTTCCAATTTACGAAATTCCGCTCATGCAATTTTCTTAATATATACGCATGACCCTACAAAATTATATTTTTTAGTAAGAACCACCAAAAACTACGTCAAAGTGCACATATTTGGATTCCAATTGTTATGAATGTTTTATATTACACAAACTTGTTAACCAACATACTTGTTCATTTGATAAGAACATTGTTGTTCTATCCAATCTACAAATTTATCACATCAAGTTCACTTTACGTTGGTACGTACAAATTAGTTTAATTTTTTTAAACAACACCAGAGAACATATCACTTGGAATCCACTTGATTGCACTTGATCACTTGATTATTCCTCGGCTTCTTAACCTGTGTCATTCTACATTGGTGAGGAGGCACCCGTGTCCATCCCAATGTACAAAATTCTACACTTTATTTATATACATTAGACAAAAGCATAAGTTTTTTTTTATACACAATTGTAGAAAATATAAAACGAAGAGAACATATTTGGATTCCAATTGATCTGACTACTTCATTTTTCCACGATATGTTGACCAACGTATGTACATACATATTTGTACATTGGACAAGAACTTCATTGTTATATCCAACGTACAAAAGTTTACATATTTATACTGTATTGACACAATCATGCACATTACGTATGAAGTATTCAACAGATCAATCGGAATGTTGTTCCCGCGACACACACACCGACGTTTGTATTTGTACATTGGACAAGAACATCATTGTCCCTTCCAAAGTACAAAATTTCTAAAAATCACTTCACACAAACACAAATTACTAACCTTGGCTCTTTCGGGAACAAATGTAGTTTCTCCGCTTCAGGACATCCCAAAATGCATCTGTTGCTCCTGGAAAAACAAGAATATATTAGTAAAATCCTATAAATAAATGAAAAATTAAAATACTTACATTTTCACTTTACCTGCTTGTCTGCTGCTCCAAAAAAAGTGCTATTTTTCTCGTTAGCACTTTTCTTTTTGTCATTTTCTCATTGTTGGTAATTTGTGGACAAGATAATCTACCAATTTTTGTCCACAAATTACCAACTTTGGGCAGGATTTTGGCGCAATAACACTTTTTCTCCACTTTGCGCCAAATCCTGCCAAGAAATTTTATTTTTTGTAAACACTAAATTTTACAAATGTCAAAACCGTATACTTTGTGCGATAGAGAGAAATATAGAAAAATTCTCCAATGTTCCTATCTCTATCAAATTATTTATACGGTTGAATTCGCTTGAATTCGCCCGTGTCGTGTCTAGTTGTTAGTCTATGACCTCCAGCTTTGGTGATAACAGTTTTTTTTTGTTAGCCAGTTTGCTTGGTTTAAATTTTTTTATTTTTTTGATAAACATTTAAAATCAAAGGGGAGTTTTATAATGAAATTGTTATTTTCATAATTGATGAAAACAAACGCTACTTTTTTCCAATGAAATCAATTGAATTACTTTTGAAACCTTAGTCCTCTATAAAATTTATGTTTATTTTACACATGGCTTAATTTATAAGACTTTAAAAATTTGTCCTTCGGTGGTTATATATTCTATTGTACGATTATGAATAAGAATGCAGTAAGCTGGTGTCTTTGCTTACTGTTTCAAATTAAAATTTTATTCAATTGGTCTCCTATTGAATAAAAGGAGCTTTTTTTCTTAAACTCTGATAAAGTTAGAAGCGCTGGAGATTCCTTCATACTTATATGTAACAGCTTTTTTGGAATTTTAGATACATATAATATAGAATTGAATAATATTTGTTTTTGATTTTTATGTTAAGAAGTATAGATATGAATGTACTTTTAAATTAGTTAAAACATAATAAACAAACTAATTTTCTTCTTGAATAGCGATCAACAGAAAATAAAGTCGTTTTCTAAGAATTTAAATCTACTCTCTTGGCGGTTTCTGTAGTATAGAGTAACCGCGTATACTACACGAATTAATTAATTAGGGATAATACGATATATATTTATTTTATGAAGTCTGATCGTCTTTAGCTTTTATTTGATGTTCTAGAAGACACGATTTTTTCTCATTTTATTAAAGTTCAGCTTATTGTATTCATATCTTTGATATCTTTAATTTAATTGTGCTTTGTGTGTCTGTTAGCAGACTGTACGTATAAGTTAGTCAGTCACTCTTTATTTTTATTTATTTTTCCTTCTAATGTGTCACTAATTTTTGATTTTACTACTTCAAATAGAGAACATTTACATATATAATTTTTAAAAGTATACATATACATACATAAATATATGTATGTATGTATGTAAAAATTAGTTCATATACAAGGAAATACATGTTTAGTAATCATCTATTGTAGAAAATCGATCATAAAGAACTCACTTACCTCCACCAGCAAGCAATTCACCATAAGTATTTGCATAAAGTGTCAGAAACATTGGAATATCTATGTTTGGGAGAATTTTACCTCAAGTGTTTCAACATGAGGTTTACTGGTTGACCCCTTGAAGTAATTCTTGTTAACGTAGGCTTGATTGTATCGCATGCAGATGTAATGATTTTTCACTTAAAAAAGGTGCTCTCAGCATCAATCATACCCTATACAACACATTCATGAGTTGTATTGATCCAGATACAATTGATGTCGAATTCATTATTAAAAAAGAGTTTTTCATCATCATCTAACAGCTTTATTCATATTTTTTTCTTAGCATGCATGCCTTAGCATGCTTCTATCGATAATGACGCGAGAGTCCGAGATGTAGTGGTGTTTCAAAAATCTATACTATTAGATTTTACGAATTCACTCTTTTGAATTTTTTGCACAGTAGATACATATATACATACATATGTAATTCATTTGCAAAAATTTTATAACGTGAGAAATTTTTTTAATTATTCATGCGTCGACATGCTTTAATTTTTTCAGTAAATTTATTTGATACTCATACCGATAAATATATAAAGTAATATCTGTTTAGATTGCATTTTATAATTTATGCATGCTTCAGCATGATTCTTATTGAAGTCCATATTTATTCACTAAATTTGTTTCATACTCATTTATACACCTCTACATTTTTAAAGAATGGATACCAAAGTCCACTTTCTTTCTTTAGTTTATTTACATATATTTTCTAAAGATCTGATAGCTAAAGAAATGAACAAAGTAAATATCTTTTATAATAGTCCCATATTCGTATTTTAAAATTTAGAGCTTTCAAAATGGAAAATGTGTATACATATTTTACTATAAAAACTGATAATATGATGTGTTGCTGAATATTATACTGTGTTTTAGTTCATTTTGAATGCTTAAGTTTTCTCAATATTTCATACTAACCAACAAGTTTAGAGAATTACAATACATTAAGTTAATTATCTTTCCTAAGACCTATCATTCTTAATCAATTATTCAAAAACAAGAAAAACTAGATTTTTCCTTTGTAATTCTATTTTTATATAATTTTATATAGAAACATTTTATCATCTTCAAATTACTGTATACTATATTTAGCAGTTTTTTTCTTGAACTTTTATATTTTATACACTAAGTAAGTCTTTATATATCAATCCACTTATATGAACCATTAATGATAAATTCTTTTCACATCAGTTCTTTTCTTAAATCATTCTACTATTGATGCTTTCATATTGAGTAATGTTAAATCCTATATTTGTGAATGAATTTTCCAAAGTGTTTTTTAAAAAATTCTTTACCATCATCTGCTTTTAAGTTTTTTGGTATTCGTACCAGTTCAAAAATATTTTCCATTACCTTGGTTTTTAGAGTGCAGCCTTTATTTTCAACGATACTGACCATATAAAGTTTGAGAACGTGACAATTACAGCCTACAACATTCAATAATTTATATTTTCTGTAGTATAGCCCCCAATTTCAACTAAATCAGCTTACCAATTATCATCCATTTCTTTCATTATATTTCTACAATACACAATCAATTTTAGATATTGCTTATAGAGTTGGTTTACTAAATTTCATTGACATTGAGTTGTTTTCCAGATTTTTTGGAGTGTTGTGGCATACTTGATACCCTTTCAGCTATTTATACTAATATCTAGTTAATTTTCCAATCTATTCCTTATCAATTCAATTTAATATGTCTTTCAAAACATGATTTGATTTTTAGAATCTCTTTCAATTTTATAACTCACTTCTATGCCTAATTTATTTCACGTTGTATTACATCAATTTGCATTAAAACATTCTAGAATATTAATACCCTAAGCCATATTATTATATTGTCATTTAGTTTGTCGATTTCAGTTTCTAGAAACAATTTTTTGATAAGATCGTTCTCCGTCAGTGAACGATGATGACTCTGTATGTATACATTAGTAATAATTAAAATCTTTTTATAGATTTGGAGATCAAATTTATCATAATATTTGGTATTTTATGAAACATTAGAGAAAATACTCCTGGTGTTAGAGCCCATATTTGGCCACCAACTTGTATTTTATCTTCATTCAGTTTGAGGTTACTATCACCAAATTTCCATTCACTATTTAAATCTTTATATGGGCCATAGATTGTATATAATTTATTTCTTCCTTCCAAGACTGATACATCAGTATAAGTGTCTTCGGAATTGGAAGTCTGTGAGTACAATCATCATCCTCATCATCATTCACACTATTAGCATCATTTTTAATAAGATGGTATCATCAAATATTGTTCCTTCTGCTAGTTTCTATGGTGTACTTGTCTCTATCTTGACTGATGGGTTTTCAGGCTTTAAACTTGTATTATTTTCAACTTCTGTCTTGATTTTACTTTATTCTTTCATGGACATTCTGTTAATTTTTTTAGAACTATTTATGAATTCTTTGAGAGGTTCTGGTATAGGTTTAAATGTTAATTGTCTCTCAGTTGTTTTCGTGTATCTATTTCAACAGTTTTTATACTACGAAGCTTTTTCTTCAATACATTTCTTATCAACACCAACTGCTTTAAAACTTTCTCATCCATGTTTGATAATTGTAAATAACAGGTAACAGCTATCAGCTTATCAGGAGCTGGTCTGGTTTTCAGATCAGCTTTTCAGGACCTGGTCTGGTTTTCAGATCAGCTTTTTAGGACCTGGTCTGGTTTTCAGATCAGCTTTTTAGGACCTGGTCTGGTTATCAGATCAGCTTTTCAGGACCTGGTCTGGTTATCAGATCAGCTTTTCAGGACCTGGTCTGGTTTTCTGATCAGCTTATCAGGACCTGGTCTGGTTTTCAGATCAGCTTTTTAGGACCTGGTCTGGTTTTCAGATCAGCTTTTCAGGACCTGGTCTGGTTTTCTAATCAGCTTATCAGGACTTGGTCTGGTTTTTAGATCAGCTCATCAGGAGCTGGTCTGGTTTTTAGATTCCCTTATCACGAGCTGATCTGGCTTTCAGATCAAGTTATCAAATACCAGATTAGGCTATCAGATAGCTGATCTGTAAAGCAGATCAGACTATCAGGAGCTATTCAGATTTCTAGATCAAGCTATCTGGTCCAGATTACATTATCAGTATACAAGTGGCTGACCATTTATAACATTTAGATGTATGAAGTTTAGGGTCGGATGAAATACGAAAAGGTAAACTTTTATGCAGTAAAATTGTTTTCTATAACGATCATCGTTTAATCAATATCTTTGCTTATAATCAAAAATCCTTATTTCTCCTTTATATTTTTCTCACCTTACCTAACATTACAAATACATTATGACAATCTCGTATCAAATGTTTGAGCATTCTGTTATAAGTTTTACATAAGTAGAATGATTCAAGATTCAAGATTATCTCACCCTTTAAAAAATATGCTTCTCACACACAACATCGTTAAATATCATATTAGAGTTACTTTTGCCTTTTTTAATAGAAATAACAGATTCACTATCTACAAATGTGTAATATCCCATTATTTTAATTGAAAAAATTAATTTCTACTGCTATTCATATTTAAGTTGATATAGAGACTTTGAGTATAAATATGTAGATATTTTCAAATTTTAGTCCACAAGGACTTTCTAGCAAGCCAATCAAATCATTATTTTTTTTTTTCGCAATTTGACAGACCAACTATTCTTGCATGAAAATAATTTCGTAGACGGGAACTAGGGTTTATTTTTGAACTAACGTTCGATGATTCATCAAAATTTCGTACCAACCTTTTTTTAGGTTGTTTTACTAACCGCATTTGTGTAACTAAATGCCTTTTATAAATATTATCTCTTATTATAAAAAATAAAATAATACAGCTATACGATATCAGAAAATATTTTCTAAAATCGTATAGGTGCATTAGTTTATTTTTTCTATAATAAGAGAAAATGATCCATACTCATAATCAAAACAGCATAAAAATATCCTTTGTTTTGATTGTGAGTATGCATCAATATTTATTAAATGTATTTAGTTACAAAAATTTGGTCAGTAAAACAAAGTATATTTTAACAGACTTATTTATACTATTATTAGGGCTTTATAAAAGCTTTTTAAAACAAATTTTTGTATGAAAATTTCTTTTAAAAAGCCATTACCAAGCCTTAGTAAGTTTTATAATTAAGGCTGTAAGAGTTTAAAATCAGTATTTTGAATGACAATACTGTTTTTAAACTCTTAAAATGTACTTTGTTTTGACTATGAGTAAAAGGCATTATTTATGAAATGGAGTTCATAAATATTATTTCTTCTATAATAAGAAATAATATTTATGAACTACATTTCATAAATATTGGGTCATTTCCATAGTCAAAACAACCTAAAAATAGGTTGGTACGAAATATTGATGAATCATCAAAATTTCATATCAAGCTACACATATTTATGTGGTTATACTAACCGCATTTTGTAACTAAGTACATTTCATAAATAATATCTTTTATTGTTTCTATAATAAGAGATAATATTTATGAAATGTACTTAGTTACCAAATGTGGTTAGTAAAACAAAGTATAATTTAAGAGTTTAAAACCATAATTTTTATGGGTATACTGGTTTTAAGCACTTAAAGCATACTTTGTTTTGACTATGAGTATGCACCAATATTTATGAAATGGATTTCGTAAATATTGATCCATACTCATGGTCAAAACAACATAAATATAAATAGCTTGATATGAAATTTTGATGAATCATCGAACGTTAGTTCAAAAATAAACCCTAGTTCCCGTCTACGAAATTATTTTCATGCAAGAATAGTTGGTCTGTCAAATTGCGAAAAAAAAAATAATGATATGATTGGCTTGCTAGAAAGTCCTTGTGGACTAAAATTTGAAAATATCTACATATTTATACTCAAAGTCTCTATATCAACTTAAATATGAATAGCAGTAGAAATTAATTTTTTCAATTAAAATAATGGGATATTACACATTTGTAGATAGTGAATCTGTTATTTCTATTAAAAAAGGCAAAAGTAACTCTAATATGATATTTAACGATGTTGTGTGTGAGAAGCATATTTTTTAAAGGGTGAGATAATCTTGAATCTTGAATCATTCTACTTATGTAAAACTTATAACAGAATGCTCAAACATTTGATACGAGATTGTCATAATGTATTTGTAATGTTAGGTAAGGTGAGAAAAATATAAAGGAGAAATAAGGATTTTTGATTATAAGCAAAGATATTGATTAAACGATGATCGTTATAGAAAACAATTTTACTGCATAAAAGTTTACCTTTTCGTATTTCATCCGACCCTAAACTTCATACATCTAAATGTTATAAATGGTCAGCCACTTGTATACTGATAATGTAATCTGGACCAGATAGCTTGATCTAGAAATCTGAATAGCTCCTGATAGTCTGATCTGCTTTACAGATCAGCTATCTGATAGCCTAATCTGGTATTTGATAACTTGATCTGAAAGCCAGATCAGCTCGTGATAAGGGAATCTAAAAACCAGACCAGCTCCTGATGAGCTGATCTAAAAACCAGACCAAGTCCTGATAAGCTGATTAGAAAACCAGACCAGGTCCTGAAAAGCTGATCTGAAAACCAGACCAGGTCCTAAAAAGCTGATCTGAAAACCAGACCAGGTCCTGATAAGCTGATCAGAAAACCAGACCAGGTGCTGAAAAGCTGATCTGATAACCAGACCAGGTCCTGAAAAGCTGATCTGATAACCAGACCAGGTCCTAAAAAGCTGATCTGAAAACCAGACCAGGTCCTAAAAAGCTGATCTGAAAACCAGACCAGGTCCTGAAAAGCTGATCTGAAAACCAGACCAGCTCCTGATAAGCTGATAGCTGTTACCTGTTATTTACAATTATCAAACATGGATGAGAAAGTTTTAAAGCAGTTGGTGTTGATAAGAAATGTATTGAAGAAAAAGCTTCGTAGTATAAAAACTGTTGAAATAGATACACGAGAACAACTGAGAGACAATTAACATTTAAACCTATACCAGAACCTCTCAAAGAATTCATAAATAGTTCTAAAAAAATTAACAGAATGTCCATGAAAGAATAAAGTAAAATCAAGACAGAAGTTGAAAATAATACAAGTTTAAAGCCTGAAAACCCATCAGTCAAGATAGAGACAAGTACATTAAAGAAACTAGCAGAAGGAACAATATTTGATGATACCATCTTATTAAAAATGATGCTAATAGTGTTAATGATGATGAGGATGATGATTGTACTCACAGACTTCCAATTCCGAAGACACTTATACTGATGTATCAGTCTTGGAAGGAAGAAATAAATTATATACAATCTATGGCCCATATAAAGATTTAAATAGTGAATGGAAATTTGGTGATAGTAACCTCAAACTGAATGAAGATAAAATACAAGTTGGTGGCCAAATATGGGCTCTAACACCAGGAGTATTTTCTCTAATGTTTCATAAAATACCAAATATTATGATAAATTTGATCTCCAAATCTATAAAAAGATTTTAATTATTACTAATGTATACATACAGAGTCATCATCGTTCACTGACGGAGAACGATCTTATCAAAAAATTGTTTCTAGAAACTGAAATCGACAAACTAAATGACAATATAATAATATGGCTTAGGGTATTAATATTCTAGAATGTTTTAATGCAAATTGATGTAATACAACGTGAAATAAATTAGGCATAGAAGTGAGTTATAAAATTGAAAGAGATTCTAAAAATCAAATCATGTTTTGAAAGACATATTAAATTGAATTGATAAGGAATAGATTGGAAAATTAACTAGATATTAGTATAAATAGCTGAAAGGGTATCAAGTATGCCACAACACTCCAAAAAATCTGGAAAACAACTCAATGTCAATGAAATTTAGTAAACCAACTCTATAAGCAATATCTAAAATTGATTGTGTATTGTAGAAATATAATGAAAGAAATGGATGATAATTGGTAAGCTGATTTAGTTGAAATTGGGGGCTATACTACAGAAAATATAAATTATTGAATGTTGTAGGCTGTAATTGTCACGTTCTCAAACTTTATATGGTCAGTATCGTTGAAAATAAAGGCTGCACTCTAAAAACCAAGGTAATGGAAAATATTTTTGAACTGGTACGAATACCAAAAAACTTAAAAGCAGATGATGGTAAAGAATTTTTTAAAAAACACTTTGGAAAATTCATTCACAAATATAGGATTTCACATTACTCAATATGAAAGCATCAATAGTAGAATGATTTAAGAAAAGAACTGATGTGAAAAGAATTTATCATTAATGGTTCATATAAGTGGATTGATATATAAAGACTTACTTAGTGTATAAAATATAAAAGTTCAAGAAAAAAACTGCTAAATATAGTATACAGTAATTTGAAGATGATAAAATGTTTCTATATAAAATTATATAAAAATAGAATTACAAAGGAAAAATCTAGTTTTTCTTGTTTTTGAATAATTGATTAAGAATGATAGGTCTTAGGAAAGATAATTAACTTAATGTATTGTAATTCTCTAAACTTGTTGGTTAGTATGAAATATTGAGAAAACTTAAGCATTCAAAATGAACTAAAACACAGTATAATATTCAGCAACACATCATATTATCAGTTTTTATAGTAAAATATGTATACACATTTTCCATTTTGAAAGCTCTAAATTTTAAAATACGAATATGGGACTATTATAAAAGATATTTACTTTGTTCATTTCTTTAGCTATCAGATCTTTAGAAAATATATGTAAATAAACTAAAGAAAGAAAGTGGACTTTGGTATCCATTCTTTAAGAATGTAGAGGTGTATAAATGAGTATGAAACAAATTTAGTGAATAAATATGGACTTCAATAAGAATCATGCTGAAGCATGCATAAATTATAAAATGCAATCTAAACAGATATTACTTTATATATTTATCGGTATGAGTATCAAATAAATTTACTGAAAAAATGAAAGCATGTCGACGCATGAATAATTAAAAAAATTCCTCACGTTATAAAATTTTTGCAAATGAATTACATATGTATGTATATATGTATCTACTGTGCAAAAAATTCAAAAGAGTGAATTCGTAAAATCTAATAGTATAGATTTTTGAAACACCACTACATCTCGGACTCTCGCGTCATTATCGATAGAAGCATGCTAAGGCATGCATGCTAAGAAAAAAATATGAATAAAGCTGTTAGATGATGATGAAAAACTCTTTTTTAATAATGAATTCGACATCAATTGTATCTGGATCAATACAACTCATGAATGTGTTGTATAGGGTATGATTGATGCTGAGAGCACCTGTTTTAAGTGAAAAATCATTACATCTGCATGCGATACAATCAAGCCTACGTTAACAAGAATTACTTCAAGGGGTCAACCAGTAAACCTCATGTTGAAACACTTGAGGTAAAATTCTCCCAAACATAGATATTCCAATGTTTCTGACACTTTATGCAAATACTTATGGTGAATTGCTTGCTGGTGGAGGTAAGTGAGTTCTTTATGATCGATTTTCTACAATAGATGATTACTAAACATGTATTTCCTTGTATATGAACTAATTTTTACATACATACATACATATATTTATGTATGTATATGTATACTTTTAAAAATTATATATGTAAATGTTCTCTATTTGAAGTAGTAAAATCAAAAATTAGTGACACATTAGAAGGAAAAATAAATAAAAATAAAGAGTGACTGACTAACTTATACGTACAGTCTGCTAACAGACACACAAAGCACAATTAAATTAAAGATATCAAAGATATGAATACAATAAGCTGAACTTTAATAAAATGAGAAAAAATCGTGTCTTCTAGAACATCAAATAAAAGCTAAAGACGATCAGACTTCATAAAATAAATATATATCGTATTATCCCTAATTAATTAATTCGTGTAGTATACGCGGTTACTCTATACTACAGAAACCGCCAAGAGAGTAGATTTAAATTCTTAGAAAACGACTTTATTTTCTGTTGATCGCTATTCAAGAAGAAAATTAGTTTGTTTATTATGTTTTAACTAATTTAAAAGTACATTCATATCTATACTTCTTAACATAAAAATCAAAAACAAATATTATTCAATTCTATATTATATGTATCGAAAATTCCAAAAAAGCTGTTACATATAAGTATGAAGGAATCTCCAGCGCTTCTAACTTTATCAGAGTTTAAGAAAAAAAGCTCCTTTTATTCAATAGGAGACCAATTGAATAAAATTTTAATTTGAAACAGTAAGCAAAGACACCAGCTTACTGCATTCTTATTCATAATCGTACAATAGAATATATAACCACCGAAGGACAAATTTTTAAAGTCTTATAAATTAAGCCATGTGTAAAATAAACATAAATTTTATAGAGGACTAAGGTTTCAAAAGTAATTCAATTGATTTCATTGGAAAAAAGTAGCGTTTGTTTTCATCAATTATGAAAATAACAATTTCATTATAAAACTCCCCTTTGATTTTAAATGTTTATCAAAAAAATAAAAAAATTTAAACCAAGCAAACTGGCTAACAAAAAAAAAACTGTTATCACCAAAGCTGGAGGTGTTGAATCAGTTTCATTTAAAAATGTTTATACATTTTTGAAAGGTTTTGCAATGTACACCCTCCAAAAATTTCTAACGTTGACTATATAGGCTGCATCAACTGTAAGCAAATTTAAATTAAATATAGGAAATATTTCTGTTATAGTTACTATTACTTTAGAGTATGTATCTTCAGGAATTCAGCTTTACTTAAAATAGAAAATCCTCACAAACTTTTAAGTAAATGCAAATGAAAATTAAAACAACGTTTTTTTTAATTTCAAGTAAAAAAGCTGAAGATATTTCACATCTATACACAGCAACATCAGCAGCAGCAACAACAACAAAAGACATGACATGACGAAAAAAATATGTATTCAAAGATTGATATAAACACTTATTTGTATGTACATACTACATACATACATACATGCAAACATAAAATCAATTTGTAGATATGTATGTACACATATCAAATTTCTTATCAATGCTCAAGTATTTATTAGATCTTAACAATCACACTTACGTATCTACATCATGAAAATATATTAAGCATAAATTCGCTTGGTCTACACTCAAGGAAATTATGCTGCGTAAAAATAAGAATGCGTCACATTAATTCAATAATAGAAAATGTGTGTTGAGATACCTAAAAAGTAATGAGTTTAATAAATGAATACTGTAAATTAATATTTTTCCATATTGAAATAAGAAATTTCAATATGGCTAAACCTTCGCTAATGTTTCTTATTAATTCAACATGGTTTTTACTGATTTTAAGTTGGTCTTTTTTTTCTGTGTGTCGAAAAGTTGTCCAGTCAAAGAAGGTTGATGTAGTTAAACAAACAAAATCTGTAATATAAACAAATTTGTCAAAGGCAGACTTTAACGCGAGACAAATTTAAGCATGAAAAAATATAAAGCAATCGTAAGTATAAAAACATACTAGGATTAGGGAATTTCAGATATATGATAGTATTTTATAGTACCAAATGTCGATATTGAAAACAATTTATTGCTACCTACATATAAATACCAGCACGAGAAACTCATATACACACGCATACACACACACACATAGCAGGATTCATCTAAGAAAAATTTTAACAAATCAAACAAATTACAAATCATGATCAGCCTAAAATCCTCACAGATATACATTCACAAATTCCTATGGTCATACATACATACATACATATACAATATATAAAATTAATCTCAACAACAGAACACTCTCACCTACCTGAATTATGGATAGTCTTAAACTCCCACAGACATATATACATATAGATTCCCACTGCTACATATAACAAGAACATATCGCCTATAATAAATCACAATCATCTTAAATTCTCACAGCCATACATACATACACACAATCAATCTACCTCAACAAAATCCTCACCCACCTCAAATCACGACCAGCCTTAAACTCCTACAGACAAACACACCTACAAATCCCTAGGCTACATATTACGTCAACAACCCTACTCACCCAAATCATAGTCAGCCTTAAGCTCCTACATACATACAAACATACAGATTCCCTCGGTTACATATTACTAGAATACCACGCCCCTCATAAATCGCGATCAGCCTTAAGCTCCTACTGAAATATATCCACACACACACACATACACAAACACACACACACACACACACATACAGGCGATCCATCTACCTCCACAACACCCCCACCCATTTCAAATCACAATCAACATTAAATTCTCACAGGCATGCATACATGCATGTAATCGATCTATCTTAACTACACCCCCGCACCGGCTTATCACAGCCTCGCTTAAATTCCTGTAGACAGATACATCCCCAAACTCCTACGGTTACATATTACAACACCTACAAACACCCATCCACCCAAATCACAGTCTACCAACACTTATATTAGCATTAGAAAAAATAACTTTCACGTTTTCCCGTCGGCATAAGGACAAATCATTTCCATGATTTTCCCTTCGGTATTAGGAAAAAATAATAATCATGTTTTGCCGTCGGCATTTGAAAAAAATAAAAATGTGTTTTGCCGTCGGTATTTGAAAAAAATAATAATCATGTATTGCCGTAGGCATTAGGAAAAATTATCATGCATTGCCGTAGGCAATAGGAAAAATTAATAATCACTATTTCACCATTGGTATTAGGAAAAATCATTTTCATGATTTTCCCTTCGGCATAAGAACAAATCTCATCCATGATTTTCCCTTCGGTATTGGGAAAAAATAATAATCATGTTTTGCCGTCGGCATTTGGAAAAAAATAAAAATGTGTTTTGCCGTCGGCATTTGAAAAAAATAATAATCATGTATTGCCGTAGGCATTAGGAAAAATTATCATGCATTGCCGTAGGCAATAGGAAAAATTAATAATCACTATTTCACCATTGGTATTAGGAAAAATCATTTTCATGATTTTCCCGTCGGCATAAGGACAAATCACATCCATGATTTTCCCTTCGGTATTGGGAAAAAATAATAATCATGTTTTGCCGTCGGCATATACACTTGAGAAATCTTAATCTTATAAAACCCCTTAAACCACACCCACAAAAAAAATCACCCGTTCCTACAATTAATACTACCCAAAAAAAAAATCACCCGTTCCCACAAAGTTAATGTAAACAAAAAACTCCTTATGTAAACAAAAATTTGGACGGACTTATTGAACCACCCTCGCAGGTATCAAATTTCACAAATTTCCAAGAATTTAAGAATTTTCAAATTTTAATTACCCAAATTTAACAATTTCAGCCACAATTTAACAATTTTAATCGGCGCCTCAATTGGTAGTTCCCTACTACTTAATTGGAAAAGGGAGACATTTCTAGCGGAATTTTATTCATAATTGCCCTGAATAAAATAAGAAAATATGCTTTCTTTTTACATAAGCATACATATTTTTAATAAAGAAATGCAAGTTTTCCTCTTTTAGATATACTTCAAATAATTAAATTGAAAACAAAACAGCTGTTTGGATAATTCTGACACGTAAAATTTTTACTTGTAATAATTTGCAAACTTTTATCGTTAATGAACAGCGTTTTCAACTTTAAAATTTCAAAACGCACCGAAATTTAAAAAATCACGCCATTTAATAAAAATTGCCCCAACTTTAGAATTTCTTTTTGTTTATTGAATTAAAAAATTAAAAATTTTAATATTTTTGTATTAAAAATTTAACAATAAAACTGTTTTTTACAGGATTCAGGATTTTTAGAAAATAAAATAAAACAACACAAGCAAAAAAAAAATAAGCAAATTTATACTATTCATTAAAAATAAAATAATTTTTTTTAATATCATAAATTCCATACAAAAGTTTTAAAAAGATATTAACGATTAAAAGTAAAGATTCGAAATTAATAATAGCTCAGTATTTATCATATTATTAAAATATTTTTAAAAATTTATATTGACAATACTTTGCTCTTGCTAAGCTGTTTAACATTTCATATAAAGAAATGTTTATTTTTCCTTACATAATGCAAATTATCTACAACAAGGATACCGTTTTACTTATTTCTTTATATTTATACTATTTTATTTACTTATTTATTGTCATATTTTTCTAAAACAACAACACAAATTCTACCTTTTTAAAATCAGCTTGAAAAATAAATTTTTCTGGCTCTTCTGAAGAAATTTGATTTTTAGACATACGATGTTAATTAATTAATTAATTAACAATGACAATTTTTATATTTTAAAAAATATAAAAATTTTAATTTTTTATAATTTTTATTTTGTCATTGAGCTTAGAATACGGGTGTTAACATTTTTTTAACGCACTAATAATCTCAAATACCATTGTGCTCGAATTAAAAATTTTTTTTTGTAACAAGCCGGGGACCCAGTGGGCAAACTTAATTCGAGTACTCTGGAGCCAACCATTTTTTAGGTTAGCTCTTGTTTTAAAAATAATTAAGATTGAAAACTTGGTTAAAAGCACCTAAAAATCACAAATTTTTCCTAGTTTTCTATCATTTATTAACCTTTAGGTAGATACATATCGCCTGAAAAGACATTTATTGATGAAGTTGCATCTTGGGAAAACTTTTTGGAAAAAAAATTTAAATATGTTTTTTTCGAATTTTTTGCGTAAATTTTTTCGGGGCATTTTTAATTTTTTATTAAATATCTTTAGTCTTAATTTACACTATGCAAGTCTTATTGCTGAGCTGATCATTTTGTTGGGAGAGAGAGACGAGGGTAAAGAAACGGTTATGTTCCCCTCGTCTCTCTTTCCCACAAACTAATCGGCTTAGCAATAAGACTTGCATACTGTAAATTAGGACTGTTGCTAATGCAGATCATCAGGGAACCTTTACCCAAAAATTTCTTAAAAAAACTAGAGTTATTATGTTAAACTTTCATTTATACAAACGAAAAGCTCAAAGTTGAAACAAGAACTTAATAATCAAAATTATCCAAAACACAAGAAAAAATACAATTGTATAATGATTTCCATCCATGGTTCTGATATGTATATAATTTTCTTGCAAGTTTTTACGAGTAATGCTAGGAACACAATTGGGACGAATGACGAATTTCGTCCAAGTCGACGAATTCGTCGATAAGCATTCGCAGCGTAAATTTGTCGTGTGAAGCACAATAACGACGAATTTACTCACCGAATTCTTCTCTCATATTTGATAAAGTTGGTTGTTGTGTATACGAAAACAGAGAGAGGAGAGAATTTTCTCTAAATTTTGTTTTTTCGTCGTTCTTCGGCGTACAAAATAGAAATAAATCTATCTAAGAGTTCGTCACGCACGACGAATTTCGTTGTACGGCAGTATTGTGTTCATTTTCATATGCACAAATGTGTTTTAGTTCTTATGACGAAAGTTCGCACCGAAAAATTCGTCGTTCGTCCCAGTTGCGTTCCTAGCATAAAGTGTTTATTTACTTTTTCTTATCTGGAGCAGAGTAGCAAGCCGGGCAAAAAATTTCGGCGGCGGCTGTACGGCTTAACGCCGATTTGCTTAAAGCATTAGAAAAAAAGTTTTAACCCAGTCTGTTTTTAGAAAAATACGTGAATTATTGAATCATCATGTTGTAACATTATTTATTTTTAGTTTGAATAGTTTGAATATTGCAGTAATTGATGTCCTAAAAAATAGCTTCGTAAATTATTTGTTAAACCATAAAAACATATTCTAGACTATCAGAGCAATTATGAATAAAATTTCGCGAGAAATTTCTCGTTTTTCATATTAGAATTTTTTCTCCTATTACTTGCTATTAGTTGGAATTTTTCCCCGGGAAAAATTTCTCGAGGAATTTTATTCATGATTGTCTTCTACATAAATGTTATTTAAGCTTTCCGATTGAATTAAAAACAAACAATTACTTATCAAAAAGTCGCTTAAACAAAAAAGTCTATGTAAACGTGAATGTATTTAAGAAGGGACTCCAAAAGAGAACGTAAGTATTGTCGCAGCTTCGTTACCGTTCACATAAACATTTTCTTTTTATGTGGAAGCAAAAATAACTATCTTTCTGGGACGCTCGCTATCATATTAAATACGAAATTTGAAAAAGTATAAAAAATAATAGACAAAATAACGGCTGAGTACTAAGCCGCCGATAAGCCGAGTGTTTCGGCGGCGGCTCGGCTTATCGAAAAAAATCGGCTGACTGGCTAGCCGCCAGCCGCTCCGGTACGGCTTGCTACTCTGATCTGGAGGTTATTTTGTAAATTTCTGCTTTACTCTCTCGTTGCTAGTTTCTGCTGGGAAAGCATATGACCAGACCCATAATTTTTAACCAAAAATTACTTAATAATTAATGTAGACAAAAATATACAGTTAGTTTTATTGTTCTTATTTTTTTTTTGCTGATTTTATTTGAGAGTAACTTGTGTGAAGTATTTTGTAGTCCAAAGATCGAAACGTGTACAAAGTTACTCGTATGGGCTGCCACAAAAAAAAGATAGCATTAAGAAAAATATGTCTATTCCAAAAAACAGACTGTGCATTAACCAGTTTTTAAATAAGTTATTTTTGGGTTACAGTGTTTTTATGAATTTATCTTTATATTTTAAATCATGCGTGTGTTTTAAATTAATATAATAGTAAAGAATACTATATGCACATATTTTCAGATTTTAATAAAATAGATGACGCTTCTCTTTTTTTTTAATTTAGTACTGCCTGTAACGAACAATTCACTTTAAGCAAGCTTGGCAATAATAAGTTTCGTTAAATAGGAAAACTACTATATTTGAAAACTTCCTCAACTTTAAAGAAAGTTTAGTTATGAAAAAAAAAACATAAAAATCCCTCACATATTATTTACCTAAAATGTAAATTATTCATGATTTCTCATTATCACAATGTAAACAGTTAATCCCTTGAGACATTTTACGTTTTGAATGATTTATGTGAACAAGTTGATATTAGAGATTAGTTGTCTTTAAAGAGCTATATGTATTAGATTGATTAAAGAAGATGTCACTTCGACCGCTAGAGGGATTTGGCTGTCTTCTTCCGGCTTAAGGCAGGCCAAAGCTTTGATGCAGCCATTTATATATAATGGCATCCTGAACTTCAACAGGAATAATTTACGGCTTCTTACTAGTTTTCTGTCTGGTCACTTTGGACTGAACTATCCTCTGTGGGAAAGTAACCAAGTTCGTTCACCTTTGTGTCGCTTGTGCTTGGAAGATGACGAGCCGACGACACACATTCTTTGTGAGTGTATCGTATTGTGTGACAGTAGAATGCGTGTTTTTCATTCTGAGTTTCTGTGTTCAGATGATATTATGCGGGCTTCTCCAATATCTGTACTGACCTTTATAAGGAAAGTCATACAGAGATTAAATTAGTTTGACTCATAGATCTATAGTACCAAGGATCCATCAGGTGTCGCAATGCCGGTCTTTGGACCAGACCTTCCCCCAATTCTATATGTAGTAAATATTTTTGGAAATTTTTTTTGTAGTGCCCGCTATACCGCAGATAAAAAATTATGTTTTGCCCTTTTTTAAGTGTAGAGCCATACCCATATTTTGCATTGACTTGTCCTACCCATAGGTAATATTTTTGAAAATAGTTATAAAAATGAATATTTTTAATAGTCATTTATTCATTAATTGGTTATGGAAGAAATTTAAAGAAAAAACTAATAACATATGTACTTCAAATTCTAGAAGTACAGTTTACTAGTTTAAACAATTAAGTTTTGTTTACTTATTATTTTAAAAGATAAAATTCTATTCGTTTTTCTGTTGAGTATATGCTATTTTGTGGAATTAAAATTTCTGTTATATTTTTCCCTTAATTTCTTTAGTTGGTTTAATAATACAACGAAATGTACCTGAAATACAGACAGCTGTGAATTTAACTTTTCAAATTATGTATTTTATAGTCAACCAAGAAATGGTATTCTGTTACTTTTTGCTTAAAAAATAATTTAAGTTCTTATTTAATGTAGTTTTTAACAATATATGTATTTTGTTGTTTATTTATTATTTTTGGCCAAATAAAATTTGTTGTGAATTAATCTCTTATTATTTAGCTCAGTTCTCGTTGTACATTCATAGTGAACAGTCGATTTAGCGGAGTTTTTATTTCATACTAAACAAAAAAATCAAACGAAAAAATATTCGGAATACATATTGTTTTTGATAAATTAAACTTTATTTGCGTTGCTAATATTTTTTTACATAGTCATAAATAACAAAAACAAAAAAAAAACCGCAAACAAAAACAACAACAAACAAACAAAGTGCCCTTGAGGAATACTCTATATGAGTACCTCTAAAACAAATAACTGTGAAGTGAGTTCTAATGGCAGAAATGCCTATTTTATTGTGAGCTCTGAAGCTCTTATTGAAAATAATAAAAATACAAAATCTGATGATAGACCTACTGAGAGCTCTGAAGCTCTTAATGATATCAAAATAAATAAGAAATCTGATAATAGACTTTTTTTAACGGCGAGGCCAATTTTTCGTCAGCGATCAACTTCGCTTTGTCCAATGCCAACTAGTGATTCGTTAACATTACCGTTGCCTAGTACTTCTACATTTAACTCAGCTATATCATCCGCTTCGGGCTCGTGGTCATCACTTAACCAAGTTTTTACTGAATTTAAGAGTAGCCCAAAACCCAAGGTCCAAGTGGGAATGGACAGATATATAACAGTGGTAAAGCGCGGGCGAAGCCCAAAGTCTTCGAAAATTTCATCTGCTCCAAAAATATCTAGGGATAACAGCGCATCCTCTATTAACCGTCAAAATCGTTTTCAAATATTGCAAGATGACAACAACGAACCCGATGTATCTACGAACAAAACATCCAAGCCGCCACCAATCTATTTGAGAGAAAAAAATTCAAACGCTCTTATTAAAAATTTAATTTCAGTCATTAGTGAGAATAAATTTAACATCGTTCCAATAAAACGTGGTAACATTGATGAAACCAAAATTCAAATTTATGAAGAAAAAGATTTTCGCAAACTTATTACTGAATTTGAAAAAAGTAAAAAAAGTTTCTACACATATCAGCTTAAAAGTGCTAAAGGCCTGCAGATCGTATTGAAGGGCATCGATTCCTATGTTGCTCCCGAACAAATAAAAGATGCACTCGTCCTCCAGGGATTTAAGGTAAAAAATGTATCTAACATAATAAATAGGGAGAAGATGCCTCAACCTCTATTTCGCGTCAAACTTGAGCCAAACGATATAAAATTGAAAAAAAACGAGACTCATCCAATTTACAATTTAAAATATCTCTTATACCGAAAAATAACAGTTGAAGAACCACACAAGCGCTCTGGACCCGTACAGGGCCATAATTGTCAAGAATATGGTCACACAAAAACTTACTGCAAGTTACCTTCAGTTTGTGTTATCTGCGGTGAATTGCACGGTACTGTTGGTTGTACTGAACCTAAAGATCTAGCAGAAGAAAATGTAGTAGTAGTAGAAGAAAATGTAGTGGAGGTGATCACACCGCTAACTACAGAGGATGTCCTGTCTATTCTTTCGTTAAACAGACTATGAGGCAAAAACCGAAATTAGCTCCAGCACAAACAGCAAACGCTTACTTCGCCACTTTTGGTCAAATGGGCCAACCTGTCACTTCACGTGTATTGTATGCCGATGCAGCTAAGACTAGTTCTATTCCCACACAAAATATTCCGCCTCAAAATAATTCAACGAATGCAAACTCAAGCTTTAATTTTAGTCGCTTTGAAGCTACTATTGAGAATCTGGTGCTGACTATAAATAATTTTACAACAAATATGATGCAAGAAATGCTACGAATGCAGTCTACACTGCTTCAAGCATTAGTTAACAAGCCATGAACACGTTAAAAATATGTTTCTGGAACGCAAACGGCATTCGCCAACATAAAAATGAACTTGAGCTCTGCCTCACGGAAAAAAATATTGATATAATGTTGGTTTCTGAGACTCATTTGACTTCAAGAAGTCTATTCAAAATTAATGGCTACATTTTATATGATTCAAAGGACCCGTGAGGAAGAGCTTGCGGGGGATCAGCAATTTTAATAAAGTCAAGACTCAAGCATTATATTCTTGACAACATTTGTAAAGAACATCTACAAGCAACGAATATTTGTATTGAAAATGTTTGCACAAATTTTGTCATATCATCAATTTACTCCCCTCCTAGATTCGCAATTACTGAGGATCAATACGAGGATTTCTACAAATCTCTTGGCCCTTGTTTCGTAACAGCTGGAGACTATAATGCAAAACATACTTTGTGGGGTTCGCGTCTTATCACACCTAGAGGACGAGCATTGTTCAACACAATTTCAAAAATGGGCTTGGATGTCATTTCGAGTAGGGAGCCCACTTACTGGCCTACTGACATCCATAAAATTCCGGATGTTATAGATTTTTTCGTCATGAAAAATATTTCTAGGGAATTAATTCACGTCGAAGCTTTCCTAGATCTGTTGTCCGATCACTCTCCCACGATCTTTACAATCTGTAGCCCACTGAGAAGTGCTCTACCCATATGTGAAAATGGTCGGTCATGTTAATTGGCTGCGATTCAAAAAATATCTTAGTAGTCATTGCACTGAAAACATTAAGCTAAGAACTCATTATGATATTGAATCTAATATTGCCAATCTTAACGAAAATATTAAGCATGCTGTACATGCCACTTCCTCCCATCAGCAAACTGGGTTTAATAGAATATATTTCACAGATATTGAACATCTTGTATGTGAAAAAAGAAGAGCTAGAAGAGAATGGCAACAGAACAGATCACCCCAAAATAAAATTAGATTAATAGAGTTTACTAAAAGACTCTAAGAGCTGCTTGCATATGAAAAAACTGCATCTCTTAAAAACTATCTCGAAAATCTCGATGTCACACCAGCATCTAATTACTCTTTGTGGCGCGCTACGAAAAAAATTAAAACACCCGTTGAGTTTAAACCATCTCTGCGCACTTCTACCGGAGTTTGGGCCAGGAATGATATTGAAAAAGCTAACTTGTTTGCAAAGCCTTTAAAATCCATATTTACCCCAAACACATGTACTGGTGTTGTTGATTTCCCGAGTGTAGTTGTGCTACCCCCTCGACCCATAAAATTTAAAATGTATGATTTACAAAATCTAATTGCTGAACTCAACCTGAAGAAAGCACCAGGTGTTGATGGAATTAGTAACTAGATGCTAATAAAATTGCCTCGTATTGCATTTAGAATCATGTTATTAATTTTTAATGCCGTTTTACGACTAGACTATTATCCCCACAGCTGGAAGCTTGTCAAAGTTAGAATGATTCCGAAGCCGGGCAATGATCTTACCAAGGGAGATCATACAGGCCAATAAGTCTGCTATCAACAATGTCAAAACTTTTCGAAAAACTGCTCATGTCAAAATTGTCCCCAATTCTAATTGGTAGTGGGTGCATCCCAGACCATCAATTTGGTTTTAGAAGTCAGTATAGCACCATTGAACAAACGCATAGATTGGTTCAATGTATAAGAAGAACATTTGAAGAAAAGAAGTACTATTCTGCACTGTTTATTGACGTTTCTCAGGCATTTGATAAAGTGTGGCATGAAGGCCACAAAATTAAAATCATATCTAACAATAAATTTAGTTAATTTATTAGAAAGTTACATTACTACCCGGAAGTTCACGGTTATGGAAGGAGAATTCATGAGTGTGCACGAATCTATATCATCCGGTGTGCCACAGGGGAGCATACTGGGGTCAGTTTTGTATTTGATTTATACTTGTGATATGCCTTTGAGCAGTAATATCCATACATCATCATACCTTTGCCGATGATACAGCCTGCCTGAGTATGCACGAAAACCCTCACGAGGCTTCCCGATATCTACAAGAACATATTACACAACTGGAACTATGGATAAATTATGGAGAATTAAGGTAAACGAGCAAAAATGTGTTCAGGTAACATTTACCCTGCGCAGAGACACTTGTTGCCCAATTCGAATCAACAATCATGTTGTTCCTCAACATTCACATGTAAAATACCTTGGTATATACCTTGATCGACGACTTACATGGAAACACCATATTGACTCAAAGCTAATACAAATGAAACTTAAGCTAACTCAGATATATTGGCTAGTAGATTGGTAGAAATTCAACACTCAGCCTAGACTGCAAACTTTTACTATAGAAGTCGCTTTTGCAGCCAATATGGTGCTACGGAATTCAGTTATGGGGCACTGCTTCAGTTTCTAATGTCGAGAGAATCCAACGAAGGCAAAACAAAATTTTACGTTTGATAACATCAGCTCCATGGTTCATCAAAAATTCAAAAATACATCGTGATTTGAATATGCTACTAGTGATTGAAGAAATTGCCAAATACGCAGGCAAATATTTAACAAAACTCGAGTCACAACCTAATCCGCTTGCTCGTTACATCTTGAATTTTACTAATCACATCCGCCTGAAAAAGAGGGACACAAAGGCTCTTATACTCAACCCTCCTGATGGGATTGCTTGAAAATATTTTTTTCTCTCTTTTTTTTTTGATTATCACTACTTATGAATTATTTATAACTATCACTAAGTTTATGTCCGACAGTGGACGGGCCTAATACTTATATTTTAGATTTAAGATTTGAATACTTATTGTTAGTTCATATTTCAAGATACAATAAATAAATAAATGTATTAAAAAAAATAGTTGACATCAAGCTGATAAAATTCTTGAAAATAAAGCTGGGGAACGAGTTCTTTCAAAAGATAGCAGTCGTGGAGAAAAATCTTTTGCGTATATGGCAATGAAAGCCAAAAGAAAATTTGGTATGGGGTGGAAGAAGAAAGTTGCATCAAAAAGTGAACAAAATGGAAAAAACTGTTCAGTACATCAATTAAAAATGCAACAAAAATACTGAAGGAAAGACCTCAAGACATTATGTATATATACAGATTAATAGACCGACAGCTTTGTTTAAATATTATTTTCATTGAGGATGGATAAACGTACTTTAAAAAATATATTTCACAACAATCAAGAACGAAAACCTCAAATACATGATTTGGTTTTTGAGTTTGAATACTTGCTCATTTGGAAATTGAAGATTGCATGTGGATTTTCTACAGCTTTTGGGTTTAAGCAAATGATATGGTTGAATTATAAAAATAGGCAATACATCTTGTTTTCTCGTAAAATATTTATTTCGAAAATTGCCAAAAATATAACCAAAAAAAAAGGATTAGAAATTTTATTAACTCGTTATAAAACGTATTCAATTTATTTGATTTTAAAATATAACGCGGGGTTTAATGTACAACGTACCTTAAGCGGGGTATACAATAGTATAAATTGTAGCTTAACAAACGAAACTCAATTAGGCGATGGGATTAACCAAAAGAGAGTTTCGTTAAGCCTACAATAGGTATATTCGTTTACTGTGCGCGTAAACATCCCGCCCCCCTTGCATGGATGCAACAAGAGGAGCTGAAGAATAACGCAGAAAATAAGTGAAATTCATTTTTACAATTCATGTACTTAAGAACTAATTAACAATAAAATATATAAAAAAGTAAGAAACTTAAAATTTTAAACGATGCGTCCTGAGTGGACGTTTATAACGATGGTGGCGGGTGGGTGGTATGGATCATCACGATTACCAGTGGTTTGGTGCCGTGAGCGTGGTTGGTGACGTTGCCGATGATTTTGATACTGTTTTTTGTTGCGCCGAGGTTTGCTATTTGTTGGTTGATCTTTTGTTGTTGAAGAGTATGCCCTGGGTTTTTTAGAAACTGTTTTTTGCCGAGTGCATCTATGTAGCATCGTGTGATGCTCCTCCAAGCATTCAGTGCATCGATCCCGACTGTTACAATTACGCAGAATATGTGTTGTCGCAAAGCAGTTGAAACAGTATTTAAATTTTTTAACGATTTTTATACGTTCATCGACTGTCATCTTTTTAAATTTATAGCATTTGCGCAGCGGGTGATCCTTTTTGCAGATACGACAAGACGGATCCACTTTAGTGCTTCTTGGTGTCGACGTAGAGGCTGAGGTGTCCAAGGGACGGTGCACTTCGAGACGTCGGGACTCAGACATATCGCTAAACAATGGAAAATAAAATATAAAAAAAAAGAAAACGAATTAAACTTATTCGGATGTAGGTAACAGAACAAGCTTAACAATAGGCCGAGTTATAATGCCAGAAGCTGTTCTTAAATCACAAACACGTGGTCTGGAGTCAGAGCCTAAGTAAACTTTATCTACTCGTCCCAATCTCCATTCATTTGGCGGCAAGTTGTCTTGACGGATAACAACAACATCTCCTATTTGAAACTCTCTTTTTGGATACTTCCACTTAACTCGCTTGTGAAGTTCTTTTAAGTACTCTTCTTTCCACCGAATCGCAAATTGGTGGTGAAGAACCTTTAATTTCTGCCATCTATTGGCGTGACTCACTGACACATCGGATAAGTCAGGCTCAGGAGGAGTTAATAAAGGCGCACCAATTAGAAAATGACCTGGGGTTAAAGGAGTAGCATCATACGGACTTTCGTTCATCGGGCAAAGAGGCCTAGAGTTCAAACATGCTTCGATACGTGACAACATTGTCGTAAACTCTTCAAACGTAAACCTTTGAGCATTTGAAACCTTTTTTAAATGTGTTTTGAAACTTTTGACCCCTGCCTCCCATAGACCACCCATATGAGGTGCTCCGGGGGGTATAAAATGCCACTCGATTGCACTTAGACGATTTTGTGCAAGAACCTTTTCTTTTAAAAGTGAAAGAAACGTTTTCCTATCGGTCTCGAGAATATTTGAAGCACCAACAAACGCGGTCCCATTATCGGAATATAAATGGGATGGACATCCACGCCGGGAGAAAAAACGACTAAATGATGCCAAAAAAGTTTCAGACGACATATCGCTAGTCGCCTCAAGATACATTGCTTTTGTCGCGAAACATACAAAAACAACTACATAACCTTTAGTTATTTTACAACCTCTTCCCACATAAGATTTTATTTCAAATGGCCCTGCAAAATCTAAACCTGTATGAGTAAATGGCCTTGAAAGTATCGTTCTTTCGGGAGGAAGCGATGCCATTAGCTGCTGGCCTGACTCTTTTCTAAAAAGAACGCATCTTTTACAATTACGAATCGTTCCACGAATAAGATTCTTTAAATTAGGAATCCAAAATTCCATTCGAATAAGACGCATCATTAAAGCTTGTCCACCATGAATTGTACATTTATGAACATGTTGCACAAATAACTTTGTAAATGCAGCCTCATATGGAATTATCTTCGGACATTTTTCATTATATGATAAATTTGGGGCTTGAACAAGACGACCATTCATTCGAATAAACCCATCAGAGTCAATAAAGGGATTCAGAGACAGTAATCGACTTTTTGGGGGTAATGGTAACCCCTTTGACAGATATCCATATTCTAGAAAATAGGCCTGTTGGCATATAATAACTAAACGATCTCGTACAAATTTCACTTCTGTTTGAGTAATTTCAAAGCTCGGATATAAACTATTGCGCAAACGGAGAAAATGCAACAATCTAAACCAATATGCAATAACTCTAATTGCTCGGGGTAAATCTGAAAATTTTTTCAGAATGTCAATTGATTTTTGCAGTTCTATTTCCGGCTTAACACATTCTACGAGAGCATGAATGCTAACGGACTTCTGTGGCCAGTCAGCCCTTGATTTAGACAACCAATGTGGCCCATGCCACCACAGAGAATTATTTATTAAATCTCGAGCCAGAGATCCACGACTTGCCACATCAGCGGGGTTATCTTTTGAGTCTACATGAGACCACTGTTCAGATCGTACATTTTTAATTATAAGGGCAACTCTATTCGCAACAAAAGTTGGCAAATCACACGATTCTTTTTTTAGCCATGCTAAAACTATAGTTGAGTCAGTCCAGAGAAAAATCTTATGCTCGGGAAGATTTAACTGGGCTTTTAAAGAACTCACCATTTTTGCCAGTAGTACAGCTCCACAGAGTTCTAAACGGGGTAAAGTCTCAAATTTCACTGGAGCTACTTTAGTTTTAGATGCTAACAAATGCGTTGTTATCTCGGACGGGGAAGAGATAGAGCGAATATACATTGTTGCCGCATATGCTTTCTCGGAAGCATCACAAAATCCGTGAATCTCCATGTCATTCTCCGGGCGAAAATTAACCCATCTAGGTATGAAGATTTTTTCGACATTCGGGTAATCGTCGAGAAAAGAGCGCCACTGAACCAGCGTAGAAGGGTTCACACACTCATCCCATTCTGTCTTGTCTTTCCATATTTGTTGCATAATCATTTTCGCAACAACAATTTTCGGGGAAAGCCAACCGGCAGGATCAAACAATTTTGCAATTTCTGACAAGACAGCTCTTTTTGTGGCCACGTTTCCATTAGGTTTTGTTATGAGTTTAAAATAGAAGCTATCAGAATGGCCATTCCAGCGTAGACCTAAGGTTTTCGTAATACTTGCATCAGAAAATTTTAGAAAATCTGCGTCAAGTAAATTTTCTGCGGGGATATTCTCTAAAAGACGAATATTATTGGCAGTCCATTTTCGAAGAATAAAACCAGCTGAACGAAGAACTTCAATGATTTCGTCTCGTTTTCTTATGCCATCTTCAATATCATGAGAACCAGCCAATAAATCGTCAACGTACATATTTTCTTCTAACATTTCTGATGCAGCAGGACTGCTAGCTTTACAATCCTTTGCTAATTGGAGTAAAGTCCTAATGGCTAAGTATGGTGCACAATTAACTCCAAATGTGACCGTTTTTAGCTCGTAGTCTTTAATTTCTTCCTCAGGATGACTTCGGAAAAGAATCCTTTGAAAAGTGGTATGTTTAGAATGAACTAAGATTTGCCGGTACATTTTCTCTATGTCGGCATTAAATACAAAACGATAAAATCTCCAACGGAGGATTAAAATTGTGAGGTCCGTTTGTAATATCGGACCTGGGTATAAAACACTATTTAAGCTTAAGCCATTTGAGGAAGGACATGATGCGTTAAATACTACTCGCAGTTTTGTAGTAACACTATCGGGCTTAATGACGGCATGATGAGGCAAATAATAGCAAGTAGATTCGGAATCTGGGGGATTAGCATCACGCATGTGACCAAGTTCAATATATTCTTTTATCACATTATCATATTGTAATTTCAAATCAGGATTTTTCAGTAGTCGAGCTTCATTCCTGACGAATTGAGAAAGAGCTATTTTCCGAGAATTTCCAAGTGTTAAACATGTCGGAAACTCCGGCTTAAAGGGTAAAGAAATAACATAACGACCCTCTGAATTTCTGTAAGTTGTAGTTCTATAAATTTTATCACAGAATTCATCACTTTCTGTTAATTGGGCGACTGGGGGAATTTCTTCGAGTTCCCAAAAACGAGTGAGCTGATTAGATAACTCAATTTGATTGAAATATGTTGAAACGGAAATAGATGGCCCAGATCGACCAATTTTTCCAGTAACGATCCAGCCAAATACCGTTTTCTGAGCTACGAGGTTGGCATTTGGATGTTTTCTTATTTCAGGAAGGAGTATATGCGAATAAACATCACCGCCAAGGAGTATATCTACGCGAACGGACTTAATATCTGACTCCGAAATTTCGGGAAAAACACTGAAATCAGCGTCGGGGGTATATGAAGGTAGATGCCCAGTAAGCTTTTCTACTACGTAAGCTTCAGTTTGAGTTCTAAAGTTCGGGTTGATTGACGATCCAATCGATATACGGCAAATTTTCGATGACGTCGCTGTCAAACTGCCACTAAGGCCCATGATCTCAGCCATAGGAGCAGATCGAATCGGTATTGCCAGCTTCCTTTGCAATCTTTTCGAAATAAAAGTTGCTTGAGAGGCTGGGACAACTAGTGCCCTGGCTGAGCTAACAACATCTTCAGTTCCTACTTCGCAACACGTAGTACCGAGTAAAACTGTGTGACTGATATTCTGTTCCAATTGCGTACTAAAATTTTGGAAAGAACGTATACCTGTGGAAGTAGATGGGATATTATCATCGCTAGTCGGAGCATTCGTTTGATTATAATTTGAGATACTCGAACTTCTAGGTATAAATACGGGGGGTGAGGTTTTGTTGTACCATAGTTTTCGAAGTATTTCTGGCTGCCTGATTATCCTTATGTAAAAGTGAATGATGTTTTTGCTTACACATAAAACAAACGTGGACACTTTTACAATTTCTAAATTCATGCGATGTCGCTAAGCAATTCGTTGTACCTTCATAGTGAACTAACGTCATAGCGGAGTTTTTTTTTACATACATACTTAACAAAAAAATCATATAAAAGAAAATATTCGTAATACATATTATTAACTTTGATAAATAAGCTGTAATTGCTTTGTTAATATTTTTTTGCATAGTCATAAATAACAAAAACAAAAAAACCGTAATAAAAAAAACAAACAAACAAACAAAAGTACCCTTGAGGAATACTCTATATGAGTACCTCAAAAACAAATAAATGTGAAGTGAGTTATAACGGCAGAAATGCCTATTTTACTGTGAGTTCTGATGCTCATAATGATAACAATAAAAATAAAAAACCTGATGACAGACTTACTGTGAGTTCGGAAGCTCTTAATAAAAGTACAAAATCTGATAATACACTTTTTCTAACAACAAATCCACTTTTTCGACAGCGATCAACTTCGCTTTGTCCAATGCCTACTAGTGATTCTTTAACATTACAGTTGCCTAGTACTTCGTCAGTTAAGCCATTGAAATCATTCGCTTCGGGCTGTTCATCACCTAACCAAGTTGTCACTACAGACAACAGTAGCTCAAAACCAAAGGTACAAGTTGGAATGGACAGATATATAACCGTGGTAAAGCGTGGGCGAAGCCCGAATTCTTCTAAAATTTCATCTGTTCCAAAGATGTCTAGGGATAACAGCGCATCATCCATGAATCGCCAAAATCGTTTTTCATTATTGCAAGACGATAACGAGAAGACCGCTTCATCATCTCAGAAGTCTTTTAAGCCACCACCAATATATGTGAGGGAAAAAAATTCTAACGCGCTTCTAAAAAAACTACTGTCGACCATTGGTGAAAATACTTTTCACGTAATTCCAATTAAAAGAGGTAATATTGATGAAACTAAAATCCAAATATACGATGAAAACAATTTTCGAAAAATTGTAAATGATTTTGAAAAAAATAAAACAAACTTTTACACATACCAACTTAAGAGTGCTAAAGGCCTACAGATAGTACTAAAGGGCATAGATTCATATGTTGAGCCCGAAGAAGTAAAATGTGCACTTCTAGACCAAGGATTTAAGGTAAAAAACGTTACTAATATAATTAACAGAGAAAAGGTCGCCCAACCCCTATTTCGCATTGAACTGGAGCCGAATGACATACAATTGAAAAAAAATCAAACCCATCCAATTTATAGCGTAAAGTTTCTGTTACACCGAAAAATCACAGTTGAAGAGCCACGTAAGCGTTCAGGTCCTGTACAGTGCCATAATTGCCAAGAATATGGCCATACAAAAACTTACTGCAATTTACCTACAGTTTGTGTTATCTGCGGTGAATTGCATGGTACTGCTAGCTGCACTAAGCCAAAAGAACAAGCAGAAAAAAATGTAGTAATTGTGGAGGTAATCACACCGCTAACTATAGAGGATGCCCTGTATATTCTTTTGTTAAACAGACTATGAGTCAAAAACCTAAGTTAGCTCCAGCCCAACCATTAAACGCGTACTCCGCCTCTTTTTCTCAAGTAAGTCAACCAGTTACTTCACGTGTATCGTATGCCGATGCTGCTAAGGCTAGTTCTAGTCCCTCACAAAATGTTTCACCGCAAAATAATTCAGCGAATGCAAACTCAGGCTTTAACTTTAGTAGCCTTGAAGCTACTATTGAGAATCTGGTGCTAACTATAAACAACTTTACAACAAATATGACTAGCATGATGCAAGAAATGCTGCGAATGCAGAATACACTGCTTCAAGCATTAGTTAACAAACCATGAACATGTTAAAAATATGTTTCTGGAACGCAAACGGCATTCGCCAGCATAAAAATGAACTTGAGCACTTCCTCATGGAAAAAAATATTGATATAATGTTGGTCTCTGAGACTCATTTGACTTCAAGGAGCTTATTTAAAATAAATGGTTACACTCTATATGATTCAAAGGACCCGAGGGGGAGAGCATGCGGTGGGTCAGCAATTCTAATTAAGTCAAGACTCAAACACTATGTCCTTGATAACATTTGTGAAGAACATCTACAAGCAACGAATATTTGTATCGAAAATTTTTGCACAAATTTTGTCATATCATCAATTTACTCCCCTCCTAGATTCGCAATTACTGAGGATCAATACGAGGATTTCTACAAATCTCTTGGCCCTTGTTTCGTAGCAACTGGAGACTATAATGCAAAACATACTTTCTGGGGTTCGCGTCTTATCACACCTAGAGGACGAGCGTTGTTCAACACAATTTCAAAAATGGGCTTGGACGTCATTTCGAGTGGGGAGCCCACTTACTGGCCTACGGACATACAAAAAATTCCGGATGTTATAGATTTTGGAGTCATGAAAAATATCGGTAGGGAATTAATTCATGTTGAAGCTTCTGTAGATCTCTCCTCCGATCACTCTCCCACGATTGTTACAATTTGTAGCCCACTAAGAAGTGACTTCCCTGTCCCATATGTAAAGATGATCAACCGTGTTAATTGGCTGGGGTTCAAAAAATACCTCAGTAGCCATTGTACGGAAAATATTAACCTAAGAACACCAGGTGATATTGAATCTAACATTGAAAATCTTAACGAAAATATTAAACAGGCTGCTGAACATGCCACTACTTCCCATCCGCAGACTGGGTTTAATAGAATTTATTCTACAGACATTGAACGTCTTTTACGTGGAAAAAGGACAGCTAGAAGGGAATGGCAACAGCACAGATCACCCCAAAATAAAATTAGATTTAAAGAGTGCACTAGACGACTCCAAGAGCTGCTGGCATATGAAAAAACTGTATGTCTTAAAAATTATCTGGAAAATCTTGATGCCACACCTGCATCTAATTACTCCTTGTGGCGAGCTGCTAGAAAGCTTAAAACACCCGTTGAATATAGACCACCTCTGCGCACTTCTACCGGAGGTTGGGCCAGAAGCGATACTGAAAAAGGTAACATATTTGTTGAGCATTTAAAATCCGTATTTACCCCAAACACATGTACTGGTGTTGTTGATTTACCAAGTGTAGTTGCGCTACCCCCTCGAACCATAAAATTTAAGACGCGTGATGTTCAGAAACTAATTGCTGAACTCAACCCGAAGAAAGCTCCAGGTATTGATGGAATAAGTAACAATATGCTGATAAACTTGCCCCATATTGCAATTAGAATCCTGTTATTTATTTTTAACTCCATTTTACGACTGGAGTATTATCCACAAAGCTGGAAGCTTGCGAAGGTCAAAATGATTCCAAAGCCGGGCAAAGACCTTACCAAGGCTGAGTCATACAGGCCAATAAGTCTGCTATCAACAATGTCAAAACTCTTCGAAAAGCTGCTCATGACAAAATTGTCCCCAATTTTAACTGATAGTGGGTGCATCCCAGACCATCAATTTGGTTTTAGAAGTCAGCATAGCACCATTGAACAAACTCATAGATTGGTGCAATTTATAAGAAGAACTTTTGAAGAAAAAATGTATTGTTCTGCCCTGTTTATTGACGTTTCTCAGGCCTTTGATAAAGTGTGGCATGAAGGTCTAATTCTAAAATTAAAATCATATCTACCAATAAATTTAGTGAATTTATTAGAAAGTTACATCACTACCCGGAAGTTCACGGTTGTGGAAGGAGAATTCATTAGTGTGCCCGAATCTATATCATCCGGTGTGCCACAGGGGAGCATACTGGGGCCAGTTTTGTATTTGATCTATACTTGTGATATGCCTTTGAGCAGCAATATCCATACATCTACGTTTGCCGATGATACAGCCTGCCTTAGTATGCATGAAAACCCTCACGATGCTTCCCGATATTTACAAGAACATATTACACAATTGGAAATGTGGTTGAACTTATGGAGAATTAAGGTAAATGAACAAAAGTGTGTCCATATAACGTTTACCCTAAGAAGAGATACTTGTTCCCCTATTCGAATCAACAATCAAAATATTCCTCAACACTCCCAAGTGAAATACCTTGGTATACACCTTGATCGAAGACTTACATGGAAACATCATATTGACTTTAAGCTAACTCAGATGAAACTTAAGTTATCTCAAATACACTGGTTGATTGGCAGAAATTCAATACTTAGCCTGGACTGTAAACTTTTATTATACAAGTCGCTTTTAAAGCCAATATGGTGTTACGGTATCCAGTTATGGGGCACTGCTTCAGCCTCCAATGTAGAGAGAATTCAACGAACACAAAACAAAATTTTAAGGTTAATAACATCTGCCCCATGGTATATTAAGAATTCAAATTTGCATCGTGATTTAAGAATGTCACTAGTGACTGAAGAAATTGCAAGATACGCAGGCAAATACTTAACAAAACTCGAGTCACATCCTAATCCGCTTGCTCGTAATATTTTGAATTTTAATGGTCACATCCGCCTAAAAAAGAGGGACACAAGGGC
The DNA here is from genome assembly GCA_905220375.1 of Tachina fera. Taxonomy (NCBI): domain Eukaryota; kingdom Metazoa; phylum Arthropoda; class Insecta; order Diptera; family Tachinidae; genus Tachina; species Tachina fera. The sequence goes on along the minus strand of LR999964.1, from coordinate 105,501,830 downwards.
TCTTATACTCAACACTCTAGATGGGAATGCTTGAAAATACATTTAATTTTCCTTTTTGATTATCACTACTTTGTATTATTTAAATTATCACTAAGTTTTGGCCGACACTGGTCGGGCTAAACAATTATATTTTAGCTTTAAGATTTGATCACTTATTGTTAGTTCATATTTGAAGATACAATAAATAAATATATGTATTAAAAAAAAAAAAAAAAAAAAAAACATTTGAAACGTTTGAGACTCGACATACGCTCCTCCACATTTTGTCGTAAAAATGTAGGACACAATCTTAAAGGATGTTGATCCTGGCAAACAACGCAGCGGCTAACGGATTGTGTAGTCTTAGCCTTAGTTGCAAAGCTATTGATTCTATGAGAATCATTATGGGGCTTTTTCGAGCTATTTGAGCTACCGGGGCCAAAATTTTTGTTTTGACTTGAGCTAGGATGCGACCCTTTTATGTCGTAGACGGATTCTAGAGTCTGATAACGGGTAGTCAGAAATTTATTCATCTCATCCCACTTTGGAACATTTGCATCACGTTTTACGGACTGTTCCCAAAGACTTAAAGTATTATCGGGTAATTTCGTCGAACAAATGTAAACAAATATTACATTCCAACTTTCTGTATTTATATCGAGCAACGACAGATTCGTAATGCAATCATTAATTGTGCGCTGTAACGTTTTCAAATTAGGACCTGTTTCACGAGTAACAGGGGGAATATTGAATAGGGTTTTCAATTGTGCGTTAATCAGAACACGTTTATTTTCAAATCTGTCTACGAGATTTTGCCAAGCTAGAGAAAAGCCATCATTTGTCAATGGACAAGTTCGAATAATTTCATGTGCTTCACCCTTTGTCTTTTGCAACAAATAATATAATTTCTCTACCGGACTCAATCGAGAGTTATTTTTATATAATGCGGAAAACATGTCTCGAAAGGTAGGCCAACTCACGTAGTCTCCATAAAAAATTTCCGTATCACACGGCGGTAAATGAATGTTAGGAGCTATAGCTTGGGGTATCTTGTTGGCTCTATTCAGAGAAATTGATTTTAAGCGCTCTAAATTTTCTGAGATAAACGAGCATCCATCCACGTAAATTGTATAAGTGGACATATACTTCTGCTTAATATCTTTCAGAACTTTTTTTGATTCCCCTTCTGCCTTTAAATTATCATAGGCCATTCGAACTTCTTCCCATAAGCGATTAAGTTCTTTTTCGTGGGTATTCAAAGACCCGATTTTGTGTTCCGATTGAGGCAACTCCGCTAAGAAAGCCTCAAACTCGACTAAGCGTTCGCAAACTTTGTCAAAACTCGACATTTTGAAGTCTGAACTATAAAAACTCTAATAAAAAATAACTCAATGTACGACAAGCGTAGAAAATCGATATGTACAAACGTTTTTAAGTACTAAAGTTTTAACTCGTCAGTCGAGAGAACCAAATATTTCAAATAATTTTCAACTGAGATAACTAAATTTCGAAACTATTATTAATAATATTTAATTTTATTGAAGTGAATTTATACTGAGTTTCGATTATTCGGAGTAAATCTATAAGTCAATAAAAAACAATATACGTATTTTTAATTAATTTTTTTTTGATATTGGGTACGAATACAATTCCAACAATGTATTTATCATAGTATAAAGGCACTTCTGTTAATCGAAAATTTATTTATCGGTAAAATGTTGCAACGAATAAAATTCGAAAAATTTTATAAAAAACTCGATATTTAAAAATAACTCGAATTAGTTACCACATTAAATAGTTTTTTTTATTTAAAAAATCAATAATTATTCGAATTGATTTGTTTTTCAATATAAAAAAAGTAGTAACCGGGTTAATCGATTAATTTTATTGTTGCAGCACTAATTAATAACAAGTGTGTAATACATACATACATATGTACATACATACGTACACTTAAAACATACGCCAGTAAAAACAACTCTTTGCAATGCAATTTACAGAGAATATTTTGAAATAATTTTCTTTGTATATATTGTATTTTTTTTTCGCCAAATTTCACGGATGTATGTAATGTAAATGTGATAATTATCTGTCACGGATAAAACAAATAATATACAACACTATCTTTTAAACTTTTCTTTTAATTCTCTTTATTTTATTTAACAGCGAATGCACTGTAAGAGAACGATTTATCGAAGGAAAAAAATTTAAATAGGTTATATGCATGTATTTATGTACTAATCAATTTTTTATTTTAACCGCACTTGTTTTAATAAATGTAAGAGAATCGAAAGTATATGTACATAGATATATTTCGGTAGTAAATACAAAGAGAAAAATTGCACGGGATTTTAATTTCTTGCAGTTTTTATGCACTTGTTTTGTTTTTGTGTTTTTAAATATTTTTTAAACAGCGTTTATGTGCATATACATATATGTGTATATGTATGTACATATGTATGCATTTACTGATTATGTAGTCACTCACACTTTATGCACTATGTATTTATGTAAATGTAATATATTTACTTTAATTTTCACACAATAAATTTCTTACCTTTATTTTAAAAGGTTTAAATTAAATAAAAAACTGGGGAGGATACAAATCTGCACACTTTGCACGAACTTACGGGAGGAAACCACAATTCTATCTGGAAATAAAATAATTTTCGAAATAAATTATTTTACTTTGCGAGTGGACTGTAAATCCGGTTCGAAGGACCAAAATGTTTTCTCGTAAAATATTTATTTCGAAAATTGCCAAAAATATAACCAAAAAAAAAAGGATTACAAATTTTATTAACTCGTTATAAAACGTATTCAATTTATTTGATTTTAAAATATAACGCGGGGTTTAATGTACAACGTACCTTAAGCGGGGTATACAATAGTATAAATTGTAGCTTAACAAACGAAACTCAATTAGGCGATGGGATTAACCAAAAGAGAGTTTCGTTAAGCCTATAATAGGTATATTCGTTTACTGTGCGCGTAAACACATCTCATCTGCTATAAGGAGTATATTCATGGTATGCTTAATCGTCGGGATTTTTTAAATTCAATAAATATAATTGATAATGAAAGTGAGAGAGATGTTGAGTATAAGTTTGAATATAAAAGAGGTATTTGTTTTTTAGTTATCAAACAAGGAAACTCTAAAGTAAAAATTGATTCTGACACTTGGAGATCACTAACTCAAATTCGAGTATTTTTTACATCAATTTTATGTTGGAACAACATTCTAAGAAAACAAATCATTAATTTCTATTATGAATATTATATACCCACCTGCTCCGCTTTAAACAAAACAAAACTTCACATCAATGAAATACAAGGAATATATGAAAGGGATGTAAAGATTAAATTAACACGACTTTGTTATGAGATTGGAGAAAAAATGCAACACAAGATTCTAACAGATGTGAAAATTCTTAAATTATATTTAAGGATGGATAATAAATAAATAAACTATTAAAAAACATTAATTATGATTTTTATTTTGTATTTTTTCATGAGAGGGCGACTTTAATAAAACAAAGAACTTTTTTGTATGTATATATGATAATAATTTTTTATTTATTTTTTCCAAAATAACAAGTCTTATCTTTAAATACATAAACAAAAAAAAAATATATATATATATATATATATATATATATATACATATATACACACACATATATTAATAAAATTTAATTTTAAATATATATATATATATATATATATATATATATATATATATGTCTGTATGTATGTATATATTATTTCTTGCAAACTAAAAATATATTTCTTTAAAAGGTTTCATTTCTAAACGTTTACAATTTGTATGGAAAGGAATACAAAATACGTTAAAAATTTTTTTTCATTCAAACTCTTCAAAACGAAAAAAAAGTTTAATTTACAAAATCTGAGCTTAAATATCATAATAAATTTCAAATAACTTAATTACACTTACATCAAAGAATTATCCATGGTTTTCTATTAATTTTAAAAATATATATTAATGTGATATTCCAAATCCATAAACTAATGATCATTACTATCATAAAACAAAATATTTTATACAGACTATTTATATATTTTTTTTATTTTTATTTTATAAAACCTACTTTTGATTTTATTTTTTATTCATTCTTCAATTTCCATTGCATTTTCTATGCCATAGCGACACAAAGTAGACCAGAGTTGTAATAACTGACGTATGCAAAAAGCTAAAATCATTTGTGGCGCAGTCACTGCGAGAAAGGGACAACTGTAGTATATTTGTTATTAAGATGTTAACAAAATAATCAAAACAAACAAGAGAAAATATGTACTTTGTGAAACGAACACGTGTACATACATACATACATACATACACATTTACAAAATTAAATTAAAGAATTTGGTGAATTGAATTAAAAAAATAGAATGTGAAATAGATTAATGGTATTAAAAAGTGATTTAAATTTGTTTACAAATGATTACTGATTTAACTTTAAGCATTTTCATTGAACAATTTTAATTTTTACCTTTTGTTTACAAAAATCACACAACAAATGAGATCACAAAGCATAAACTGAAAATACATTTGAACAAGTAAACGAAGTACACAATTTTACAAAATTAAATGAAAGAATTTGTTGTGTTGAATCAAAAAACAAAATGCCAAATAGCTTATTACTATTAAAAAAGCAATTAAAAAATGTTTTAAAATGATTGCATATCTTATTTGAAGCATTTTCATTTAAAAATATAAATTTTTACCATTTATTTGCAAAAATCGCCAAGCGAATGAGGTTACAAAGCGTAAAATGAAATTAAGCTAAAAAATGCAACCACGAAAGAAGGTTAAAGAATGCGCAGTGACTGCGAGAACGAGACCTCTGAAAACACAAATTATCTTCCGTCTCGTGACATCTCTGTATATCCTCTGTGATAGCGAGACAAATTTACTATGTCGTGAGAGTTTGTCAAGTCATCATAATCAGTCATATATTTAGCAATGTCATGTAAATCCTTATCTTCCAGTTCGACAGGTATTTCCTCATTATCATCATCAAAATTTGTCATCTGTGTTGATATCATAATCATCTTCAATCATATATTCAGCAATGTCATGTAAATCTATGTCTTCCAGCTTTAATTTATAATGCCCCCAAGCATATGTCTGTAACCCGTCATACGTAATGTACCTCTTGTCATCATTGTGGCTCAAAACTATTTTATTTACATTTTGGGTAAAAATTTGATGTTTGTATGTTCGAAACATATGCATGCTGTCGGAATAAACGTTTCTTAAATACAAACAGTTTCTATAGTCAGACAAAGTGACTCTTTCTAAGGCAGTTCTTTTCACACCTTTTGACTTTTTAATTTCAATGTTTACTTCATTTCTAAAGGCATACATCTTAGCTCTTAGTCCCACAAACTCCTTCATTATAACTCCATTATTTTCATCCTTCATCATTCCTACTATTTTTTGTTTACCAAAGGTAAACCATATATGTTATTAGGTAAACAACCGGACGTATCAAATCTTTCTTGGAAATCCTTGGCACATTCCTTATAAAAGTCACTCCTTCTAATAGTATAAATGAAGTCAGTCAGTGTCCATATAATTTAGATGTAAGTCAGTTTTGAACTTAGGCTTCATATAACCATAGTGGAAGTCATACATCTTCCACTTGGATAGTTCCAGCACACAAAATACTAAGAACATCATCTTGTTACACTTTATTTTCAGCCTCTGTAATTCAACTACATACATATCATCATCACAACGGAACATGCTATGGAAGTTAAGTTGAGCAATTAGAGCTCGAGCTTCCTGATGATTTCTTCTATTTGATTCCCACTTTGTCACAATATAAACATCTTTCCTTAATTCAACATTTTCCATTGTCTTTCCGTATACGGCGTTATTTAATAGTTTAAAAAATCTTTTTTCAAAATCATTAGTTGCCTTTGTTCGATGAAAAGTGTTTAAGTCTATGTAAGTTTTCAGCCATGGGGCTTGCTGTGTATATTTATATTTTTATAATATTTAAAACTAAGCCATTTGCAATACATTGCTTCAGTACTCAGTAATGAATCGAATACTTCCTTTTGTTTGATAAATCTTCAATTAACTTTTCGTTTTTCATAGGAAAAATAGCTTTGTTTTCTGGACAAAAGGGTAAATCATTGTGAAGATCATGCAAATAGTCTGGATAATCTAAATCCACTTCTAACACATATCCTTCCCTAGACTCACCATCAATAGAATTGATATTTAATGAACTAATTTCACCATTGCTAAGCCACGCAAAATCTGCAAATGGTAGATATTGTGACATTGCCCATCCATAAAGATTATTTGCATCTAAGTACATAAATTAATCTGATGGTTTTGAGCTATCATAATCAGTCATAAATTTATTATTAGCCTTAGTGTGCCGCAATGAACATTGGATCAGCCCACCTCTTATGCTTTTTTGATCATGTTATACATAACAATATCCGTTATTAGCTCTAAACGAAGTTTCATTATTTTGAACATAGCATCCCATGACAAACCTGGAGCAGTGTAATAGTGGCATGCGTATAAGTCATATATGCTTTTACATATTTTTCTAAAGTTTTCAAAAATATCTGCGAACATTAGAGTGTCACTTTTAACTTAGAGCTCCGTATAGACAAGAAAGTTGTTGCAGTTAAATGTTTGTCAAACATTTTATGCATGTTTATAGTCTTCAATACTACACTCCACATTTGTTGAAATATTTTTGAAATCTTCTCGAGCCGGGAGAGTTTTTTCAGCAAGCCTTGCATAAGAGTCTATATAAGAATATGGAAACACTCCCTTCTTTCTAACAAGTTTAAATTGCTCGTCATCAGGATAGTACTTTTTAATTATTTCAAACATTTCTGGTTGAAGGTTAGAAGATAGTGTCTCTAAACTCGCAGCCATAAACCTAAAGGAGTCTACAAGTCTTACTTTAAAACTGTTATTGCCAACAGGAACATCTTTTTTTTTTTTTTTTTTTTTTTTTTAATACATGTATTTATTTATTGTATCTTCAAATATGAACTAACAATAAGTATTAAAATCTTAAATCTAAAAAATAATTATTAGGACCGACCGCTGTCGGACATAAACTTGTTAATAGTTATAAATAATACATAAGTAGTGATAATCAAAAAAGAAAAAAAAATTTATAAAAAAGTATAAAAAAAGTATTTTCAAGAAATCCCATCTGGCGTGTTGAGTAATAGAGCCCTTGTGTCCCTCTTTTTTAAGCGGATGTGTCCAGTAAAGTTCAAAATATTACGAGCGAGCGGATTAGGATGTGACTCGAGTTTTGTTAAATATTTGCCTGCGTATTTTGCAATTTCTTCAATCACTAGTGGCATATTTAAATCACGATGTATATTGGAATTTTTTATGTATCATGGTGCCGATGTTATTAACCGTAAAATTTTGTTTTGCTTTCGTTGGATTCTCTATACATTGGAAGCTGAAGCAGTGCCCCATAACTGGATACCGTAACACCATATTGGCTTTAAAAGCGACTTGTATAATAGAAGTTTACAATCCAGGCTAAGTGTTGAATTTCTGCCAATCAACCAGTGTATTTGAGATAACTTAAGTTTCATCTGTGTTAGCTTAAAGTCAATATGATGTTTCCACGTAAGCCTTCGATCAAGGTGTATACCAAGGTATTTCACTTGGGAATGTTTAGGAATATTTTGATTATTGATTCGAATTGGGGAACAAGTATCTCTTCTTAGGGTAAACGTTATATGGACACACTTTTGTTCATTTACCTTAATTCTCCATAAGTTCAACCATGTTTCCAATTGTGTAATATGTTCTTGTAAATATCGGGAAGCCTCGTGAGGGTTTTCATGCATACTAAGGCAGGCTGTATCATCGGCAAACGTAGATGTATGGATATTGTTGCTCAAAGGCATATCACAAGTATAGATCAAATACAAAACTGGCCCCAGTATGCTCCCCTGTGGCACACCGGATGATATAGATTCGGGCACACTCATGAATTCTCCTTCCACAACCGTGAACTTCCGGGTAGTAATGTAACTTTCTAATAAATTCACCAAATTTATTGGTAGATATGATTTTAATTTTAGAATTAGACCTTCATGCCACACTTTATCAAATGCCTGAGAAACGTCAATAAACAGGGCAGAACAATACATTTTTTCTTCAAAAGTTCTTCTTATAAATTGCACCAATCTATGAGTTTGTTCAATGGTGCTATGCTGACTTCTAAAACCAAATTGATGGTCTGGGATGCAACCACTTCAGTTAAGGTTGGGGACAATTTTGTCATGAGGAGCTTTTCGAAGAGTTTTGACATAGTTGACAGCAAACTTATTGGCCTATATGACTCAGCTTTAGTAAGATCTTTGCCCGGCTTTGGAATCATTTTGATTTTTGCAAGCTTCCAGAGTTGTGGATAATACTCCAGTCGTAATATGGCATTAGAAATAAACAGCAAGATTCTTATTGTAATATGCGGCAAGTTCATCAGCATCTTGTTACTAATTCCATCAATACCTGGAGCTTTCTTTGGCTTGAGTTCAGCAATTACTTTATGTACATCACGCATCTTAAACTTTAAGGCTCGAGGGGGTAGAGCAACTACACTCGGCAAATCAGCAACACCAGTACATGTATTTGGGGTAAATACGGATTTTAAATGCTCAGCAAATATTTTAAATTTTTCCGTATCGCTTCTTGCCCAATCTCCGGTAGATGTGCGCAGAGGTGGCTTAAACTCAACGGGTGTTTTAAGCTTTCTAGCAGCGTGCCACAAAGAGTAATTAGATGTCGGTGTGACATCAAGACCTTCCAAATAATTTTTAAGAGATGCAGTTTTTTCAGATGCAAGCAACTCTTGAAGTCGTTTAGAACATTCTTTAAGTCTGAGTTTATGTTGGGGTGATCTGTGCTGTTGCCATTCCCTTCTAGCTCTTCTTTTTTCACATACGAGATGTTCAATATCACAGGAATAAATTTTATTAAACCCATACTGCGGATGGGAGGTAGTGGCATGTTCAGCAGCCTGTTTAATAATTTCGTTAAGATTGGCATTGTTAGTTTCAATGTCATTGGGTGTTCTTAACGCAATATTTTCCGTGCAATGACTACTAAGATATTTTTTGAATCCCAGCCAATTAACACGATTGGTCATCTTCATATATGGGTGAGGTAAGTCACTTCTTAGTAGGTTACAAATTGTAACGATAGTGGGGGAGTGATCGGAGGAGAGATCTAGAGAAGTTTCAACACTAATTAAATCCCTAGAAATATTTTTCATTACGCCAAAATCAATAACATCTGGAATTTTTCGTACGTCAGTAGGCCAATAAGTGGGCTCCCCACTCGAAATAACATCTAAGCCCATTTTTGAAATTGTATTAAACAAAGCTCGACCTCTAGGTGTCAAAAGGCGCGATCCCCAGTACGTATGCTTTGCATTGTAGTCTCCAGCTGCCACGAAACAAGATCCAAGCGATTTGTAGAACTTCTCATACTGATCTTCGGTAACTGAAAATCTTTGAGGTGAGTAAATTGATGATATTACGAAATTAGAAAAAAAAATTTCTACAAAAATATTCGTAGCTTGCATATATTCTTCACTAACGTTGTCAAGAATATAGTGCTTGAGTCTTGACTTAATTAGAATAGCAGATCCACCGCATGCTCTCCCTCTAGGGTCCTTTGTATCATACATAGTGTAGCCATTTATTTTGAAAAAGCTTCTCGAAGTCAAATGTGTCTCAGAGACCAACATTATATCAATATTTTTTTCCGTAAGGAAGTGCTCAAGTTCATTTTTATGTTGGCGAATGCCGTTTGCGTTCCAGAAACATATTTTTAACGTGTTCATGGCTTGTTAATTAATGCTTGAAGCAGAGTATTCTGCATTCTCAGCATTTCTTGAATCATGTTAGTCATATTTGTTGTAAAGTTGTTCATAGTTTGCACCAAATTGTCAATAGTAGCTTCAAGGCGACTAAAGTTAAAGCTTGAGTTTGCATTTGTTGAATTATTTGGAGGTGGAACATTTTGTGCGGGAATAGAATTTGTTCTAGCAGCATCGACATACGATACACGGGAAGTAACTGGTTGGCTCCTTTGCACAAAAGTGGCGGAGTAAGCGTTTGCTGATTGAGATGGAGCTAATTTGGGTTTTTGCACCATAGTCTGTTTGACAAAAGAGTACACAGGACAACCTCTGTAGTTAGCGGTGTGATTACCTCCACAATTACTGCATTTTTTATCACTTTGATCTTTTGGCTTATTGCAACTAGCAGTGCCGTGTAATTCGCCGCACACAACACAAACAGTGGGTAGTTTACAGTATGTTTTTGTGTGGCCATATTCTTGGCAATTATGGCACTGTACGGGACCTGATCGCTTATGTGGCTCTTCAACTGTGATTTTTCGGTATAAGAGGTATTTTAGGCTATAAATTGGGTGTGTCTCGTTTTTTTTCAGCTGTATATCATTCGGCTCCAATTCAACACGAAATAGAGGCTGGGGGATCTTCTCCCTGTTTATTATATTGGTAACATTTTTTACCTTAAATCCTTGTATCATGAGTGCATCTTTTACTTCTTCAGGATTAACATAAGAGTCAATACCCTTCAATACGATCTGCATACCTTTGGCACTTTATTTTTTTCAAATTCAGTCACTATTTTACGGAAATTTTTTTCTTCGTATATTTGAATTTTAGTTTCGTCAATATTACCACGCTTTATTGGAATAACATGAAATGCGTTTTCACCAATGGCCGAGACTAATTTTTTAATTAGGGCGTTAGAATTTTTCTCTCTCAAATATATAGGTGGTGGCTTAAAAGACTTTTGCGATGATGCAGCGGGCTTGTCGTCGGTGACTTGCAATAATGAAAAACGATTTTGACGATTGGTAGATGATGCGCTATTATCCCTAGACATCTTTGGAGCAGATGAAATTTTTGAAGAATTCGGGCTTCGCCCACGCTTTACCACTGTTATGTATCTGTCCATTCCGACTTGTACCTTGGATTTTGAGCTACTTTTATCTGTAGTGATAACTTTCTTAAGTGATGAACACGAGCCTGAAGGAGATGATATAACTGACTTATATGACGAAGTACTAGGCAACTGTAATGTTAATGAATCACTATTTGGCATTGGACAAAGCGAAGTTGATCGCTGACGAAAAATTGGATTTGTCGTTAAAAAAATATTCTCATTAGATTTATTATTTGTATTATTTTCATTGAGAGCTTCAGAACTCACAGTAAAATAGGCATTTCTGCCGTTAGAACTCACTTCATAATTTTTTGTATTTGAGGTACTCATATAGAGTATTCCTCAAGGGTACTTTTTGTGTTTATATTTTTGCTTACTGTTTTTTTTTTTTTTTGTAATTTATGATTGTTTATTTGTTTTTGAGTTACTGGTATAGAGTATTCCTCAATGTCACTGTTTGTATTTTTTTTTGTTTTCGGTTTTTTTGGTTTTTGTTATTTCCACTATGTAAAAATATTATCAAAGCAATAAAGCTTATTTATTAAAGTCAGTATGTACCTATTACGAATAATATGTACTACGAATATTTTTTTTGTATAATTTTTTGTTTGTTTAATAAGAATGTAAGAAAAATTCCGCTAATCGACTATTCACTATGAAGGTACAACGAGGAACATCTTTCGTAATAAAAATATATTTTTCCTTATTTGTTGGAATAATGTCAATGTGACTATCAACTTTTCCAAGCTCTCTTATAAACAAGTGACTATAATATGACGATAAATTGTGAAAGAATAATGGAATGAATTTATTTATTTGGTAGTTTAAGTTGCAATGTCCGTCTAAGGCAGCTCCATAACAACCCGTCGCTTGACAATGATCTCGAACTCTGTCAATACCTAAAATTCTTCCGCGAACTTTGCAGTTTTCCGCATTAAGGAAATCTTCTTTTTCTTCATCGGTCATTGCCGTCGGTGGAACAATAAATAAATATTGATTAAAAATGTCTTTGCAGTTTTGAGTAGTTGTCATTATAGGCACATTTGATATAAAGTAACTAAATGAGCAATGAATATGTTTTTGCTCATTCACTATCTTATCATTAATTTTTATGTCTAATTTTTCTAATAATTTGAAAAATTCTTAAATTCTAAGTACATTTCATAACACAGTACAACATTTTTGAAGTCATTGATTCGGAACTCAATTCTGAGAATTTCACGTGAAAGTAGGCCCAAAATGAAGAACTTGTGCATCATTCGTTTTGTCTTCTTACCTGCTAAAATATTTTTAATATCGATTTGAAGTTAGTAACTATCGTGTAAGGGAATTTTTCACGTTTGAGGCTCTTTTATTTAGCATAACTCGAGAACCACTAGTCCGATTTAGTTCTCATACCGTTTTCCTATGTGTGCAACACTTTCGAAGTTAAAAATGAATGTATGAAGGGGAAAAAGTATTTTTTGACTAAAAATAAATTTTTTTTTAAATTCATAAAAAATCAAAAATGCAAAAAAGTGTAAAATCTAATTTCTTTCGCATAAAGCCACATAACCTGTGAGGAAAGTAAAAAGTTTTTTGAGAAAATCGATGAATAAATTTATTCCAATAATGTTATGAAGGAATATACACAAAACTTAAAATAAAAATTCCAATTTGTATTGTAGCTATTCTTACACAGAAAATATGGAAGTTATGGAATCTATGCATAAAAACAAAATCTAAAACATATTTAATTATAATTATAATTATTGTCAATATCCATTCTAGTTGAAGTTGACGCTTGTGGCTCGGATGATCTGCTTTTCTTCGTAGGTTGTTGATATTCGTGGTCTGAGTTTGCGTCGTCATCCGAGGAATCCATAATATTCAAGGGCTCGTTTTTCCCATGGGTCCACCAATTTCAGTGTCATCTTCTTCTTCGGTGCTTTCATCTTCATACTGCATAATTTTAGAACTCCACCAACAAACCTCCGCCAGCATCGTATCTAATTTTTTGCCTTTGAATCGCTCTTCCATTGGTATGGTCACCTGGTGGCACCTCTCTCCTTGTTCTTCTTATTCCTGAGGTAATTGTGCCAAAATGGTATCAATGTGGAAATGCAGGATATTTAATTTTAATGTCATGGATGCATTGATTTTTTCAAAATAATACAGCAACTTGTCCACTCGTTTCTGTATGTCATCTCGCTGTACTTGGTTCTTTCCTAAAACGCCTTCGATGACATCTTTCAGTGCGTTCCATGCACGTAGGTGGTTACTATGGTTCGAAAGCACATTTGTGAAAGATTCGCTTTTCATTAATTTCCTTATATCTGGTCCATTGAGAATACCTGTTTTAAATATAAAAAGCGAAACAATTATTGGTAATGCGAATATATCGAAGTCAACAAATTTAGATATGACAATATTTAAATACAGACAACTTAACTTAACTTCACTGAGTTTTGGAAAGATGGATTTTAAACATTCATAGGCGTCCCCAATATACTTGACAACCACTGCAACGAATTTCCGAGTTATTCCTAATTTTATGTGGAGCAGTGGCAACAAAATATTATCCAGGTCCTTTATCATAGGTTCATTGCATAATTATAATTGTTTGTTGAGCTCGGGAGTTCTTGCTTCCCAATCTTTACGTTGATATTGATTCCCTGTGTATCGTGAATTCCAATTACAACGGAAGCGGAAGTATTTTGGATAGCCACCCTTTTCTATAATGTCTTGTAGTATGTTGATCACCTTCAGATCGCAACAAAACTTTCATTTGTGTTCATCGTATTTGATTTCCTTCAAAATGTTGGCCAAAGATTTATACGTTTCCTCCTTGTTTGTGCTGAATCCCAATGGATTGCACGGTTTTTTGTTTGTTTTGTGTAACAGCACTGACTTCAAACTGGAAACTGAACTATCGATGAATAAACGCCAGTCGCCAGCGATATAATACATTCCCAATTTGTTCACTAAACCTGGGATATCATGGGAGTACGTGAACGTATTTGCTTTGTCAACGGAATGAAATTTCTGCAAATCAGCTTGGCGTTGTCGGTATGATGTTGCGCTGACATTTTGCTGTGTGAGTTTTCTTCTCTTTAAAAATGATGTCAACCATTCGGAGTTTTGTTGTCATATTCCGAGCTTGGCCACAATGTAATCCATTTCGATTTGTATTAGCGGTTGTCCTGTATTATTTTCGGGTGTCCAATCCGCATCATTCATGTTGGTCGGATTGGTGAAAACGATTTCGGCTTGCAGGGACACAGTATGCAGATTCGGAGGTTTAGGTGCATCGACATCAGCAGGGTGGTTAACTGGAAGTGTTGCAGTATATGCAGCAGTGTATACTTTTGTTTTCAATTGTTGTCTGTTTAATCCAGAACGAAAATTATGCATGCGTAGCACCTGGATTCATCATGTCCAGTTGTGTCTTCCACCCAAATTACTGGCTTCATAAAAGACAACGTTGCACCTCCTCCATGCAACCAATTTACAAGGGTATTATAACAACTTTTGCACACTGTGTTCGGCGTAAAATTTTAACCACTTAAATTTGCTGGTGAGGACTATCTCGTTTTATGTCAATAAAAACTAAATTTTTATTACATATTTTTCCCGATGTTTCGTGAATTTTATGTTCACTTCTTCAGAGGATGTGTCTAGTTTATTAAAATTTTAAGAAATTTATGTTAATTTCTTTAACAAAAATTTGGTTTTTATTGACATAAAACGAGATAGGCTTCACCAGCTAAATAATAAGATATTAATTCACAATATATGTATTTTATTCTTCCAAAGAATGGAATTCTGTTAAAATTATTAAATATGTAAATCGATTTAATAATATAAAAATATAATAAGTTTTTATTCGTTTAAATATTGTGTAATACGTTGACTGATATCTGAGGCATGCATGTTGTCATTTTCATTTTGGTTTATTATTATCGTTTCGTTCGATTCTATATAACTTTCTTCCCAATCTGCCTTGTAATGCCTTCCAATGTTGTACAATGCGCAACACGCATTAACAAAGGAAATAGCATTCTCTGGCTTATAGTGAAGGCCTGCTTCCGAAGGAAGGCATCGGAATACAGATGTAAGCACTCCATTAGTACTTTCAATTATGTTTCGGGCTTTAGAATGGACCATGTTATATTTTCCTTCCGCTGAATGTGGTTTGACTGATCTATATGTTGTCAAAACCTGTGGTTCCAATGGAAATCCTGCGTCACCTGTTTTGTTATTAAAGCTTCAATAAGCTATTATTCTAAATGAATGCATCGTGGGTAGAGCCGGGATGCCTGGTGTCAACATACTTGATACGCATTTGATAATCACACATCTAAAATTAGTCACACATAGTTATGAACACAAATACTGCATATCGCTCATTTACTCAAACAACGTCACAACTTACCAGCAGAACATTTAAACTAAAGTAGCCTTTTCTGTTCATCTACAAATGACGAAGTTCTTCTTGAGGTCCAAGGATGCGGACGTGTGTCCCATCTATACATCCGACAAAACCAGGGAACTTTGTTTTCGAATAACATAAATTCTTATTTTGGATCTTTTCTTCCGGTGACATTTTAGATTTTATCCAAATGGTAAAAATGTTGTCTTCAATTAAATGGACAACTTCCAAAACCATCGACAACGTAGGTTGGGCCATGCCAATGTTGAAATCATTACCACGTGATTTCTAAAAACTTCCATCTGCAAAAAACCTTAACGCATCACAAACCTTTTAGAGCGGAGGAATTCCTTTCCCTCGATGGCTTTGTTTGAAGTCATCTTTCAAAGTTTCCACTAAATAAACTACTCCTTCTTTGGGAAGGCGAAAATATGCTTTAAAGCTAAAAAATATATTGTTAAAACTTATTTTAGGCAATAATATTTACTCGCAGTAGAAGCGGTAATTCTAAAGGATTTGAATTGTCCCTTAAGTGCCGTTTTATAGTTGCCACATTTTGTATTTCCCTCTCTTCATTAAAAAATAATTCAATTTTAAAGCACTTTTAATTAAAAATGTTCTTATATTACTTAACGTATTTGTAAATTTTCAGTTGTCAATCTGTCATAATCGTACTTTGGATAACTTTTAGGCAACTGGATAAAGTTGCCATACATAATACAAATTTTAATTTAAGTTGCGTTCATAGTTAACACTGCAACAGAAGTTCGGTTGCTATCCATAATCGAGCCATTAGGTTTTTGACCCATAGCCTGTTTAACGAAAAAATATACAGGCCAACCTCTGTAGTTAGCGGTGTGATTACCTCCACAATTACTGCAGTTTTTATCACTAGCAGCACCGCAACTAGCAGTGCCGTGTAATTCACCGCACACAACGCAAATAGAGGGTAAATCGCAGTATGTTTTCGTATTACCACATTCTTGTCAATTATGGCAATTTACAGAACGCTTATGTGGCTCTTCAACTGTGATTTTTCGGTATAAGAGGTATTTTAAATTATAAATTGGGTGCGTCTGATTTTTTTAAATTTTATATCATTCGGCTCAACTGCAATGCGAAATAGAGGTTGGAGGATCTTCTCCCTATTATTTATATTGGATAAATTTTTTACCTTAAATCCCTGGAGGACGAGTGCATCTTTTATTTCCTCGGGAACAACATAAGAATCTATGCCCTATCTATCTTCTAGGCCCTTAGCGCTTTTAAGCTGGTATGTGTAGAAACTTTTTTCAAACTCAGAAACCATTTTGCGGAAATCTTTTTGTCATAAATTTGATTTTCGTTTCATCGATGTTGTCACGTTTCATTGGAACAGTATGAAATTTATTCTCGCCAATGACCGAGATTAATTTCTTGAGCGTTTGAATTTTTTTCTCTCAAATAGATTGGTGGCGGCTTGGAGGTTTTGTTCGTGGGTACATCGGGTTTGTTGTTGTCATCTTGCAATATTTTAAAATGGTTGTGACGATTTGTAGAGGATGCGCTGTTATCCCTAGATATCTTTGGGGCAGATGCAATTTTAGTAGAATTTGGGCTTCACACAAAAAGTAGATCAATTAATTTCCGCATTAAATTTATGTCATTGAACTTACCATTAATTACTTAAACGGAAATATGCCAATACAGCATATTTAAACACAATAATTAAAAACAGGTCAATATGAAATTTACTCGTTGACCAATAGTTGATTAAACATTTTATTTTTTGTTAATATAATGTTAATTTACGCAATATATTATTAAGTTAAATTAAGCGTTTTATTAAATTAATTTACTATAAAAACAAGAATTAAAATAAAGAATTGGTCAATCTTTTTAAGGCATTTTATTTTTTTTTTTAATACATTTATTTATTTATTGTATCTTCAATTATGAACTAACAATAAGTATTCAAATCTTAAATCTAAAATATAAGTATTAGGCCCGTCCACTGTCGGACATAAACTTAGTGATAGTTATAAATAATACATAAGTAGTGATAATCAAAAAAAAAAGAGAGAAAAAAATATTTTCAAGCAATCCCATCAGGAGGGTTGAGTATAAGAGCCTTTATGTCCCTCTTTTTCAGGCGGATGTGATTAGTAAAATTCAAGATGTAACGAGCAAGCGGATTAGGTTTTGACTCGAGTTTTGTTAAATATTTGCCTGCGTATTTGGCAATTTCTTCAATCACTAGTAGCATATTCAAATCACGATGTATTTTTGAATTTTTGATGAACCATGGAGCTGATGTTATCAAACGTAAAATTTTGTTTTGCCTTCGTTGGATTCTCTCGACATTAGAAACTGAAGCAGTGCCCCATAACTGAATTCCGTAGCACCATATTGGCTGCAAAAGCGACTTCTATAGTAAAAGTTTGCAGTCTAGGCTGAGTGTTGAATTTCTACCAATCTACTAGCCAATATATCTGAGTTAGCTTAAGTTTCATTTGTATTAGCTTTGAGTCAATATGGTGTTTCCATGTAAGTCGTCGATCAAGGTATATACCAAGGTATTTTACATGTGAATGTTGAGGAACAACATGATTGTTGATTCGAATTGGGCAACAAGTGTCTCTGCGCAGGGTAAATGTTACCTGAACACATTTTTGCTCGTTTACCTTAATTCTCCATAATTTATCCATAGTTCCAGTTGTGTAATATGTTCTTGTAGATATCGGGAAGCCTCGTGAGGGTTTTCGTGCATACTCAGGCAGGCTGTATCATCGGCAAAGGTATGATGATGTATGGATATTACTGCTCAAAGGCATATCACAAGTATAAATCAAATACAAAACTGACCCCAGTATGCTCCCCTGTGGCACACCGGATGATATAGATTCGTGCACACTCATGAATTCTCCTTCCATAACCGTGAACTTCCGGGTAGTAATGTAACTTTCTAATAAATTCACTAAATTTATTGTTAGATATGATTTTAATTTTGTGGCCTTCATGCCACACTTTATCAAATGCCTGAGAAACGTCAATAAACAGTGCAGAATAGTACTTCTTTTCTTCAAATGTTCTTCTTATACATTGAACCAATCTATGCGTTTGTTCAATGGTGCTATACTGACTTCTAAAACCAAATTGATGGTCTGGGATGCACCCACTACCAATTAGAATTGGGGACAATTTTGACATGAGCAGTTTTTCGAAAAGTTTTGACATTGTTGATAGCAGACTTATTGGCCTGTATGATCTCCCTTGGTAAGATCATTGCCCGGCTTTGGAATCATTCTAACTTTGACAAGCTTCCAGCTGTGGGGATAATAGTCTAGTCGTAAAACGGCATTAAAAATTAATAACATGATTCTAAATGCAATACGAGGCAATTTTATTAGCATGTAGTTACTAATTCCATCAACACCTGGTGCTTTCTTCAGGTTGAGTTCAGCAATTAGATTTTGTAAATCATACATTTTAAATTTTATGGGTCGAGGGGGTAGCACAACTACACTCGGGAAATCAACAACACCAGTACATGTGTTTGGGGTAAATATGGATTTTAAAGGCTTTGCAAACAAGTTAGCTTTTTCAATATCATTCCTGGCCCAAACTCCGGTAGAAGTGCGCAGAGATGGTTTAAACTCAACGGGTGTTTTAATTTTTTTCGTAGCGCGCCACAAAGAGTAATTAGATGCTGGTGTGACATCGAGATTTTCGAGATAGTTTTTAAGAGATGCAGTTTTTTCATATGCAAGCAGCTCTTAGAGTCTTTTAGTAAACTCTATTAATCTAATTTTATTTTGGGGTGATCTGTTCTGTTGCCATTCTCTTCTAGCTCTTCTTTTTTCACATACAAGATGTTCAATATCTGTGAAATATATTCTATTAAACCCAGTTTGCTGATGGGAGGAAGTGGCATGTACAGCATGCTTAATATTTTCGTTAAGATTGGCAATATTAGATTCAATATCATAATGAGTTCTTAGCTTAATGTTTTCAGTGCAATGACTACTAAGATATTTTTTGAATCGCAGCCAATTAACATGACCGACCATTTTCACATATGGGTAGAGCACTTCTCAGTGGGCTACAGATTGTAAAGATCGTGGGAGAGTGATCGGACGATAGATCTAGGGAAGCTTCGACGTGAATTAATTCCCTAGAAATATTTTTCATGACGCCAAAATCTATAATATCCGGAATTTTATGTATGTCAGTAGGCCAGTAAGTGGGCTCCCCACTCGAAATGACGTCCAAGCCCATTTTTGAAATTGTGTTGAACAACGCTCGTCCTCTAGGTGTGATAAGACGCGAACCCCAGAAAGTATGTTTTGCATTATAGTCTCCAGCTGCTACGAAACAAGGGCCAAGAGATTTGTAGAAATCCTCGTATTGATCCTCAGTAATTGCGAATCTAGGAGGGGAGTAAATTGATGATATGACAAAATTTGTGCAAAAATTTTCGATACAAATATTCGTTGCTTGTAGATGTTCTTCACAAATGTTGTCAAGAATATAATGCTTGAGTCTTGACTTTATTAAAATTGCTGATCCCCCGCAAGCTCTTCCTCTTGGGTCCTTTGAATCATATAAAATGTAGCCATTAATTTTGAATAGGCTTCTTGAAGTCAAATGAGTCTCAGAAACCAACATTATATCAATATTTTTTTCCGTGAGGAAATGCTCAAGTTCATTTTTATGTTGGCGAATGCCGTTTGCGTTCCAGAAACTTATCTTTAACGTGTTCATGGCTTATTAACTAATGCTTGAAGCAGTGTAGACTGCATTCGTAGCATTTCTTGCATCATGCTAGTCATATTTGTTGTAAAATTATTTATAGTCAGCACTAGATTCTCAATAGTAGCTTCAAGGCGACTAAAATTAAAGTTTGAGTTTGCATTCGTTGAACTATTTTGAGGCGGAATATTTTGTGTGGGAATATAACTAGTCTTACCTGCATCGGCATACGATACACGTGAAGTGACAGGTTGGCTCATTTGAGCAAAAGTGGCGGAGTAAGCGTTTGCTGTTTGTGCTGGAGCTAATTTAGGTTTTTGCCCCATAGTCTGTTTAACGAAAGAATAGACAGGACATCCTCTGTAGTTAGCGGTGTGATTACCTCCACAATTACTACATTTTTTTTCTGCTAGATCTTTAGGCTTGGTACAACCAGCAGTACCGTGCAATTCACCGCAGATAACACAAACTGAAGGTAACTTGCAGTAAGTTTTTGTGTGACCATATTCTTGACAATTATGGCACTGTACGGGTCCAGAACGCTTGTGTGGTTCTTCAACTGTTATTTTTCGATATAAGAGATATTTCAAATTATAAATTGGATGAGTCTCGCTTTTTTTCAATTTTATATCGTTTGGCTCAAGTTCGACGCGAAATAGAGGTTGAGGAATCTTCTCCCTATTTATTATGTTAGATACATTTTTTACCCTAAATCCCTGGAGGACGAGTGCATCTTTTATTTCTTCGGGAGAAACATAGGAATCGATGCCCTTCAATACGATCTGCAGGCCTTTAGCACTTTTAAGCTGATATGTGTAGAAACTTTTCTTACTTTTTTCAAATTCAGTAATCAGTTTGCGAAAATCTTTTTCTTCATAAATTTGAATTTTGGTTTCATCAATGTTACCACGTTTTATTGGAACGATGTGAAATTTATTCTCACCAATGACTGAAATTAAATTTTTTATAATAGCGTTTGAATTTTTTTCTCTCAAATAGATTGGAGGCGGCTTGGATGTTTTGTTCGTAGATACATCGGGTTCGTTGTTGTCAACTTGTAATATTTGAAAACGATTTTGGCGGTTAATAGAGGATGCGCTGTTATCCCTAGACATTTTTGGAGCAGATGAAATTTTCGAAGACTTTGGGCTTCGTCCGCGCTTTACCACTGTAATATATCTGTCCATTCCCACTTGGACCTTGGGTTTTGGGCTGCTCTTAACTTCAGTAAAAACTTGGTTAAGTGATGACCACGAGCCCGAGGCGGATGATATCGCTGAGTTAAATGTAGAAGTACTAGGCAACGTTAATGTTAACGAATCACTAGTTGGCATTGGACAAAGCGAAGTTGATCGCTGACGAAAAAGTGGTCTCGCCGTTAAAAAAAGTCTACTATCAGATTTCTTATTTAATTTATTATCATTAAGAGCTTCAGAGCTCTCAGTAAGTCTATCATTAGATTTTTTATTTTTATTATTTTCATTAAGAGCTTCAGAACTCACAGTAAAATAGGCATTTCTGCCATTAGAACTCACTTCACAGTTATTTGTTTTTGAGGTACTCATATAGAGTATTCCTCAAGGGCACTTTTGTTTGTTTGTTTGTTTTTTTTTTTGATTACGGTTTTTTTGTTTTTGTTAATTATGACTATGTAAAAAATATTAGCAATGCAAATAAAGCTAACAATAACAATATGTATTCCGAATATTTTTTCGTACAATTTTTTTTTTGTTTAGTATGAAATAAAAACTCCGCTAAATTGACTGTTCACTATGAATGTACAACGAGAACTGATTTTTAAGGCATTTAAGGTGTTTTATTGATTGATCTCTACTACGTTTTTCAAGTGCTTGAAGGACATCCCGGCAAACAAAAATAGTATCAATACAAGTTTTATGCTTGGATTGAAATTACCACAATATTCATTGCTAACCCCTAATATTTTCTAAATTTACTGAGATTCCCCCCACCACTGGTAAGGATCTTTTTAGAAGTTTAAGGAAATAATCAAACGAGCAACCAAGTGTAGAACATCAGTTCACACACCAACAAAAATTACTACAGTAGCAACTACAACTACAGCACAACTACAAACAAGAGGACAGGACTACGCTGGAAACTCACAACTACAAACAGTACCACAGGGCTACGCTGAAAACTCAAAATTACAAACAGTAGCACGGGGCTACGTAGAAAATTCATAAGAAATCACAAACAGCAGCACAGGTCTACAATATCCATATCTTCAAACGCAACACAAACAATTACTCAAAATGTCATCAGTACAAGAACTTATGAAACAGCAAGAGGAAACTCCAAGCGAGATTGGAAGAGTAATTTCAACCATAAAAAAGCTCCACTAGACAGAAGAAAAGAGGTATTTTACAAGGCAAAGCGAGATGAATTAGTTACCCTATGGAAATCGTTCGAAAAAACTGAAAACAAAATTCGGAATGATGATACCTTATCAGAGGGATCCCTATATTACAAAGGACATATACAAGTCCATTGGCGAACAATACAGTTTAACAATTGAACATATTGAATGTCAACTAAAAAATACATGACACCATATACCAAACCTGTACCATCCGTAAGAACACCAGTAACTCAGTCAACCAATATGAACCAGATAAAGTAAAAACACCAGGACTCGCCTGGTTAATAACTGCACGTATGACATCATTAACACGATTGTTGCAAGGTTTCGAAAAACTAACAGAAGAGCAGCCAAAATAATTTTATGAACTAAAATCAGAGACTGTAAAAAAGTTATGGTCTCAAATCCAAAATTTTTATGACGACGTGTGGCAACAAATCCAGATAACTACAATAACGTCGACGACACCACCAACATCTAGTTAAAGTCGCTGTGCTCGCAGATCAACACAAACAGCCTATAAATGATGAATCACAAGTGGGAAGCAATTCAGCTATACTTAGCCCACTGCCTCTTCCAAACGTTACGATACCGAAATTCAATGGGGATTATCTGAATTGGCAACCGTTTTTTGATATGTTCAATGAAATGATTCACAAAAAGGCTATGCCCGCCATACAAAAAATGTGGTTTTTGAAAACAAGCGCCACAGGTGGGGCAGTTAGGCTAATACAAAATTTAGCCTTAACCGAAACCAACTATGAAACAGCTTGGAAAATGTTTCAAGACTGCTTTAGTAATCCACGAATATTAATAAATAACGTCATAAATAGACCACTGGGCCAACCAAAAAAAGCTGATAATCCCTCTGCTGTAGCCATAAAAGGATTACATGACACAACACGAAAATGCATCTCAGCACTAAATAATATGAATATCAACACATCAACATGGGACCCGATGTTAGTTAATTTATTAGTAAAAAACTGGATCAAGACACCCACTTATAATACGAGCAGTCAATACAACTATCAAGATCATTGCCAACATTAGAAGAACTGTTGGGCTTCCTGAAAAGCAGGTTCCAGTCACTAGAAGCAGTCGGACGAATAAAAACAACGCCAAAGAGAACCTTAGTTCCAGCAACTACTCCCAATCAAAACAACCAATGCAAACTATGTAGCAATGGAATTCATCAATTATACTACTGCAACAAATTTTTATCGATGTCAGTAATCGACTGAAGTGGATACAGCAAGAAAAACTCTGACCATATGTCAAAACAGCAATTTCCTGTAGAAAATTTAAGAAAACCCACAACACACTCGTACATTAGGCATCCACAGAACACCAACACTTTAACCTTACCATCAAACAACTCTTCCACTGAAAGTAAGGCATCAACATCAACGGTAGCTTCAGCTCATTGTCATGGAACAGTGAAAGATTACGTACTGTTAGTCACAGCTTGGGTAAAAATTACAGGTAATAATCGACGGTCTGCAGTCTTCAAAGCAATCGTAGACTCAGGATCACAAATAAACATTGTGACCAAACGGCTACTAAATCTCTCACCAAAATTACCAATATTAAAAAATACAGACTGGGTTGAATTGTAAGTGGAAAAATAAGGAAAAACAATAGCAACTCAGCGGTATGTGCAGTATACGGTGAAAACGAAACAACCACAGAAGAACTTGTCAAAAGATTGTGGAAACTAGACGAATTCGAGTCAGACAGCACTCTCACCGCCGAAGAAAGAAGTTGTGAACTACAGTTCATCGAAATTGTAGTTCGGCTCCCCTTTTCAGAAAACCCGGAGATACAAAAAAGTTAGCAATTTCAAGATCGATGGCCCAAGAAAGGCGTTTATTGATGAACATAGACCTTAAGTAACAAGACATTGACTTTATGAAGCAATATGAAGAATTGGGTCACATGACCCGCAAAAACAACTCATAGGTAGTAGGCCCTCATTTCTATATTCCACATCACTGCATAATCAAAGCTGAAAGTAAAAGCACCAAACTTCGAGTAGTGTTTGATGCATCGGCAAAATCCTCAACAGGAATATCTCTCAATGACATCTTGTGTGTAGGTCCTCCGACAAAAGGAGATCTCTTTGAACTGCTACTGCGATTTTGAATGCCACGATTTGTTTTTTGTACTGATATTAAAAAAATGTATCGTCAAATTCTTGTTCATTTATCAGACCGTCACATGCAACTCATATATTAGAGAAATAGTCCAAATGAAGTAGTGGAAACCTAAAAAATTAACACTCACATATGGAACATCTGCAGCCCCTTACTTGGCAGCAAAATGTTTGCAGCAGTTAGCAGATAAAAACATGAAAAATTATCCATTATGTGCAACAACATTAAGAGAAAATGTTTATGTGGATGACGGTATGAGTGGATCTGATAGCCTTACAACAGCAACTGGAAAAAAAAACAACAGTTGACTTTCTTGCTACAAAGCGCTGGCTTCAAACTAAGAAAGTGGTGTGCAAATCATTCAAGGCTACTATCTGGTATTTCTCCTGAAGATGTAGAACTAAATCTAGATTTTGATAATCAAGCAACAAAAGCTTTGGGATGAACATGGAATCCCAAGGCGAATATATTTTGTCTCAGAGTAGACATTCAAGACAATGACAAAATAAACAAGCGAACTATAACATCAAATATCGCACGAATATTCGATCCGTTAGGAATCGCCGGACCCGTTGACGTCTCTGCTAAAATATTCATACCACTACTATGGCAATTATTTATGGTTCATGGGACGAACCGCTTCCAGCAGATCTTAACAACCAATGGGTACTGTTTCGTCAAAATTTAATACACCTTAACAATATAAGTACTAGTGATGTAACGAATGTCAATTTTTGATATTCGCGAATACCAATACGAATACAAACATTTCAAACGATATTCGCGAATACGAATACGAACATTATATGCAATATGAAATATTAAAACATTGTTAAGAAAAATGGCTTCACACTCTTGTTGGCGTACTTTAAAGTTAATAAAAAGTACCCAAAAATTTTAATGATCGTCATTAAATAATATTTGAAAATGGTACAAAATACAAATTTCTATAAAAACTTATTGTATTTGTACAAATTAAAATTTTTAGTCATTTATTTAAATTTCGTTTAGGATTTATGCATTTATTTATTTAATTTCTTTGGGAAAATATTCGTGTTCGACTGAATTTGGCGAATACGAATACATTCGCATTCGCGTTCGCCTGAATTTGGCGAATACGAATACGTTCGTATTCGCTTGAAAATGACCGAATATTCGACAATTCGAATACGAATATTCGTGCATCACTAATAAGTACCAAAAAGGTCAGATGGTCAGATTTCAAAAGATACACAGATACAAACTTTTGTAGATGATTTTGAAAAGGCGTATGGCACCACAGTATACAAACGATCCAAGTTACAAGATGGACGGCTCGTGGTCAGACTTATATGCGCCAAAAAAAAGGCAAATTTACCAAGACTAGAACTATGCACAAGAGTAAAAAAGGGAACTACGAGCTGAAATCACATCTATGGTCAGACTCTGAGATAGTACTGCGTTTGATCAATGCAACATCATCCTCTCCTTGTACCTTTGTCGTAAATAGAGCAAGTAAAATTCAAGAACAAACAATAAGCATTCAATGGCGACACGTCATTCTACCTACCTTTTGCCAAAAATGCATATATATAAGGATGTACCTACGAGCAAACTCAAGTCGTTTTTGACGGTTCACTTTGCTTATAAAGGGTTTCTTTCTAGCTATTCTCCCATTATAACCATGTTTTCTAAGAACTATTCTGACTGTTTCGGGGTTCACTTGAATATCCAGCTGAATTTTGAAGATTTCCTTAAGTTTTGGAGCACTGAGTAGAGGATTTTTTTTAATTTCTCTTACTATGAACGCCTCATCTCTTTCTGAAAACGTCTTTTTAGCAATGGATTTCACTTTATTCGCGATTCTCACATACTTGGTAAAACGGTGAATGATGTGCAGAATAGTTCCACGGCTCTTATTGACTACTGCTGCAATATCTCTTTGAGATTTACCTTCTTGGTACAGTTTGATTACTAACTCCCTAATTTCAATACTAGTTTGCAGTCCCATCTTCACTATGTCACCTTTTATACACAACTGACACATAAACAATAAGAACGACGCAAAAATGTTTGAGAAAAAACATTTACCGTTATTTAACAAAAAAAGCAAAACCAAGTGGCTCACTTTAAGTGTGACACGCATTCACCAGCTTTTTTCTTCTTTTGTTGCTTTTTTTACTTTGGAATTAAAGAATGAAAAAAAAATTGCATTTATTTTGTACACCAAATTTGGATGTATAAACTATACAATAAATGAATATTGGGATGACGATCTGTAAAAAGTTATTTTAACGAACATATTAGAAGTTGTGTTGGCGCACTTTGGCTGTGAGCTACTGTATTATACTGTTGTATAAATTTTTTTTAGTGATGACGCTAAAATAATCGAAAAATGTTGAATGGAACAAAGTGAGATAGGAACATATTTTGAAGATGTTAAAAGATGTTGAACATTCAGCCCTGTATAATTCTTATGGGAAGATGTTATCAT
Source organism: Tachina fera (assembly GCA_905220375.1). Taxonomy (NCBI): domain Eukaryota; kingdom Metazoa; phylum Arthropoda; class Insecta; order Diptera; family Tachinidae; genus Tachina; species Tachina fera. Next base: position 105,474,687 of record LR999964.1, on the reverse strand, counting down.
CTTGGCAAATTGATGAAAGATGTAAGTAAGTGTGAAAAGGTTATTAAAGTGCAGTTTTATACAAATAAACAAAAATTCCCAAAAGTTCGTCAAATTTATGAAAAAAATAAATTTATAAATCTAAAATGTATAATAGGCAAAGTTAATATAATTATAAACATGCTCCCTCGTTGAGCGTAGCTCAAAATCTGTATTGACTCACTGACGAAGCTGGCATGCATTTCATACTCTTCTTGAGCTGTAGGTCTTGGTAGCCAACTTTTCGTCTAAATATGGACTGTAAAATCTGATGGGGTTTGCAGGTTACGAGGGGCTGGAGTTGGTGTGAAGTTAGATTTTCTTTTGATGATTAGATAACCAACAATACCAACTGTAATGATTAAGGTGGATTAGCCGATCGTTATGTGATGGTAGTTTTGGGCATCAATTTGGTTTGGAAGCTGGAATATATTTTGTGCTGCTAGTGAGGTTTCTAATTCTGTATTTGAGATAAGTACTCGGTTTTATGCATTTCATGTAGAAAGGGTTTTATAAGTTTAGTATGTGTTTCGTCCGTGATTTCCCAAAACTTTAAATATCAATTCATATTTAAATGTCGATTTCATTAATTTTTTTATGGGAAAATTACTTTTAAATATGAATTGATATTAAAATAAGTTGGTGAAATTGGTTCTTGGTGTTAGATGTTTTTATAGAGCTGGATATTTTCTGCTGTGCTTGTATGCTTGTTGAATTGTAATGCAGCACGCATTCTGGTTCCAAGCCCAATAATTCTGATCCTGTAAGAGTTAAATATGAGATATCCTCTATGCATACAATAGTTGCCTGAGACGAAGATGGTGTTGCAAATATTCATTTGTTTTGACGTTGTAAAAGTTTAAATAAACTTTCGTATTTGGGTGCCTTATTCTTATTCATGAAAAAAAGATTTTGAACTCTCGCTTGAAGCTATCTACACATTTTGTCAGCGCTTAGCGTTGCGTTTTACAAAATTAGGACCATCATTTCAAAAATCTTCTCTTATTTGGCTTTTGTATATCCTATTGTATTCTTTTTAACGTTAAACCTCTTTTTATAGAGTCCCACGCTGATGGATCGTATATTGCAGCTGACAATGAAACACCTTCCGTTGCACCAAAATTTTTATCACGAGGGCATTTGTACAAGGTGATTGTTGGAGAAACGATTGAACTTCCATGTAAGGTTCAAAACTTAGGATCATTTGTACTACTGTGGAGAAAGGGATCATCAGTCTTAACCGCCGGACATTTAAAAATAACGAGAGATGTTAGATTTAAAATAGTCGGCGATTACAATCTTCAAATTAATGGCGTTAAAACACAAGACGCCGGTGACTACATATGTCAACTAGGAGATCAAGAAAACAGAGATCAAGTTCATACGGTGGAAATTCTAGGTGAGTGATATGTTGGATTAATTATAAACTTTTTAAAATTTTTGAATATAATGTTCATGTAAATACATACATACTTAAATGCTTTTTGGCGGAGGTTTTAGTTAAAAGTAAATAAAATATCTCTGCATATCAACAAATTGCAACAAAATGGCATCGATTTGTTAAGGCATATGTTTGCATATTTTAAAAAAAAGGCTTAAATCTAGTTTAGGGGCACCTCCCAGAAATGAACAAAAAGTATCCTATCCTATAGTAAATTGAAAAATAAGAACAAAAAATTAAATAAAAATATTGGCGGAAAGGCTTAGTTTCCGAGTTATGGGCCTCTGAAATTTTAGTACAATATTTTAATTATACGATGTTTTTCAACGAATATGACCAATATTGGTATCTCAAAAATTAAAAAAAAATCCTATCCTATAGAAAATTCAAAAATAAAGGAAAAAATTAAATAAAAAATTTGGCGACGAGTCCTAGTTTCCGAGTTATGGGCTTCTGAAATTTTAGTGCAATATTGTTATTATACAGTGTTTTTCAACGAATAAAATTAATATTGGTATCTCAAAAATTAAAAAAAAAAATACTCTATCCTATAGAAAATTTAAAAATAAGACAAAAAAATTAAATAAAAAAATTGGTGGCGGGCTTAGTTGTTGAGTTATGGGCTTTTGAAATTCTAGTATAATATTGTGATTATACTTTGTTTTCCTTGTCGGGAATTATCATGGTGGAGAAAATCCTTAAAAAAAATGTTATTAAGCAGGAAAACTTTACTTGGCTGCGCCGTCTCGGGAAACACCATGGTGGAGAAAATCCTTAAGCCCGGCCGAAGGCCGGCAATGCAGAACAATGTTAAGCAAGAAATTTTGCAATCCAGAAAATCATTACTAGGCTGCACCGTCTCGGGAAACACCATGGTGGAGAAAATCCTTAAGCCCGGCCGAAGGCCGGCAGTGCAGGAATACGCTATTAGGCAAGAAAACTTTGCAAGGCAGAAAATCTTTACTAGACTGCGCCATCTCGGGAAACACCATGGTGGAGAAAATCCTTAAGCCCGGCCGAAGGCCGGCAATGCAGAACAATGTTATTGAGCAAGAAAACTTTGCAATCCAGAAAATCATTACTAGGCTGCGCCGTCTCGGGAAACACCATGGTGGAGAAAATTCTTAAACCCGGCCGAAGGCCGGCAATGCAGAACAATGTTATTGAGCAAGAAAACTTTGCAATCCAGAAAATCATTACTAGGCTGCGCCGTCTCGGGAAACACCATGGTGGAGAAAATCCTTAAGCCCGGCCGAAGGCCGGCAATGCAGGAATATGCTATTAGGCAAGAAAACTTTGCAAGGCAGAAAATCTTTACTACACTGCGCCGTCTCGGGAAACACCATGGTGGAGAAAATCCTTAAGCCCGGCCGAAGGCCGGCAATGCAGAACAATGTTATTGAGCAAGAAAACTTTGCAATCCAGAAAATCATTACTAGGCTGCGCCGTATCGGGAAACACCATGGTGGAGAAAATCCTTAAGCCCGGCCGAAGGCCGGCAATGCAGGAATATGCTATTAGGCAAGAAAACTTTGCAAGACAGAAAATCTTTACTACACTGCGCCGTCTCGGGAAACACCATGGTGGAGAAAATCCTTAAGCCCGGCCGAAGGCCGGCAATGCAGAACAATGTTATTGAGCAAGAAAACTTTGCAAGGCAGAAAATCTTTACTAGGCTGCGCCGTCTGGGGAAACACCATGGTGGAGAAAATCCTTAAGCCCGGCCGAAGGCCGGCAATGCAGAAAAATGTTATTAAGCAATAAAACTTTGCAATCCAGAAAATCATTACTAGGCTGCGCCTTCTCATGAAACAATATATATATATATATATATATATATATATATATGTATACATATGTATGTAATACATTTTAAAATAAAAAAATGTTTATTTTTTTCTTCTTTCAATACTTGTTTACATGTTTGATCATTTCTATATTAATGTATACAATTTCAGAAGCCCATAACTCGGAAACTAGGACTCGTCGCGAAATTTTTTATTTAATTTTTTTCCTTATTTTTGAATTTTCTATAGGATAGGATTTTTTTTTAATTTTTGAGATACCAATATTGGTCATATTCGTTGAAAAACATCGTATAATTAAAATATTGTACTAAAATTTCAGAGGCCCATAACTCGGAAACTAAGCCTTTCCGCCAATATTTTTATTTAATTTTTTGTTCTTATTTTTCAATTTACTATAGGATAGGATACTTTTTGTTCATTTCTGGGAGGTGCCCCTAAACTAGGTTTGTTCCAAAAAAAATACATATTTTTGAATATTCCATTTTAAATGTATATTTTTAATACATTTTTTAGTTTTTTATGCTACATATAAAACAGATTTTGGTGTTTTTTGATTAGTTGCAAAGTATTTAAAAGCTGCAGTTTTTACGACTGCGTAACAAAAAAGAAGAAACTGAAAACAACTTCAACAGAGATGGATAATTTGTGATCACAACTCATTTGAAAACTTCAATACATTGGCTCAAGTCAAGAATACCAACACCATTGAAAATATAAAAAAACAAAACGATGAGATAATAGCACTTTTAAACCCGAAAATTTTTGTGTAGTTTTTTTGGTGCGATCTACTGGTTTCGTACAAATTTTATTTAAGGTGTTTGTCAAAGCTCCTTTGCATGTTGCATGTGTTGTTCGTTTCATAATCATATAAAAAGTGAATGTTTTATTTTGTTAATTTGACATACATATAACGTAAATTATAATACATGAAATACCGAAGTCTATTTATTTGACATAAAGTCTTAACATATTTATTTAATTAGAAAATTTGGCTCGTTTTTACGGTTAAGCAATTGTCTATATATGCACTTCATTCCCGCTTTTGGAACTCATCAGTAGACTCCAACCCAAAATTTGTTTTTAATTTAGTTAACAAACTTTGTATGTTTGTACTATAAACATACAAAGTAGAATTACTGAAATCGTATCGTGCTGTTGCGTATCAGTTGATAAAATCTGTAACATTTAATAAGCATGTTGATGCTTGTTGAAAATGTGTTGGCAACGTTTGTTACGTAAAAATCTACAACTTCTGGCTTACATATGTACTTACACACAAGTATAAATCAAAGTAACAGCTGACACTTTCGCTGGCAGCCTCACGTTTTTACTAACTAACATCAAGTCTTAAACCATACGACAACTTCAAAAGTGAGACGATACGATTTGAGTAACGAAGCCATAAGACTCTTAGTAACTGGCACCTTAACGGTTGTAATTTTTATTTTAAAAATTACTTTTTAATCATTATATCTTGATTTTTTTTATTCCTCAGAAAATAACAGTTATTTCTTGATTTTTATTTATTCCTCATAAATTGACGACTTATCAAATCAAAACTAATTGATATATTTTAAAATTTTTATGTGTAATAATAACCATTATTATAAAGGTTTACAGGTGGCGAAATTTAAATGTTTAATTTTTTATTTCACAGTCACCGTCATACCGTTTTTATTGAATTTCGTTTCTTACTTTTCAGTAGTTTTTTTTTGACGACAGTATGGCTATTGAAAAACAACTTACTTGTTAAGCTGGCAAACATTAATTTTAGTCTTATTTCATTTGTGTTCTTGTGAGTTGAGTTGCAATTATGGGCAAAGGAAAAAAGATAGAACTTAGTGTTAAAACTTTAATAATTAAACATTATAGTGAAGGAAGATCTTACCGGGAAATAGGAAAAATATTAAATGTCCCATTTTCTAGCCTGCAAAATATCGTCAGAAAATATAAAAACAATGATACTTTGGAAAGTATGCCCAGAAGTGGTCGACCAAAAAAACTGTCAAGTCGAGACATTAGCCATATTCTCAGGAAAGTAAACAAGGACCCTGAACTAAGCGCCACGAAATTAGCAGATGACATCGAAAATAGTCTAAGCAAACATTTTCATCCAAAAACTGTGCAAAGAGCATTGCGGGAGAACGGCTACAGATGCAGAGTTCCACGCAAAAAACCGCTAATAAGTGAAAGGAATAGACGACTAAGGTTGGAGTTCGCTAATAAATATAAAAGCAAAGATGTGGATTTCTGGAAAACTGTTATTTTCACAGACGAATGCAAGTTTAATTTGTTTGGAAGCGATGGCTGCGCTAAGGTCTGGCGAAAACCTAACACTGCCCTTCATACCAAAAATCTGATTCCCACTGTAAGGCATGGGGGTGGCAATGTTATGGTTTGGGGAGCATTGGAGCCACTGGTGTTGGTAATTTGGCCTTCATAGATTGTATAATGGACCAACACCAATATAGGGCCCTTCGCATCGAGAAAAATCAAACAATTACATATATTGGTTGTCCTGTTTTTCACAGGCTGATTCATATACAAGTAGAAATAAGCTTACAAGAAACATGAGCAAGGAACTAAGTTTTTTGTTAGTCATCCTGTGTTTCACAGAATGACAACAAACTTTTCGTTTGGAAAAGTTCTCACCAAAGTTACAGTACATAGGCACTTTGTTAGTATAAATTACCAACGTAACGTTACAGTGTCTTGTCAGGTCAATTTGTCAAACACCATACAAAACTCAATATTTTAGAGTGATTGTTGACGATAATAAAAGAATAGTCTTAAGCCTACAGAACACGGCATGTAAAAATCGACATGCGCATGTGGATATGACGTCAAGCGAATTTTCAGCATATTGGTTGCATTTTTTTTAATTCCTAGTAGTTGCTACATGTAATAAATATTGATAGTATTTTTGTTCCAAAATCAAAATATGACAAATTAAGCCGAGTCGGACACATTACCAGAGACAGCACATGTGTAGTGATGTAAATTTCTCCATTAACATGTATTGCTAGTACACGACATGTAGCCAATGTAGCTTCATGTTGACGTCAGAGACCCATGTGCATGCGGATTTTTACATGCCGTGTACTGTAGGCTTTAGGCTTATACCAAATAACCAAATTCGACATTTCGTCATGAAAAATATTTCTAGGGAATTAATTCACGTTGAAGTTTTCCTAGATCTGTTGTACGATCACTCTCCCACGATCGTTACAATCTGTAGCCCACTGAGAAGTGCTCTACCTCACCCATATGTTGAAATGGTCAGTCGTGTAAATTGGCTGGGATTCAAAAAATATCTTAGTAGTCATTGCACTGAAAACCTTAAGTTTAGAACTAATGATGATATTTAATCTAATATTGCCAATCTTAACGAAAATATTAAGCAGGTTGCTGAACATGCCTCTTCCTCCCATCCGCAGACTGGGTTTAAAATACTATATTCTACAGATATTGAACATCTCGTATGTGAAAAAAGAAGAGCTAGAAGAATTGTTCCAAATGTTCTAATGGCAACAGAACAGATCACCCTAAAATAAAATTAGATTTAAAGAGTGCACTAAAAGACTCCAATAGCTGCTTGCATATGAAAAAACTGCATCTCTTAAAAACTATCTGGAAAATCTCGATGTCACACCAGGATCTAATTACTCTTTACGGGCGCGCTGCGAAAAGAATTAAAACACCCGTGGAGTTTAAACCACCTCTGCGCACTTCTACCGGAGTTTGGGCCAGGAGTGATATTGAAAAAGGTAACTTGTTTGCAAAGCATTCAAAATCCGTATTTACCGCAAACACATGTACTGGTGTTGTTGATTTTCCGAGGGTAGTTGCGCTACCCACCCCACTTATAAAATTTAAAATGTGTGATGTACAAAATCTAATTGCTGAACTCAACCCGAAGAAAGCACCGAATATTGATGGAATTAGTAACCAGATGCTAATAAAATTGCCTCGTATTGCAAATAGAATCATGTTAATCATTTATAATGCCATATCACGACTAGAATATTATCCCCACAGCTGGAAGCTTGCCAAAGTTAAAATGATTCCAAAGCCGGGCAAAGATCTTACCAAGGCAGAGTCATACAGGCCAATAAGTCTGCTATCAACAATGTCAAAACTTTTCGAAAAACTGCTCATGTTAAAATTGTTCCAAATTCTAATTGGTAGTGGGTGCATCCCAGACCATCAATTTGGTTTTAGAAGTCAGCATAGCACCATTGAACAAACGCACAGATTGGTTCAATTTATAATTTTACATATATTTTTCTAAGAATATAATTTTTTTTTTTTTTTTTTTTTTTTAATACATATATTTATTTATTGTATCTTCAAAAATGAACTAACAATAAGTGATCAAATCTTCAAGCTAAAATATAATTATTTAGCCCGACCAGTGTCGGCCAAAACTTAGTGATAATTTAAATAATACAAAGTAGTGATAATCAAAAAAGGAAAATTAAATGTATTTTCAAGCATTCCCATCTAGAGTGTTGAGTATAAGAGCCCTTGTGTCCCTCTTTTTTAGGCGGATGTGACCATTAAAATTCAAAATATTACGAGCAAGCGGATTAGGATGTGACTCGAGTTTTGTTAAGTATTTGCCTGCGTATCTTGCAATTTCTTCAGTCACTAGTGGCATTTTTAAATCACGATGCAAATTTGAATTCTTAATATACCATGGAGCAGATGTTATTAACCTTAAAATTTTGTTTTGTCTTCGTTGAATTCTCTCTACATTGGAAGCTGAAGCAGTGCCCCATAACTGGATACCGTAACACCATATTGGCTTCAAAAGCGATTTGTATATTAAAAGTTTGCAGTCCAGACTAAGTGTTGAATTTCTGCCAATCAACCAAGGATTTTGAAATAACTTGAGTTTCATCTGAGTTAGCTTAAAGTCAATATGATGTTTCCATGTAAGCCTTCGATCAAGGTGTATACCAAGGTATTTCACTTGGGAATGCTGAGGAATATTTTGATTGTTGATTCGAATGGGGGAACAAGTATCTCTTCTTAGGGTAAACGTTGTATGGACACACTTCTGTTCATTGACTTTAATTCTCCATAAGTTCAACCAGATTTCTAACTGTGTAATATGTTCTTGAAGATATCGGGACGCCTCGTGCGGGTTTTTGTGCATACTAAGGCAGGCTGTATCATCGGCAAACGTAGATGTATGGATATTGCTGCTCAAAGGCATATCACAAGTATAAATCAAATACAAAACTGGCCCCAGTATGCTCCCCTGTGGCACACCGGATGATATAGATTGGGGCAGACTCATGAATTCTCCTTCCACAATCGTAAACTTTCGGGTAGTTATGTAGCTTTCTAATAAATTCAGAAAATTTATTGGTAAATATGATTTTAATTTTAAAATAAGGCCTTCATGCCACACTTTATCAAAGGCCTGAGAAACGTCAATAAACAGGGCAGAACAATACATTGTTTCAAGTTTAAAATTTGTAAACGCACTAATAATCCCAAAATTATATATTACTTATTCAGTAAAATATTTTTTTTTTAATAAAATACATTGAAATTGATTATTGAGGGGTTTAGCTGGATCCTATGCGCATTTCACTGTTGCTAATGCAGATCATCAGGGAACCTTTACCCAAAGTTTCTTAGAACAACTAGAGTCATTATGTTATAAACTTTCATTTAAATAAATGAGAAGCTCAACAACAAATAACAAAGTTGAAACAAGAACTCAATAATCAACATGTTTTTTATTTTCTTACTTTACCATTACTACAATGGCTGACTTTTTTTCAGCATCAAATTGTAGATATAAAGAGTATGTAAAAAGAAAATAAATGTAAATAACAACAACAGCTATTCAAGATAGAGTGTTGCCACACAAGTATTTTTTGACCGGGTGCCGTCAAATTAATAATTAGTGTTTTTATGGGAATTTTTACAATTTAAGTTTAAAAGCTAAACCCCTCAATAATCAATTTCAATGTATTTTATTAAAAAAAATATTTTACTGAATAAGTAAAATATAATTTTGGGATTATTAGTGCGTTTACAAATTTTAAACTTAAATTGTAAAAAAATTCCCATAAAAACACTAATTATTAATTTGACGTCATGAGCAGCTTTTCGAAGAGTTTTGACATTGTTGATAGCAGACTTATTGGCCTGTATGACTCAGCCTTGGTAAGGTCTTTGCCCGGCTTTGAAATCATTTTGACCTTCGCAAGCTTCCAGCTTTGTGGATAATGCTCCAGTCGTAAAATGGCGTTAAAAATAAATAACAGGATTCTAATTGTAATATGGGGCAAGTTTTTCAGCATATTGTTACTTCGGGTTGAGTTCAGCAATTAGTTTCTGAACATCACGTGTCTTAAATTTTATGGGTCGAGGGGGTAGCGCAACTACACTTGGTAAATCAACAACACCAGTACATGTGTTTGGGGTAAATACGGATTTTAAATGCTCAACAAATATGTTACCTTTTTCAGTATCGCTTCTGGCCCAACCTCCGGTAGAAGTGCGCAGAGATGGTCTATATTCAACGGGTGTTTTAAGCTTTCTGGCGGCTCGCCACAAGGAGTAATTAGATGCAGGTGTGGCATCAAGATTTTCCAGATAATTTTTAAGACATACAGTTTTTTCATATGCCAGCAGCTCTTGGAGTCGTCTAGTGCACTCTTTAAATCTAATTTTATTTTGGGGTGATCTGTGCTGTTGCCATTCCCTTCTAGCTGTCCTTTTTTCACGTAAAAGACGTTCAATGTCTGTAGAATAAATTCTATTAAACCCAGTCTGCGGATGGGAAGTAGTGGCATGTTCAGCAGCCTGTTTAATATTTTCGTTAAGATTTTCAATGTTAGATTCAATATCACCTGGTGTTCTTAGGTTAATATTTTCCGTACAATGGCTACTGAGGTATTTTTTGAACCCCAGCCAATTAACACGGTTGATCATCTTTACGTATGGGACAGGGAAGTCACTTCTTAGTGGGCTACAAATTGTAACAATCGTGGGAGACTGATCGGAGGAGAGATCTACAGAAGCTTCAACATGAATTAATTCCCTACCGATATTTTTCATTACTCCAAAATCTATAACATCCGGAATTTTTTGTATGTCCGTAGGCCAGTAAGTGGGCTCCCCACTTGAAATGACGTCCAAGCCCATTTTTGAAATTGTGTTGAACAATGCCCGCCCTCTAGGTGTAATAAGACGCGAACCCCAGAACGTATGTTTTGCATTGTAGTCCCCAGCTGCTACAAAACAAGGGCCAAGAGATTTGTAGAATTCCTCGAATTGATCCTCAGTAATTGCGAATCTGGGAGGGGAGTAAATTGATGATATCACGAAATTAGAACAAAAATTTTCGACACAAATATTTGTTGCTTGTAGATGTTCTTCACAATTGTTATCAAGGACATAGTGTTTGAGTCTTGACTTAATTAGAATTGCTGACCCACCGCATGCTCTCCCCTCGGGTCCTTTGAATCATATAGAGTGTAACCATTTATTTTAAATAAGCTCCTTGAAGTCAAATGAGTCTCAGAGACCAACATTATATCAATATTTTTTTTCCACGAGGAAGTGCTCAAGTTCATTTTTATGCTGGCGAATGCCGTTTGCGTTCCAGAAACATATTTTTAACATGTTCATGGTTTGTTAACTAATGCTTGAAGCAGTGTATTCTGCATTCGCAGCATTTCTTGCATCATGCTAGTCATATTTGTTGTAAAGTTGTTTATAGTTAGCACCAGACTCTCAATAGTAGCATCAAGGCGACTAAAGTTAAATCCTGAGCTTGCATTCGCTGAATTGTTTTGCGGTGAAACATTTTGTGAGGGACTAGAACTAGCCTTAGCAGCATCGGCATACGATACACGTGAAGTAACTGGTTGACTTACTTGAGCAAAAGAGGCGGAGTACGCGTTTAATGGTTGGGCTGGGGCTAACTTAGGTTTTTGACTCATAGTCTGTTTAACAAAAGAATATACAGGGCATCCTCTATAGTTAGCGGTGTGATTACCTCCACAATTACTACATTTTTTTTCAGCTTGTTCTTTTGGCTTTGTGCAGCTAGCAGTACCATGCAATTCACCGCAGATAACACAAACTGTAGGTAAATTGCAGTAAGTTTGTGTATGGCCATATTCTTGGCAATTATGGCACTGTACAGGACCTGAACGCTTACGTGGCTCTTCAACTGTGATTTTTCGGTGTAACAGAAACTTTACGCTATACATTGGATGGGTTTCATTTTTTTTCAATTGTATGTCATTCGGCTCCAGTTCAATGCGAAATAGGGGTTGGGCGACCTTTTCTCTGTTAATTATATTAGTAACGTTTTTTACCTTAAATCCTTGGTCTAGAAGTGCACATTTTACTTCTTCGGGCTCAACGTATGAATCTATGCCCTTTAGTACTATCTGTAGGCCTTTAGCACTCTTAAGTTGGTATGTGTAAAAGTTTGTTTTATTTTTTTCAAAATCATTTACAATTTTTCGAAAATTGTTTTCATCGTATATTTGGATTTTAGTTTCATCAATATTACCTCTTTTAATTGGAACTACGTGAAAAGTATTTTCACCAATGGTCGACAGTAGTTTTTTTAGAAGCGCGTTAGAATTTTTTTCCCTCACATATATTGTGGTGGCTTAAAATACTTCTGAGATGATGAAGCGGTCTTCTCGTTATCGTCTTGCAATAATGAAAAACGATTTTGGCGATTCATGGATGATGCGCTGTTATCCCTAGACATCTTTGGAACAGATGAAATTTTAGAAGAATTCGGGCTTCGCCCACGCTTTACCACGGTTATATATCTGTCCATTCCGACTTGTACCTTTGGTTTTGAGCTACTGTTATCTCTAGTGATAACTTGGTTAGGTGATGAACAGCCCGAAGCGAATGATTTCAATGGCCTAACTGACGAACTACTAGGCAACTGTAATGTTAAAGAATCACTAGTAGGCATTGGACAAAGCGAAGTTGATCGCTGTCGAAAAAGTGGATTTGTTGTTAGAAAAAGTGTATTATCAGATTTTTTATTTTTATTAAGAGCTTCCGAACTCACAGTAAGTCTGTCATCAGGTTTTTTATTTTTATTGTTATCATTATGAGCATCAGAACTCACAGTAAAATAGGCATTTCTGCCGTTATAATGTGGCAGCACTCTGGGGTCGATAATGCAGTATTGATAGTGGCAACCTCAGAGGTAACAGCTGGTCACCGGGCTTTGGTAACAGCTGATAGCAACAGCTGGAAGAAAAAACAAATTAAAGACAAAAACAAAACATTATTTATAAAAACCTAATAGAGGAAAATGGCCAGGAAAGTTCTGGAAAAGACAGTGTCGATTGGAAGAACAAAAAAAGATGGACGACACCTGGGGATTTTTGGCGGACACCGAGTCAAGGTAGGTCGAAGAGGACGATGTAGAAAATCAATCACGATTTGGGCTTGATAAAGAAAGGACGATGTGGCTGGTGACCAGGGCGAAAAATTAAGAAAATGTTTAGGTGATAAAAGAGTACAAGTGAAACTTTTTTAACAAATTGAATTAAAAAAAAAGGAATCAGAACATTTTATAAATAAATAAAACAAAGAAAAAAACGTATCCTAAAATTTATAAAAAAAAACAAAATGATACAATTCTTTTTATTGAGAAAAAAAAACAAAAATTGTGAACATAAGGCTAATTCCAAAAGTTAACAAATCGAACAAATGAAAGGTAAAACTTAAAAATTAGCCAACAAAAGTAAAAATTTGCTAAAACTTAGTACTGATGAAATAAAAAAAAAAAATTATATAAAAATTTAAAAACTATATAATTTTTTTTATCTAAAACTTGAAACTAAGCAACACAATAGCCAAAACTTAGAACTAATTAACAAGAAAAAAAACTAACAAGACTTAAAAATTAAAAGATAAAACTAAAAGTGTATAAAACTTAACACTACTAAACAAAAATTAAAATCAAAATTTAAAACTGATATTAACTAAACTAAAACTAGCCAACAAAGGTAAAATTTATAAAAAAAACCTGAGAACTGATCGGTAAAGAAAAAAAATCAAAATTTTCTCAGAACTTAAAAACTAAGCAACAGAAGTAAAAATAGCCAAAAACTTAAAACTAATTAACAAAATTAAAATCGTATAAAACGTAAAGTTAATCAACAAGGCTTATAACTACTCAACAAAGTTAAAGTTTTAAATTTAAGGCCCTAAGAAAGATAATATACCTCGCCTTCAACACGCCACATACAACGAGGGAACTGGCCAAAACACCCGCACTAACCATAAAGCAAGCTGTAACATTTATGGAGGAGCCAGGTACCTGTCATCAGACACGGACGGACGGACGAAAGACAAATAAATGTTAAGTTTTTTTATTAATTGTTCTCTATCTACTTATTTATATGCATAAAAGTTAATTGTAAAATTTTTTTTGCTGTAATTTCCATAAAAGTGTATAAACCCCTTAACCTGTTTTAATGATAGGGAAAACACTTATAGTTATTTTTTTTTTCTAGTGCCATATTTGCTTTTTCGCACTGAGTTAGGAGCAGATTCGAGCTCAAACCTGCCCCAAGTCCCCATAATAAGCTCTTTGGCTTAAAAAGATAGGTGTTTACCCTGCATAATTAGAAATATAAATTTGTTTTATTTAGAAATCCATTTAAACCATTTTGTTTATTTAAATTTACTTTGCCTTTTTCTATGATTTTTTGAGAATTTTCTTTTTTTATTATTTTTAATTAAATCAAAGAAAAAAAATAATATTTTAAATATTAAATAATTTTACATTGAATAGAGTTTACATTTTGTTTTCTTTGGATAAATAAATTGAAAATGTATTGTTATTCTTCAATATGATTTAAATTTTTTTATTGCCCAAAATGATGGGTTAAGGTAGATTTTTCAGGCTGTAGAGACTAGTGGTAAGTAACCATCATGAAGGAATGGGATAACCCACAGACAAACATAGGCCGGGTTATCATGGTGAAATCCAGTAGGATTTCTGTGGGAGGGAGGCCACGGTTAGCCAAAAAGACCGGCTAACTCAACATTTATGTTGAGAGAGCACACCTGTAAGTATGCGTGGTTAGTGGTATATGTAAATCTTTTTGTTTTTTCAATAGTTTGTTTTTTTCAAGTACAAATTTCCACTTTCAGGCTCCAAATTTCATATATTTATAAAAATTTTTTTCTTGGTTTTACATCCTTCCAAGCGCAGCTGGCATGATTTTTTTTTGTTTATTGTTGCTTATTGCCCGAAAGTCGGCAAGAACACCCCCCAAGACGGCGAGCTCAGCCGGAGGAGAACGCCAGCATGCCAGCGAGGCCGACAAATCTGGCAACCGTACAAAATGATGCCCAGACTGAAATGTCTAAATCAACAGCATAAGCCACCCGGTAGCAAACGATAATTAACAATAACTCACTTCACATTTATTTGTTTTTGAGGTACTCATATAGAGTATTCCTCAAGGGCACTTTTGTTTGTTTGTTTGTGTTTTTTTTATTACGGTTTTTTTTTGTTTTTGTTATTTATGACTATGCAAAAAAATATTAACAAAGCAATTAAAGCTTATTTATCAAAGTTAATAATATGTATTACGAAAAAAAACTCCGCTATGACGTTAGTTCACTATGAAGGTACAACGAGAAAATACCGAATATAAAATTAATAAAAATCTCCTATAAGGCACAAACAAACAAATAAACACACATTCCGTTTTATATATAAAGGGCCTGCCAAACGGTAGCAAATTACTAGTGTAAGTAAATTTTTGACACTTCTGAGGTGAATAAAAGTTCACTAGCCCCAGGGGCATGATACAATTATACTAGGTACAGGCATAAGCCCAGCCTAATACTGTATACATTGCATATAATTGTCAAACTTTGCTTACAAGCTGCAAAAATGTTAGTGTATGTGTGTGAACAAAATTATTACAGTGTTGCCAATGAATTTACACATGGCTGTGTCTCCAAATTACAAATTGAAGAAAATTACACTACACAACTTTTGTGTTTTACGATGGAAAAAATGGCAGCAATTACTCAACTGTTGAGTGGAGCGAAACTACTCAACTTTAGGCAAACACTCAACGGTTGCGCAACAGTTACGTCTTACGAATGTGACCGTTATTTTATTCATACTTCAAATTTTGAAAATAAAGAAATTTTTTAATAAAATAAAATAAATTTATTGGCGAATAGGACATTCATGTTTGTTGTGTCCTTAAACTATAAGCTGACAAAAATATTGAAGACAGTTAGGACAATAAACTCTGACTTTGACTCTGTATATAAAGAGACTCATCCTCTACAGATTTTATTTAAAAAAAAAGTAAGTGTGCTATATTCGGCTGTGCCGAAACTTATACATATACACTTCACCAAAGTGCGTATATGTAATATAGAGAAAAAGTGAAAAAGTTTATAATTGTTTGCTCTAGTAAAATTTTTAGTAAGTAACCTCTCGGTATTTTTTGATTAAATATTTTTTCGATAAGTTGATATTGTATTCTTCACTTTGTATTTAAGAAATATTTTACATTCACGCTTATTCCAGTTCTCAAAAGAGAAGTCACGTTATACAATACCAAGGAATCGGAGCTTGTTCACTGGCACTCGAGATGTTCTAAAACCGTGCTACTTCATAAATGATTATTAACAGTTCAATAACACATTAATAGTCAAAACTTCATAAAGGTTTTGTAAATTTTTTCCTCCACTATATATATTAAGTTAAATAAAATAAAAATATTAATATTATAAATAAATTTCTAAGTAGAAAAGGAACATCGTCCCTAAACTCTTAAAACTTTATAAGTCAAATGTAAATACAAAGAATATTATTAAATGCAAATAAATAAATTTAAAAAAAATTAATAATAGTCAAAAATCGCTAAATGTGTATTCATAAATGATTAATAGCCTATTAGACGTTTAATAAACATTTCATAACTCAGAGATTTTTAATGTAGCCTCCATGCTACTTAGAGCGTTTGATAAACAATAATAAATAATATTTTCTTAATTTTTTTATCCCTTATGTGAGATTTTCTGAGGTTTCTCACTTTTATGTTTCTTGTTTATTCTTATGTATGTCTCCTGAATAATGTTCTTGGGCAAATGTATTAATTTATGTAAATTGGTACATGTTGAAAATTAAAGAAATCCCATTCATTGGCAAAAAGAAAAATAGAATTATAAACATAAGGGCATATCTAAGTACAAGTATACGTATGTTTGTATGCTTACATATGTATGTATGTATGTACAATAACATTTTAAAATTAAAACAAAATAGTGATGCATAATCGACCGCTATAAAATGGGTATTTGCTTACCTCTGTACTCAGCCAATTTTTTGTAACATAAATTTTTTTTGGTTTACTTATTAATAAAAAGTGAATCGCCTACTTTAATAACATTATGCGTAATGATTTACTTTTTTTTCGACTCAAGCAGACTACCTAGATAATCGATTCTTCGTTGTATGCATCACTAAACATAAAATGAGAGCGAAAGTAGCATGACGTTGCCAACATAAAATTACAAAACAAGCAAAATCATTTAATACCCTACAAGAAATTAATGACTGAAACTAACAGAAAAGTAATTTTTTCACTAACAACAATTTTATATTGAAATCAACAGTGACAGTCAATTGCTCCAGTTGTTCTTTTCTAACATGTATGTAAGAGTGGAACATCTAATGTACATATGCCAAAAATTAAAAAAAATCGCATTTTATTGCAAAATATACAGTTCGTTCGGTCTGTGAAAATGTATTGAAGTGTTAAAAAAGTTAAGTAAAAATAATAGTGAATAAAAGAGATTTCCAAAGTTTAATTAACTATACATACATACATACATACATATATGTATATTTCTTTTCCATATTTTAGATATTTATAAAAACTAATGCGTATTGGTGATTGACAAATATTTTTTTAATATTTAACTTGTGTATATCTTTATTTTTTGTAATAAAATACAATTAAAATAATATAAAAATTGTGTTTATTAATATAATTATGCAGATTTGACTATTTTGCTATGATGCTTATATACATCAAGTGTGATCAGGCAGTCGTGACCACCACATGCATCACCAATGACAAGTTAAAATACGGCAGAGTAAGCAGGTCAGATATATATATGTTCCATAGTAGACATTTTTAATTAGTTAGACAAATATGCAAAATCACACGTACACAAAAGTTTACATCACTTTTTCCACATTGCCCTTAACAAACTGATAGAAACTTAGATAGATAGCGCAAAATTATTAGCAATCAGCCGTTATAAATATTTTACTTGATCTTACAATTTTTCCGTTCACATACTTTTATGTACAAACTTTTTTAATGAGAGTAATTTTTTTAAATTACTCAGTTACTGGATTTTACTGGAAAAGTACTGAAACGCACCCAGCGTTACCGTTGTAAAATTTTAAAAAGTGGCACAAAAAGGGGATTTTTTAAAAAAAGGGCACCAAAAAGGGGATTTTAAGAAAAAAAGGGGCACCTTTAAAAACAAGAGAAATTAAAACTAATCTGCTTATTTTTAAAAACATCAAGGATAAAAATCAGGTTTTGCATATCTAAAGACTAAAAAATACTATTTTTATGATAAAATAAAGCCACAAAATATAAAAATAATTCACATCATCTGTGTGTTCGCATCCGTAGTAAAAATCGCAAAATTATTTTCTATATAAAATTTTTGTACAGTGTATTGCATTTTAAAACTTATTTAGTTATCGATAAAAACACTGATCTATATTAAATTGTAGACTTATTTTAACGGTATCTAAAGTTTTCTGATTTTTCTATAAGTTCATTGCGCTCACAAATTCGTTGTTCAGTTTGCCTTTATTTTGTCATTGAATACGATATACATAAGAACTCTATACATACATTTGTACAAGTAATTGTTATTGTACATATCATTATCATTCTTTCTTTGCATTTTTTGATAGTAAAAAACATAATTTTTTATAAGAAGAGCAAATCTCAAAGTTTGTGTTTTTTCTTTTCATAAAAATTCAATTGAGTTTTTTCGACACTAACATTTGCAAAATTCACGTGGAATTTTGGATAAGCAATTCAACATTTTTGGTGACCCCGACGTGATTGGAAAGGTAAAAATGAGCGTGGAAAAGGACGAGCAGTCTTTTAACAAACGTAAATCGTTGCAACTGAAAGAGAGGCTATCTGCAATGATGAGTGACTTATTACACTGCAATCTGGATGAGTTAAATGAAGCTGCCTTATCTATTAAACAGGAATTGCTCGACAATTTATATTCCGATTTTAAGGTTGCTCATGACCATTTAGAACGTGAGAATTATGCTGAAATGGAAAGCAGTCTACCAGTACAAGTTGCAGAAGTATACGTGTCCACAAAAACTACACTTGGCACTTCGGTCTAAACCTAGTCAAAATCCGACACTGGTAAGGTAATCATCATCTAATGAATCGCAGCCATCGTTTTTATTACCTGTTCAAAAAACACGTTTGCCAATTATACAAATTCCAACATTCAATGGAGTTTATACAGATTGGCCCGATTTTTACTCAATGTTTGAGACAGTAATTGGCAATGATGATGATTTGTCTAAAATAGAAAAATTTCAACACCTAAAAACATGTTTGGGTGGCACTGCATTGGATGCCATAAGGTCGTTGGAAATAAGTGATCCAAATTACGATAAAGCTATAGATATATTAAAATGCAGATTTGATAATAAACGTTTAAATTTTCAGGCACATATAAGAGACATTGTGGCAATAAGCAAGGTTGAAGCTGGATCTGTTGGAAGGTTGCAGCATTTAATTGACACAGTAAATTCATACCTAAGGGCTTTGCTTACCATGGGCACTAAAGAGCAGATTGCTGATTGTCTACTAATTCACATAGTTGGCCGTAAGTTTGATGTTGCAATGCAAACCAAATGGGAAGAAACTACCCCTGTTAATGAAATACCGACGTGGGAACTAACAGCAACAACCGAATCGTCAAATAAACGGGTGGGATCTAAACAATATCAAATTACTAACAAAAGTAAAAGGTTTAGTAGTATCAACTAACTCGCAAAAGTCTTGTCCTATTTGCAACTCTCAGTCACATTCAATTTATAATTGTCCTCAGTTCTTATCACAAGCAGTATCGGCAAGATTCAAAGATGTTAAACGTTTGAATTTATGTATAAATTGCCTTAAAAGGGGCCATGTCGTTAAGTGTTTCAATTGGTTGTCGACACTGTTCTTCAAAGCATAACAGTTTGCTTCATATGGAAGCTACACCCAACTCTCAAAAAAATAATGTGCCTTGTCCAATTGCGGATGACGTTTCTAATAAAAATGCAAATGTTTCAAGCAATTATAATTTAGAACCTTCAGGTTCAAAAAATTCATTGCCGCAATCGTCTTTAGTAGCCTCTCGCAGTCCACCTGCAAATTATCGTGAAAATGCAACAACAATACTAGCTACTGCAGTAGTTTTTGTAAAAAACAATGCTGGTTCTCTCATTCCATGCAGAGCTATTCTCGACTCAACCTCACAGGCTCATTTTGTAACAACAAGTTTCGTAAACAAATTACAATTGACGCCCAAGCGCTCCACAACACATATTTCTGGTATTGGCCAGTAAAATTTTGACTCTAGTATAGTCGTTAACATGTTCATTCAGTCGCGAATATCAAACAGTTCAGCATGGTTAACATCTGTTGTAGTATCAGCAATTGACGTCTCCAATTGGAATATACCCAGCAACATCCAATTAGCAGACCCTTTGTTATTTAAATCACAGAAGGTGGACTTATTAATAGGTGGAGAAATATTTTTTGAATCATTGTGCAATGGAAAAATACACATTGGTGCATCTTTGCCACTACTACAAAATACTGAATTCGGTTGGATTGGTGCTGGTGGTGGAATACAAGTACAAAAAAGGAATTGCCTTGTTAATGTTCACTCTAATGAAAAAATTAGATCCGAAAATAATCTAGATGATCTTCTACGTCGTTTTTGGGAAACTGAGAATCATCTAGATGTAATTTCAAAAACAGCAAAGGAAGAAATTGAGTGTGAAAGGTATTTTCAAAAAACCTACAAGCGTTAAAGTTCACGCGAATTTATCGCCCATTTACCATTTAAAACAAGCCCGCAAGCACTTGGTGAGTCATATCAACATGTATTTCGTCGTTTCAAAAACTTGGAAAAACGTTTAAATCAATCTGCAGAAATAAATGCTCAGTACAGCTCGTTTATAAAGGAATATATTGATCTTCGTCACATGTCCTTAGTAGAAAATATTCCACAGCATGTTTTATTAAATTTTCTTCCTCATCACTGTGTAACTAAGGCAGATAGTTCAACCACGAAATTGCGCGTTGTATTTGACGCATCGTCAAAATCGTCAACGGGAATTTCCCTCAACGACATACTTATGTGTGGCGCGAACATACAACCTAATTTGTTTGACATTGTAATACGTTCATTTAACATTGCTCAAACGGGAGATATATGCAAAATGTATCGTTGTGTAAAGGTTTCGTATCCCGATACTTTTCTTCAATGTATATTGTGGCGAGACAACATAAATGATCGCATAAAAATTTACAAATTAGATACAGTTACATACGGTACAAAATCTGCCTCAGTTCTCGCTGTTCGTGCAATGTGCTAACTAGCTAAAGATGAAAGTCAGTTTTATGCTTTGGGTTCCAAAATTGTGCTAAGAGATTTTTACGTCGATGATATGATTTCTGGAGGAGATTCTATAGAAGAAGTAGAATAAATTCGTGAGCAAACAACACATTTACTTGAAAAGGGGAATTTTAAAATTCGTAAATGGTGTTCAAATGATTCTCGTATCCTCAGCAAAATAAATGAAGAAGAAAAAGATACGTTTTTAAAATTCCGAGATGGAAGTGACATAACAAGAACACTAGGATTAATATGGGAGCCAAATAGCGACACGTTTTTATTCTCATTCACGCCCTTTAATTCTTCAAAGGCAGTCACAAAAAGAATGGTTCTATCGACCATCGCAAAATGCTATGATCCCCTTGGGCTCATAGGGCCAGTTATTGTTAAGGCTAAATTTTTTCTACAACATTTATGGAAAGAAAAAATTTATTGGGATGACAATCTTCAACAACACCTCAAAACTGCGTGGTTTAATTTGTGTTCAGAATTTTTAAACATAGAAACGTGCAAATTTCCAAGAAGAGTTGTATTGCCTGGTGGTGAACACCAAATCCATGCATTTTGCGATGCTACTCTTTCTGCTTATGGCGTCTGTATTTATTTACGAAGTGCATACAATGGTATTGTCAATTCAAAAATTCTTTGCTCTAAGTTGCGTGTTGCTCCTGCAAAGGCCATAACTGTTCTAAAATTGGAATTATCAGCTGCACTCTTGCTTTCGGAATTTGTTCACTCCATCTCAAATTTGCATATCTTTAATGGAAATATTTTTTGTTGGTCTGACTCAAAAATTGTCTTGTCGTGGATCGAAGAAGAGTCATCAAATTATCAAGTATTTGTCTCAAACCGTATAAGCCGTATCCAATCATTAACACATGCTATGAAATGGCTTTATGTTCCAACAGCTATGAACCCAGCTGACATTTTGTCCAGAGGTGCAATACCAAAAGATTTATCGGCATCGCACTTGTGGCTGTATGGTCCCGAATTTGTAAAACAAAATCAACATTTTTGGCCATCTCAACCTAAAACAATAACAAATTTGCCAGAAAAAAGAAAACAAGTTTTAATTTGTTCATCTGCAGCCGCAGTAGATATGTCACTTTATTGTAAATATATTACATCGTTAGTAGGGCCTTGTATATATTTAAAATTAGAAAGCAAAAAGAAGAAATAAGGGAAATAAAAATAATAATAATAATAAAAAATAATAATAATAATAATAATAAATAAAAAAAGGCAGATAAAATAGGAGGGATAATATTAAATAGTTTGAAGAAAAAGAAAATTAAAATAATAAAAAAGAGAATAAAGAATGTACATATGTATATATAAATAGATGTATCCCCTAGTATTGTAATCATGACAAACCAATATTGTTTGTTTTTTATAAATACTTTTTTCATTGTTCTCATTATTCGGGCGCATATGGTCTGGCTACCCGGTGCCCTTAGACATATATATTTTATAAATTGATTTTGTAAAGTATATCTTAAATAAATAAATAAAATATTACATCGTTGGGAAAAATCAGCCTAGTTTTTGCATACAAATATGTACAAATTTGGTTGTAGTGGTATCCCCTACCGAAGAGGTTCATTGACTACAGAAGATATACACATGGGAACAAAGTTGTTGGCTCGCTCGGTTCAAAAAGTTAGTTTTCCCATAAGGTACAAAGTTTTAAGTCAATCGAAGTCAATTTCGTCATCAAGTTCACTCACTTCGGCTTATTAAGGGTAGGCGGTCGACTAAAGGATTCGGCACTTAATTTTAATGCTAAGCACCCAGTTATTATACCAAAACAACACCCCTTAACAGAATCAATCACAACATACTTTCATCAAAAAAATCTTCATGCTGGTCCACAATCGCTGTTGGCAACCATAAGATTACAGCTTTGGCGAATAGGTGGTAGAAAAGAAGTCAGTAGAATTGTAAACAAATGTGTTCGCTGTCTTCGTTTGCGCCCTCATGTGGTTGAACATATAATGGGTAACCTTCCATGGGATAGATTTGAGTGTAGTCGTGCTTTTCTGGTCACTGGTGTTGATTATTGTGGACCGTTATATTATCGCTCTGAAATTCGTTCACGAGCACCAATAAAATGTTATTTATGCCTTTTTATTTGTTTTAGCACCAAGGCTGTACATATGGAGCTTGTCAAGGATTTATCGACTCAAGGATTTCTAGCTGCGCTTAAACGATTTATCAGCATTGGAAGTAGACCAAAAACAATTTGGTCTGGCAATGCGACATACTTTGTAGGCTCCAAAAATTAATTTCAAGAGCTTAAACAGCTGTTTCTAAGCCAACAGCACTTGAAGGCCGTACATGAGCAATGTTTAGAAGATTCAATAAACTGGAAGCTTATACCACCAAGGTCGCCTCACGTCGGGGGCCTTTGGGATGCATCAATTAAGGTTGCAAAACTTCATCTGCTTCGCACGCTTGGGACATCAATATTGGACTTCGATGAGCTTCGCACTCTCATATATCAGGTATCAGCTATCATTAACTCACGTCCACTCTGTCCACTTACAGAAGATCCTGATGATTTGTGTGTACTCACCCCAGCCCATTTTTTGGGAACAAGAGGTGATTATATCAGGATATCCAAAACAGTTAAAATTTTTGCTGTGATTTTTTTTCCCAAGAATATCATGAACAGGAGTCAATAATGGATCAAAAAGTGTGTCACGTCCCAAGTAAATTAAATATTAGTTTTTTAATATTTGCTACAAACAAAACTTGAAATTAAACTGATTCTGCCGATTATAGAAAATAATAGGGGTTGCGAAAGTGAGCATGGCTCCTCTCAAATAAACAGTGTTGCCAACGTTTTTCCAACAATTATCGCTAAAGTAGACAAGGAAATAGCTAGAAAATAGCTAAATTTCAAAAACATTTGAAAATTTAACGATAAATAGCTAAAAACAAATTAATTTTCAAATTTTTCAAACATATTACGGTAACTTGTTAACTTTTTTCATACTTTCGAAATTTCTCTAAAAATTGTATCAAGTACCAAATAAAACCAATGTAATAGGGTAATAAAAGGTTCATTTTATTGAAAAACATATACATACATACATATGTACGTATTCATTACATACATATTTACATATATATGTTTATAAAAAATATTATAACTATTGAATTCAGGACTTTCCCAGTAAAAAAAATTATTTTCAGCTTCTGCTATTATAGAGTAAAAGTAGCGTTGAAACCTGCTGCTGATTTTTATATGGCGATTTTCCGGTTTGGAGTACTACATTTCTGCATATAAAAGCCCTTCTTTGAATCTAATAAAACATGTAAACAAGGCAGTTATCTAAAGTGCTATTTATGCTATTATGTATGAAAGCCCTTCTCAAGATGGATATGAGTACATTAGCTAACTTTCTAGCTTTAAAACATGCATTGTTCTTCCGCTATTCAAAATTTTTTTCTATAGTTTGCCTCTTTACGTTCACTGCATCTAAACAAGCTCACATATTAAAGTGAATTATGATGCAAGAAAATCGATAGAATTTCCGCTAATAGCTAAATCATAATTTCTCCCGCAAAATCTTAAAAATAGCTAGATTTGACGACAAAATAGCTGAACTGGCAACAGTGCAAAAAGAGAATATGTTTACGTAAAAAACATCTTGAGAAATAATGCAGTGAGAGTCTTGAAATTCTTCGTGACTATTTACGTTAATAAGTGCTAGCGTGGAACTTCTGGTAAAAAATTGCTTTTCATCTCAAATCGTTTATGAGATGTGGCAAATACACTAAAAAATATTTGTAGTGAATTTTTGTGAGTTACCTTTTTATAAAAATCTATCAAGAAATTAAATTTTTCAAAACTTTAAAAACGGTATAAAAATTCGAGGCGGGATCGACCTGTGAAAAGCGGGATGTCTGGTCAGGTTATTAATAAGCAACATGGCACAAACCTTCGCTTACACGTAAATAAAAATTTAAAAGATATAAAAAAAATTAGAGTAAAGATCTTCCTAAGACATGTAACACGTTTAATTGGAAAAAATTGTTTTTGGTTATATTTTTACCAATTTCCAAACCTGGAACCATAATTTTGTTTTTTTTTACTTTTTAATACTAATTTCTTTCTAACAAATTTATTATTCGACATATTGTCATAATTATATTCTAATTTGAAATTTATTTGCTGGTGGTTCAGCTTGGTCTATATGCATTTCATTGTTGCTGTAACAAATCATCAGTAGACTTCAACCACACATTTTGAATAGTCAGAAACCTCTTATCTTATGCACAAACTTTCAAGAACTATTTGAGAATTCACAAATAATATTTTTGAAAATCACAAAAGAAAAAATAAGCATAGTAGGCTTAGAAACGCATACAAAACCCAGCAAATATATATTCAATATGAATCTATTTTATTTTTCTACACCTTTATACAATTAGAAATCCATTGGATAACAATAAAAGTAATTTATACTGATTTTATATTTTGCTTTATTTGGTTATATTATATGGCCGGCGCTAAGGCGCCGCTGGCCAGGATTCGCAGGTTTATATGCAGAATCCTTTATTTTAATAAAACAATGTGCCGATTTAAGGCATGAAATAATTCTATCTTTATTTTTGACTTATACTGCCTTAAATACTATTTTACAAAAATATTCTTACACAACTAGTAACCTACATAATCATACATTTAATTCATCAAAAACCCTTTTCACTAATTCAGCAGTTTATTGCAATTGCCAAATATTCAAGCTACAAAGTATTTGTTAGTTTATTAATAAAAGTTAGTGTGTCAGTACGATCAATGAAAATTGATCGTTTTGTTCCGTTTGTTTTTTCTTTTAAAAAGCAAAAGAAACAAAAGAAAATAAAAGAGGACAAAAGGTGCGTTCAGACGATGCTACACTACACCCTTACCCTTTTAGTTAAAATTTTACAATTTAGCAAGATTGCAAAATTTTAATTGTTGTTTAGTGCATTAATATGGTTACTGATATAGGTGGAAAATTTTTTATTGCTTAATCTGCTGAATATATGTGGGTTTTATATTTTGATTTTACAATTCTTAATTATAAAAAAAAATTTTAAAAGCTTAAATGTACTTTTTCTTTTAATTTTATGTTATTTATGTTTTACATTATTTCTTAAAACTTACATATGTTAAACAAATTGTTTTTCTTAGTTTTTATACTTTTTTAAAAGATTCTTATGAACTATTTTATTTTTTCCGTTGATATTTAATTCTACATTAACTTTATCTATGCTTACTACCTCGTATGGGCCTTTGTATGGTGCCTCATATTTTTTCCTATTTTTTACCTTTAATAAAACTAAATCTCCTATATTAATTTCTATACTATTTATCTTACGGTATGATTCTAAGCTTATATTCCTTTTTGTTACTTCTATAATGCTTCTAGCATTGTTTATTGAATTTCTTAGCCTTATTTTTAATTCCTTAGCATAATTGTCCAAGTCATATACTCTATTATTATTCATCACGTTTTCACCTGGGAGTTCTGGTATTTTACTAAAAATTAATTAGAATGGTGAGTAATTAGTGTCTACGTGAGGTGTAATATTATATGCAAAAGTATAATATGGTATCCACTGATGCAAATTGTCATCGTTAACGAAAGATAAAAAGTATTCATTTAATACCCTATGGTTTCTCTCTACTGTGCCTAAAGTTTCATGATGATATGGTGTTGAAAATTTTTGTTCTATTTTTAATAACGTACAAATTTCCTTCATTAGTTCGTTTACAAATTCAGTACCTCTGTCTGACTTTAAAAGCTTGAAAATACCATATTTTAATATCAAATTTTCGATTACACATTTAGCTATTGATTTTGCTTCTTTATTCTCCATCGGTGCTGCTATTACATATTTAGTCAATTCGCATTGCATTGTTAGTATATATCTGTTATTTTCGGACGGTCTTAATGGTCCGACTGTGTCAATTACTATAGTTTCAAAACTGTTATTTGGCGTGTCTGTGAGACATAACGGTTCTTTTGTATGCCTTATTTGTTTATTTCTCTGACACAAATCACATTTCGAAACGTATTCTTTTATCATTTTGTACATATTTTTCCATATGTATCTTTGTTTTAATTTTATTAATGTTTTCCTTATTCCAAAATGTCCTCCGCATGGTGTGTTGTGATACAATTTAATTAATTCATATTTTTTGTTGTTATCTTTTATTATTTGAGGATTACTATATAACATTATTGTGACGTCACTTTCTTTACATTTATATATTTTTTCTTTAAGTTTTTCAATGGATATCCTTTTAAATATTTCGTCGCTCTTTTCTAGTGCGAACTTATCATATTCCGTTCTGCCTAAAACAGAAAGTAGTTTCTCCATCACATTATCTAGATAATCGGGATTTTGGCTACATCTGACGCGCGTTTCATTTAGAACAGAATCATTTTCAATTTTAATTTCTTTTCTTAGTTTTTCAAATATAAATTTTAATTTTCTAGCTAGCTTTATATCATTAATGGATGTACAGTCCCAAATTTTGAGTTGGCCAAACTCATTAAGATCTGTGACACCATCTTGTTTGGATCCATATATTTTATCTTCTTTATTTTTCATATTTTCCTCATTATTTGTTATACTTTTATTTTTCATATTTTCCTCATTATTTCTTATAACTCCTTTATCTTTTTCTTGTTGTATCACTTTCTTGTTCATACTTCTAGTTATCACTAGTGATCTTTTAATTGTTTCATCATTTTTTTCAGGAATCATTGTCCTTAATGTGTCAGAATCTATCTTTATTCTTGACAATGCATCTGCATTAGTATTGTTACTTCCTTTTTTATAGATTATTTCGAAATCGTAATCCGATAATTCTAGGCGAATTCTAGTCAGCTTTGAACTTGGATTTTTGTGAGAAAATAACGCTATCAATGGTCTGTGATCTGTAACGACTATGAATTTTCTGCCATACAGATATGGTCTGAAAAATTGTATACCCCAATGTATACCAAGCAATTCTTTTTCTATTACGGGCTTATTTACTTCATGCTTATTTAGTGATCGACTCGCAAACGATATAGGTCTATCTAGTCCGATTTCTCCTTGTGATAATACAGCTCCTAGCGCAAAATTAGATGCGTCCGTAGTCAAAATGAATTTTTCATTGAAATCAGGATATTCCAAAATTGGCGGGTTAATTAGTTTATTTTTCAATCTATCAAATGCGTCTTGGCATTTTTCTGTCCAAACAAATTTTCTGTTTTTCTTCAAAAGTGCATTCAAACTACTTGTTATTTCAGCAAAATTTTCGACAAAACGTCTGTAATAATTACAGAACGCTACAAACCTTCTTACCTCGTCTGCATTTTTAGGTACTGGGTATTTTGTAATTGCCTCAAATTTTTCTGGATCAGGTTTTATGCCTTGTGGTGTTATCAAGTGTCCTAAATATACGACTTCTGATCGTAGAAATTGGCATTTACTAGGGTTAAGTTTTAAATTGTATTTATCCAACCTGTTAAGAACTTTTACAAGATTAGTATTGTGGTGGTTCAAACTGCATCCAAAGATTATTATATCATCAACATACAAAAATGCCTCTGACTCTAGTCCGGCTAGTGCTATTGTAAGCATACGTTGAAAACTATTTGATGATATTTTTAGTCCAAATGGTAATCTTGTGTATTGATAATGTCCATTTGGTGTTGAAAATGCTGTGTATGGACGTGATTGTTGATCAAGCTCAATTTGATGAAAAGAGCTTGTCATATCCAATGTTGAAAAATATTTGGCTCTACCCAATTTATCCAAAATATCATCTAACCGTGTCAATGGAAATTTGTCATTGACAATTTTGTCATTAAGCTTTCTGTAGTCAACAACCAATCTCAATTTTTTTAAATCTGTCTGCCCTTTTTTTGGTACTAGTAACAATGGTGCATTGTAAGGACTTATTGATGGTTCTATAATTTTATGTTTCAAAAGTTTCTGAACTTGCGAATTTATTTCAGTTGTCTGAGCCTGTGGTAAACGATAGTTTTTTATGTATACTGGACTGCTATCGTGCAGTTCTATTTTCTGTTTATAAAAGTTATTTGTCGTTAGTTTCTCATCTTCAATGTGGAATACATGTTGATATTTCTTCAATATTTCCTTTAAGTTTGCCATGTTCTCGTCTTCCGGATGATCAAGCTCCAATAATTTTAATAACTCTTCAAATCTTTTTGATGTATATTCGTGATTACTGTTCTGTGTATGCAATTTGTAACTATTATAATTTTGTAGTGGTACTGTTTTTATTTTTATATTCTGAATTTTCACATCTTTATCTGTGACATTTAGTATTTTTATGTGCTTATTGCCAGTTTTAGGTATTATCGTATTTGCGACGTACACACCTTTAGTGATTTCCCTGTTTAAAACCAACGCGTCTTGTTCTATGTCTATCTTTATAGGAACAACGATTTCACTTCTGTGAGGAATAGTTACTGTATTTATTCTTACAGTGTCGTCATAAATTGGAATATTGATGATTTCATTATCTTTTACGAAAGTTAACATATATGTGTCATAATCTATATTGCATCTATGTGTCGTTAGGAAATCTCTTCCCAGAATACCATTAGTGCTTATCGGAAAGTTATCTTCTACTACTTGTACTTTATGATTCAAAATAATTTTGTTTATATCTATTTCTAAATTAGTTGAGCCCAATGATTTAATC
Source organism: Tachina fera (assembly GCA_905220375.1). NCBI lineage: Eukaryota > Metazoa > Arthropoda > Insecta > Diptera > Tachinidae > Tachina > Tachina fera. Next base: position 105,444,968 of record LR999964.1, on the reverse strand, counting down.
ATATCTGTTGAAATTCCTGTCAAATTGCAATAATCATCTGTATCTTCCACATGGTTAATTAAAATATTCCTTTTGCATAATGAAACATCTGCACCAGTGTCGATTAGAAATGCTACATCGTTTACGGCGTTTGTAATTCTTAATTTTACGTAATTTTTGAGATTTGAACATATGCAATAAACTTGTCTAGTTAATATTATATTCCCATCGGGGATCCTGTCTATACGGTCCCCGGGATTGGTCCGTTTCCCTGCTCACTTACATAATTTATATTATGATTTCTATTACGGTTGTTGTTGTTATTGTTCCATCTTCTTTGTGTGTTAGATATGTTACTGCGATTGTTAAACCTATTGTTTGTGTTGAAATTTATGTTTGGTTTGTTATTGTTAGTTTTTTGAAAATTATTGTTGTTGGTTTTAGAGTAAGTATTCCCATTTTCACCATAGCTTCTATTGTTAATATTGTTATTTTTCCTGTACATCCTGCTGTTGTTGTTGTAGTTAGTGTTCAATCTGTTATTGTTGTTATAGGTTCTATATGTATTTTGCTGTTGATATCGTGGCTTTTCTCTGTGGACATGCATTACCGAATTGTTTGTTAACTTGCATTCGTTTTCCAATTCCAGAGCAAGTTCTGTAGCACTTTGCAAATTATTTGGTCTGGCTGCGTATATTGTTGTCTTGAAATTTTCATTTAGACCCTTTTTAAATGTATCCAAAGCCAATTTATTGTAATTCGTCTATTCCTAGTTTATTCAATTTGTCTATAATTGCAGTAATTTTATCCCTAAACAAACTTACCGACATTGTCCTTTGAAAAAGTGTGTTCAATTTGCCTTGTAATTCTGGAATTGTCTCCCTACTTTTGTATCTGTCTTGTAATAGTCTGTTTCAAAATTTTCTGGTTTTGAATAACTTCCCAAATGCTGTTCTAACGTTTGATGACAATTTAGCGTGATATACATATTGTAAAAAATCAGTTTTGCCCTCGGTTGACAAATTTTTATTAATTATTTCCGCTGTTATTAAAAAGCTATCTAATTCCATATAGTTGTCATCGAATAGTGGAAGTGTTTTCGATGCAGTTTCCAGATTAAACGCTGCCATTTTAGAATCTGTTACCAGTATGTCCTGTTTCTTCGTACAATTATATGTTACCTCTTCGTGTATTGAATCAGGTAATTCTATTTCTAAGTTTTTCTTTATTGCTAATTTATAAAGTCTACTTTTCAAATCTAAGAAAAATGCATCAGCCGCTGATTTTTGTGCTGAAGTTAATCTCTGATAATTTACGTTAAAAATAATTCGTACTTCCTCTAACTTTTCAATAAATTTTGAATATGTAATTCTAAAGTTTCCTCTCTAATAGGTCTGTCTATATTTATGCATTTATGCGAACGATCAAAATCTTCTTTAATTAGTCTGACCTTTGTAATTATTGCTTGCCAATCCATTTATTTTTACTATCATTATACAAAAGTTTACAGTGCTTTAAAGTAATAGATTGAAATATTATATTGTAACCGTATCTGTATTATTTCTATTTTATATTTAAGTACATACTTTTTGAAATACTTATTTATTTTAAATGCTATAAACAATATTATAATTACTATAACTAAAGTTATTATATATTCAGGGATTACTTGTTTGCTGTTTTCGGCGTTGCCGTTATTAACAATGTTTTCCTGAATTTCTACTTTACTCTGGGGCTTTCCCATGTCTTTATTGTTATATCCCCACATTGGGACTACCATCTAAATGTTAAAAATTTGTTTTTTTTTCATTTATTTTTATTTTGATTTTCATAGTATGTAGATAACTCTTTCTCTACTTTTTCTATTTGCACCCAAATATCTGTTGCTATTGTCTAATGTGGTGGTGGGTTTGCATTTATTGTTTGCTGTAATGTAGCCAAATTTCTTCGTAGCCACACTAGTCTACCCCCTCTCTTCCTACGTTTTATCACAACTTTGGGTATCTGTGTTAACGCTTCTTCTTTTCTTTTGAGCAATCTGGCTTTGTATTCATTTATTGTTAATTTTTTCGGTCCCTGTTCGGTGCCTTAAATACTATTTTACAAAAATATTCTTACACAACTAGTAACCTACATAATCATACATTTAATTCATCAAAAACCGTTTTCACTAATTCAGCAGTTTATTGCAATTGCCAAATATTCAAGCTACAAAGTATTTGTTAGTTTATTAATAAAAGTTAGTGTGTCAGTACGATCAATGAAAATTGATCGTTTTGTTCCGTTTGTTTTTTCTTTTAAAAAGCAAAAGAAACAAAAGAAAATAAAAGAGGACAAAAGGTGCGTTCAGACGATGCTACACTACAAATTACAAGATAAAATGAAAAATAAAATCTAAAATTTAACATTTAAGAAATTTATTATTCGACATATTATCATAATTATTATTACTGATGATTTATTACAGCAACAATGAAATGCATATAGACCAAGCTGAACCACCAGCAAATAAATTTCAAACTAATTCCTTTCTTTCTAAAATATGCAATAAAGGATATATGAAATTACCAATGAAATAATTAGTTTTATTTAATTAGTTATATGTACCAGAAAAAGTAAATAATTTGTAAACAAGAAGCAAAAAATAATTTGACCTAGTTACTTTTATATAAAAAAATAATTTCCCAGCCCTGAAATCATCCCTTAAGATTTTTCTGATTCGTTATACCAATCTAGTAGTTCTTAAAAAATATATAAAGTATGTTAAGTGAACAAAGAAAAAACGAAATGAAAAAATTTGTTTTGTTCAGTTACTTTAATATCCAGTTAAAAGTTTCCAGCTCTGGAGCTGTGGTTTTTATATTTATAATTTTCTACACCAAACTTTTTGTTCCAAAACGTAAAATATATATAATCTATAATGAAAAAGAAAAAAATTTATTAGACCTTCTTACTTTTATATGTCTATCACAAAAAGTGTAAGTTTCCCAACCCTGGAATTATCCTTATGTTTAATAGGAGAAGGAAAATTTTCAATACATTTTGTTTTTATAAAAATTTAATTTTACAACAGCAGAATGAATTGAATTTTTTTTTTAATTTTACCAACTTTATGTTGGAAAACTGAGTTTTTGGTTATTAATAGTTCAACTTCAGTAGCGCGATAAATTTCTTTCGTTGGGAGTGTGTATTTAGATTTATATTATCAACATGATCATAATCAATTAATTCTTAGAATAAAAAAATAATAATAAAAATGAAAGCCTCCTTAAAATTAAATGTACTCTTACATCTTCTGATTGCGTTTGAATATAATATCATTTATTATTTTAAGAAGATAAGATAAAAAAATACATTTTACTTATATCATACATCAAATTATATTCTATGTATAAACGAGTATATATTATATAAGTTAACAGAAACAAAATTGTAAATTTATTCTTTATTTTAAATATTGCAATTTCATTTTCTTTTTTTTTTCTTTACCGCAATTTGGCAGTAATTGCAAGATAAGCTGATCTTTGATCTGCAATTATTGCTAAATCAATATTAAAATTAATAAGAAATTTAATCACGCCACCTTTTTAATTATGCCAATTTTATTAATATAGAATAAGAAACTTGTAGTTTTAAGTTAGTTGTTATGTTGAATTAATAAAGAAAGGTCATTCTGACCAAAACAAAATTTTTTTAGAACTTTAAATTTATAAGTTCTTAACTGGTGCCCGAGCAGTTTCTGTCGGTCCGGTAGAAAAAACTGGCGTCCGAATAATTATAAAAACAGTCCTTTTTGCTAGTACGTAGGCTCCTTAGTAGCTAAAGCAAACCGGTAGTATGTGATGTGCCAGCCTGTACTACAAGGACAAATATAAAAAAATATTCCGTAAAGGACAAATATAAAAAAAATCCGTAAAGGACAAATTTAAAAAAATCCGTAAGGGACAACTATAAAAAAATTCCGTAAAGGACAAATATAAAGAATTCCGTAAAGGGTAAATAGTGGTAAATACCTATATATCAAAATATAAGTAAAAATTTAAGATACAACAAAGATTAAAAAAAGGACATTGAGTGTTCCAAAGTAAATTTTGTGACATTAAATAGAAGAAATACTGCGACCAGCAAGAAAAAGAAAAGTGAAAACTAAAGTACAAAAGTGTGGGGAGGAAATCTTGCAAAATATGTGAACTAAACTAAAATAAAAAAAATCATCTAGTGCATGTCTTCAACCAATCCTCAGCACTACCAAAAGAACTTGTCTTCAGTACCAGCGTGCCAAAAGGAGAAAACATTATTAAAAGGAGAAGCCATCATACAAGAAAAGGAAAAAACCATCATAAAAAAGGAGGAAACCATCATCCATAAAAAAGGAATAAACCATCACAAACAAAAAATACCATCAAACAAAAAGACAGCACTCGCTAGCAACAGCAAACCGGAATTAAAGAAACAGGTAAAAAAGAGGTATTTAGTAATTTATACTTAGTTTTTTTCATACATATATATTAAGTATAGTGAACTTATTTAAGTGTGAATTAAGAATAAATAAGAGCTGCGTCAAATATAGTAAACATTTTCTTAATATTAATATTGTGTGAAAAAAAATGGCAAACCCAAATAATTAAATACGACCTCCTGTACTTCCGTCAAATCCTACTCCTAGTACTTCCTAAAATGCTCAGTTAAACATGGAAACTTATCTTGAATATCGTGGTGGAAGTCTTTAGAAATCAAGGACCGCAGTTTATACAGGAAACTCTTGACCCAAATGCCACACTAACGAACATTAGTGACCAAACAATAGATAGAAATGCAGACAATTTGAATGACATGGACAAAATACCAGACGTTGTGAAATGCTTAAAAGAAAATTGAATTCTCCTGGACAGCCAGGAGAATACTATGGGATTCTAAGTGTAATTAGAAACAAAATTACGGGAAACGCCGACATAGCATTATAATCTTTTAACACTCCCCTAAATTGGCATGCGATCTCGCAATGTTTACTCACGCACTATGGGGATAAACGTGATCTTTCGACTCTGGAATACCAAATGACAACTTTGGTACAGGGTAATAATAGCACACAACAATTTTACCAGAAGGTATATTCACTAAGTCCTACAGAGACAAGGTCTTAGACACCCTTGTAAGGGGTCTGAATGGAGACTTGCCTCGTCTTCTGGGAATCACAGAACCAGCGGACTTACCGCAGACCCTCCACTTTTGCCTCAAGTTTTAGAATCAATATTTTCGTTCAAACTACGTTTACAACACAAAATGGAGTCAGCAACCACAACCATCCTCAAAGCGAAACTTTGGGAAGAAACAAAAAACATTCTGTCCACAATAACACAAATTCTCCTCGTCCACCTAAGCCACAACCACGACCAGAATCAATGGAAGTGGATTCGAGCATTCATTTCCATAGAATAAACTACATGAACAGGCCGCAACCGAACCAAAATTTCGGAAAGAGGCCACAGCAGTTCGAAAATCAGCAACAGAGGAAAACTCAGAGTACATTTCATATTAACACATCCGCAATAGGTAACGAGCAAAATTTAAACGAGGATAAGCAGTTCGGTGAACCCACCGATATTCATTTTTTAGTATGATTAGCTCTTCGTTACCATATTTTGAGGTGAAGACGGAGAGCGAAAAAATTTTAAAATTTTTGGTAAAAATTATGTAAGACCTGGGGGCAAATTACGGCACTCGTTATCGAACGAAATTACGAAATATTTCCATATAAACTATATTGAAATTGAATTGGTAAAAAAACGTATATTAAATGAAAATGCATTTTTGCTAGGTCAATCATGGGAGATATAAAAATTAGCGCACACACATTAGTACAACTTTTCAAATTAGATGATGAGATAAAATTTTACCTAATGCCCTCTTTGGAAACCTTAGAGAATTATGGGTGATTTTTCATACAAACAAAAATGTTATGGTACTAAAAAATGGTCTAGAAACAGCTCGCAATGCAAAGCGTGAACGCAATTAATATTACGAAGGAAAATATGTCAATCGAACAAAAGAAAGGAATAGAAAAATTAGTAAATACGTATGCCAGACATTTTTCCGAACCTGACGAAAAGCTTACGTGTACAACAAGAGTTGTGGGCGAAATAAGAACCACAACAAAAGTTTTGTCCTTATCCTGCTTCGCTAATCAGAATCAAGTAGAATCAAGTAGAAAAACTTTTGAAAGATGAAATTATAAAACCATCTAGATCTCCTTTCAATTCCGCTGTATGAATAGTCCCGAAGAAATCAGACTCGCCTGCGAATAAACAATACAGAATGGTCATAGACTATAGAAAATTCAATTCAATCACAATTGCCGACAGATATCCAATTCCGGAGATTTCAGAAGTCATCTCTCAATTGGGCTCTAGTAAATTTTTTTCTGTTCTCGATCTGAATAGTGGTTTTCATCAAATTCCACTAAAAAAATCTGACACTGAAAAAACTGCGTTCAGTATTAACAACGATAAATACGAATTTACAAGGCTGCCATTCGGGTTAAAAAATGCGCCATCAATTTTCAGCGCGCTCTTGACGATATCTTACGGGAATATATAGGAAGATGTTGTTATGTTTATGTAGATGACATCATTATTTTCAGTAAGTCAGAGAGTGAACACTTTGAACACATATGAAAGATATTTCAATCATTAGAAGAATCCAATATGAAGTTGCAGTTGGATAAATGTAAATTTTTCAAAGAGGATGTTGACTTTTTAGGCTATATTATTACGCCTCATGGTATAAAAACTAATAAGGAAAAGGTAAAGGCAATAAAAAGTTTTCCAGAGCCACAAAACATTAAAAAACTGCGTAGTTGGCATATCAGGATACTACCGTCGTTTTATTAAGTCCGCGAAATTCAGAATATATTTAGATGATGAGGCTAAGGAATCCCTTACTAAAATTAAGAACGCACTCACATCTGAAGATATTATTCTTGCGTACCCAGATTTCAGCAAAGATTTTGAGCTAGTAACGGATGCCTCAAACTTTGCGATCGGGGCAGTCTTATCGCAGAATGGTAGACCAATATAATTTATCTCCAGAACTTTGAATAAAGTGGAGGAGCATTACGCCGCTAATGAAAAGGAAATGCTAGCCATAACATGGGCTCTGAGTTCGTTGAGGAATTAGCTTTATGGTTCGGCTAAGGTCAATATATACACAGACCACCAGCCTTTAATCTTCGCATTCAGCAATAAAAACAACAATAGTAAGATGAAAAGATGGAAGGCAATCTTAGAGGAATACAACTACGAATTGTTTTACAAACATGGTAAAACAAATGTCGTGGCAGATGCCCTGTCCAGAATACTGCCACAGAAATCACCCATTAACACATTATCAATAGCCACAAATTCTGATGAGAACTCATCTCACGGATTAATAATTAGTGTCAAGGTCCCTATAAATACATTTAAGAATCAGATATTTTTAAAAAAAGACATAGCTTCAACATATGAATTTAAAATTGTGTTCCCAACTTACTATCAACATGTAATTACAGAACCAGATTATTCAGAGGAAATACTAACCTTTATTTTAAAAAGCTATCTTAACCCTTCAGTGATAAATTGTATAAAAGCTGAAGAAAGCATAATGGGAAGAATCCAACAAGTGTACCCCTTGCATTTTAACACATACAAAATAACATTCACACAGTTGGAAGCCGAAGACATAGTAGACAGTCCACACCAGGAGGATATTATAATTAGATTCCATAACAGAGCGCAAAGGAACGCTAAAGAAAATCGAACTCAAACTTTAGAAAAATACTATTTTTCTTCCATTACAAACAAAATCAAAAAAATTGGTAAGAGTTGTAAAACTTGTAAATTGAATAAGTATGATCGGCATCCGCCAAAAACGCAAATACATGAAACACCTATTCCCAAATATCCGGGACAATTAGTCCATTTGGATATACTTTTAATGGGAAAAATATTAGTACTGACAGCCATGGATAAGTTCTCAAAATATTCTATGGCAAAGCTAATTAAATCAAGAGCAGTGGAGGACATAAGAGAACCCCTAAGGGAAATTCTTTTTTTCATGATACCAGACTCGATAGTGTTTGACAATGAGAAATCTTTTAATTCTGATTTCATAAAATTTATGATAGAAAATGTGTTAGGCATTTCAATATTCAGAACTCCTCCATATACTACTTGCTCAAACGGACAGGTGGAACGATTCCATTTACATTACAAGAAATTATGCGTTGCCTTCAGGTTGATCAAACTCATCGCACATTTCAAGAATTATTGGATAGATCCGTAAAAGAATACAATGATTCTATTCACACGGTTACTGGGAAAAGACCCTTAGAAATATGCTTCGGTCGACGCGTATCTACCGATTCCCAATACTGAAAAAGGATATGAATGAAACGATCAAGAAACTTTCCGAAAAGCAAAAAGCCGACCTTACTTATCACAATGCGCATAGAACTCCTCCAAAGGAATTTAAGCAAGGAGAAGAAATTTTCGTTAAACTAAATAGGAGACTAGGGATTAAATTGTCTGCTATATACAAGAGAGAAATTATTGCGGAGAATTACAACACAACTGTCAAAACTCAATCCGGTAGAATTGTACAGAAAAAAAAACATAAAAAATCTTAAAAAAAACAAAAAAACTTTATTTTCTTTACATTGGTCGTAGTAATAACAACTTCATATACACGACTTGACTAACAGCAACGGGTAAATATTGATGGAAAGATCAACGACAATAAGAAGCTATAACAAGGTATTACATTTCATTAACATAACTAAATAGGACGAAACTATACTTTTAATTTCTGAAAACATAAAAACACTAAAAGCCACAACTTATGAAGGTAATCGACTTTTGGACACTATAAATAAGAACCTTATCCTAGTTAAAGCAAAAATAAGCAGCCTGCACGTACATTCAAAACAAAAGCGAGGACTGATGAATGTTTTAGGAAAAGGACTTAAATACATCGCAGGATCAATGGACAGTGACGATGAGAAAATAATATACAAAGCAATATCTGACATGAGAACCAATGAACACGGTAGCAACAAGACATTAAACGAATTAGTATACATTAATCATAGCATGGCAGACGAAATTGGAAATATCGCAACCCATATCGTAAACAGCAGATTCTTATTAGTGGTTACATAAATAAATTTAAAGATTATTCACAGAACAGGATAACAACCTTAGAGGACGAAGTAGAATTTATAGAACCGACATACAGAATTGACAACGACATATCCCTCCTTCGAAACCACATTGACGCAATCGGACAGATCATATTTTCTTGTAAATTAGGCATAATTCCTTCTAACATACTAACGGAAAAAGAAATTGATTTAATTAGCGACTTTGACAGTTACAGAAAAATGAAAATTGCGGTAGTTTTCCAAGACAATACCATTATCCTAACCTTATTGATACCTCAATTATCTAGTAATATATTAAAATAAATATAAAAAAATATAAAAATATAAATAAAATTTGTACCTATTCCCGATGCTATGAATAAATCCTTGGTCTTAAACCAATATTATATATAATAACACTAATATCTACAATAAAAATATTAAAGATGATTTGGAAAGAGATTTAGTAGAAATAGAAAATAAATGTATGGAAAATATTCTAAAATTCCAATAAGCACATTGTGAATTAGAAACAGTGCAAGAATCCTCTATTGTATAGGTAATGCCAGGAATACTTATATTTAAAAATTTTAATGAAAATATTACCCAAGATTGTAACGAATTAAAAGTAAGGCAAAAAGGAACATTCCTTATTAAGTTTGAAGATTGTAATATTAACACATTAAACATAACTTACACCAACATTCCTATTAAGATACATGAAACTTTTATTTTACCCAATCTAATAACAAAAATTAAAGAGAAGAAAAATGTTAGTAAATTGGATCTAAAGCTGGAAAGCTTGTATGTGGACCAATTAACCAATGAAGATAACATAAAATTGTTAATTGATAAAAATAAAAGTACGCATAACTGTATAATTTTTTACTACACCGTAAATTATAAACAAAAACTTTATATTTCACCTCAACCAATAGACCACGTTGCAAACAGTACAATGAGCCATATTTTCAGCTTATAACACATGAACCTATTAACCCTCCTGCTAAGCCACCCCGATTGTGGACAATCGACTTAAGAGGGGAAGAATTAACACAAACAAAATTGTCAACACAAACAAAATTGTAAATTTATTCTTTATTTTAAATATTGCAATTTCATTTTCTTTATTTTTTCCTTACCTCAATTTGGCAATAATTGCAAGATCAGCTTCTGCAATTATTGCTAAATTAATATTAAAATTAATAAGAAATTTAATCACGCCACCTTTTTAATTATGTCAATTTTATTAATATAAAATAAGAAACTTGTAGTTTTAAGTTAGTTGTTATGTTGAATGAATAAAGGTCATTCTGAACAGAACAAAATTTTTTTTAGAACTTTAAATTTATAAGTTCTTAACTTATATATTCAAGGACTCTATATAAAACAGTTTGGCGAAACGACCAACGTTTTCAGGATTACCTAGATGAAGTTCTGAGTATATATATTTCCGAAAATTTATAAAATTTACTCCTTTTAAGAAATCGTCAATGTCTCTAGGCAAATATTCCCCTTCATTAACGAATAGTTGTCAGTCCCAAAATCTATATATTACTTAAAAACGTAAACATACAATAAGATTACCTATTATTGCAATACAAAAAGTTTCAATATTAATGGACAAAAAGTACCAGAAAAGGAGCGAGGATGCCACAGTGCAACCCAGCCAAAAATGGCACAATTGTGTCACATTTCCCATCACTGATGTGAATTAGTTCCTCCATCGTGTTAGCAAAAAAGATTTTGGGTTTATTACTCTGCATGTTTTGTTGAAATATTTTGGCCTACGGCCAATTTCGGGTATATATATAATGTTTTCTCCACAGGAGGGCAATGTGTCCCAAGATAAAACTGGCTTTAAAAAGGCATAAAACAACGCATTCATGGACCTTTGAAAGAGTGTTGGAGAAATACTATCCCTGACAGGAGCTTTTAAGGACTGAAAAAATAACCTTTTAAAACTTGAGAGCTGTTCTGTACAAAAATTTAAATTTTTAATAATAAAATTTATTTAAAATTTTTGTTATTTTTTTGCAATTTTTTTTTCAAAAATTCCTTAGGACTCCTGATCTTTTAATCGATATAAAAACGAATAAATGTTAGAAAAGTGGGGAAAATTTCTGTTTTTATGTACTTTGAACCAAATTTTCAATCTTAATTATTTTTTTAACAAGAGCTAACCTAAACTAAGCAAACAAAACTATACTACCACCTGATTCAGCGTATTCGAATTAGCTTGTTACATTTTTGAAGCAGCATAGTAGTGCGTGTTAATTTAAAAATTTTTTTTAATGAGTGGTGTTAAAAAGTGGTGTTTTGACTAAGCATTTACTAATATATTTACAAGCACTGGTAATTATATTCGTTTGCTTGGTAAATTCCTACTTCACATTGGAGATTTTTTCACGTTTCATGTAGAAATCTCTGCATTACATTTTATTATTATTGTTTCTCTCTATTTTTTCCCCTATGACTTCGAATATATCATTACCTTTATAAAAAAGTGAGTTTATTTTATATACATATATCTATAGAACATCTAATGTATCGAAAAATTCAAAAATCTTTATTTTAAAAAATGAAACTTCCAACTCTTCGTGATGTTTTAAGATACGGGCTTCTATTAAGACAGCAAAGTTCAGAGAATGTCCGAAATTATCCAGCAGTTACTGTTGCAAATGATATTTATCTAAAAGTGTTGGAAAGGTGGGGGCTAGTACACAGTTCTTTTGTGGTACCAATTTGAAATTCCAAAGTCACAAAGTTGAACAAAACACATCACTTGACAGAGGAAAACTGAAAATGAACGAGGCTTTCATAGCAATTTTAAACCAGCTCTTTGATATACTTAATTACAAGTGTGAGTTTAAGCTACATTTAGAGTTTGAGGGTGCATGTCCAGCTGGATCTGACTGTAAACATGAAGTCCGCTTCGCGCGCTCTTGTTATAGAATTATGAAAATTCCTCTCAAAGAGCTGGTGTTTATTAAGAGTCAAAGAGAGAAGGTTGGATCTAATGGACAGCATCAAATTGGATTTATAGATCTACGCGAACACAGTAGTCAAACTAAAAAGCAGAAGAGACAAAAAGATAATTTAAGAATTTCAGAATATCAGCAAAAGAGAAGGGAGGGATAGCAAGCGAAGATGAACATCCAACTGGTGAATCTGAAGAACCTATGCAGATTCCATGCGATGATTTTGATGCCCCTTCAACTTCAAAAACAAATCTTTGCAATACACTAGAACTGCGTAATGTTGCATTGCAAAGTATACGGTCTATGTGCTATAGCTTCCATTACAAAAGCTGCTTTTTGGATGCTGCATTAATTACATAAGGAGATAACAGACTTGTAGTTGATGATAATAACGTAAGAAAAGCAAAAGAAAAAGTTATAAAACTACTTGACGTAGAACTTGACGACCATGCGAAAGAGGCAATATTAAATGTATCTTCTTTCATGGAATAAAAATTCAACAAAAGTTTTGTCAAAAGTAGATAACTCAAGTCATCAGCTTCCATGTATTGTAAAAGAAGGAAGGAAGGAAGATTTCTTTGCCATTTTACTCCAGAGAAAGACTTAACGAAAAAAAACTTGATGAAGTTATTGCTGACCATCTTTTCAGTTTCTTAAAGAAGAACAACATTGATAAAGGTTTGGATGCTATTGGTGGTGACTCAACCAATGTAAACACTGGTTGGCAAGGATGATTCATACATACATCCAGCTGGGTTTGCCCTTCAGTGCCATGAGGTAGCTCTCCTGCAACTAATGACAGTGTTGGATGGAAAAACTTTGTCTAACAAATAAGTGGAGTGGACCGATTGGCAGCATGTTTGATGCTGCAACTGAACTTAAAATCAATCTCTTGTTTGTCAGATTGTTTTTGCAAAAGTATTCATTGAGTAATGATGTCAAAGATCTATCTAGGGAACAGGCGATAAGGACGTGTGTACTTTCAACTGATCTGGCGGCATTAATAATTGGTCTAGCATCGGTGGTTAACAACTGCAAATATGATTTATCGCATATGAGTTTCAGAACATGGCCTTAAAGGTAATAACTCAAAGACGTTATAACTTTTTTTGAAATATATTATCGACGTTTATTATTCCTGCTGATTTATAATTAAACCGAAATTTTTTTAGTTGGAAGCACCTCGTAACATTCTTCTTCAATTAAAGCGGCCAAGATCTTACAAGAAAGCAGTAGACGATATTGTTTTTTAACAATCAAACGGCTATCTTGGTTCACATTACGTGTAAACTTAAAATATCAGAAACAAGAACGTTTGTTGAAGAGCCAATGCAAGTTCCAAGATGGGTGAAACAAGTATCAGAGAATTCTAACAAAGTGTACACTCAGGAGAAACGGAACGGATTCATTAGAGCTCAGGAAACAAGAAGAAGAATGATCTCTTTGAATGAATCGAAGCAATATTTCATGTATATATAATTAACTTTTCGAGGTTCTATACTATAAGTTTTTATTAAAAAAACATAAATAAAATAGTTTAAGGTCATTTAATAAAATTTGTTTGATGTTTATATCAAATCATCACTTTTTTCAAAAATTTCAATATACATTTTTTAAAAACGCAAATTTACCAAGCTGAATGTTTATGAATAAGCAAAAACCTTTTAAATTTAATTAAAACAGACCAAACATTTAAAAAATTGCTAAAATAATTTTTCTCAACATCGACACACTCTACTAGCATAGTATGATTAAAATATTCAACCACAATCGTTTGAACAATTTTTACGCTAAATTGAAGTTTTGTTCGTTCGAACAAACATAAAAAGTTATTTTAATATTGGAATAATCCGTATTTCAATGACAAATCTAATACATATGCATTTTTTTTGTTTCAGTTCCACCTACACTCCGAGCACTTCCACATAATGGGCAGGTTACTGCGAGGAAAGGCAGTACTGTAACACTCGAGTGCAAAGCTTCAGGAAACCCGGTACCAACTATATATTGGTTCAAAAAGGACATGTTCTCTGGACCGACACATTTATCAGATAGCTCCACTTTAATCTTGGAAAATGTAGATAGACATCATGCAGGAGTTTATCAATGTTCGGCAGACAATGGAGTAAAAGAAAGAGTTTCGATGGATATTCAGCTCACAATATTATGTAAGTTGTGTTACAGAATTATTATGTATTTATCTATTTTTTTCCTTTTAACAGATTTTTCTTGATTTTTTTTGCTTGCCCTTTCAAACACAAAAAAAAGATACATGACTTTTTTTTATAAAAACATTTAGAAATTTCGGTCCCTGCATCATTCAGCAAAATTCTTGTTCCTTTTCTAAATGTTCGTGTATGTGCGTATATATGTATGCACATTACATACATGATCTTAGGAATTTTTTTTTTTATACTCTTCTTTCTTTGAATATTCTCTCATGCGATGGCTCGATGTACCGTTATGCGACTGACCAATCATAGTACGACACGATATTTAGTGGACTACGTGGCGAAATAGAAATAAAATAAAAGTTAGTTGTGTTTGGAGACTCGAAGAGACAAGAGGGAATACGGGTATGGTCGTTGTGTGGCGCTGAAGCTTTCTTTTAAAAATCAAAGAAACAAAAAAATTAAATAAAAAGAATCATTAATAAATAAATTAAAATAAACTAAAATTTAATTAAATGGGAAAAAATGAGGTAGAAACAAATACAGACAAAGTGCATCTTTAGAAACTCGAAAAAATGAGGTTAAGTGGAAATGTGCATTTGCTCGTAAAATAAAAAAACCAAAAAGCGAAAGAAAAGATTTGTACTCGCTCACCCCAATTATAAATAAGAGTTTGATTGTAAAATATATAAATTGTATAAATTCAAATAATAAGAAAAATTAATATTATTTACCTGATGCTATGTAAACTTAGTGTTTAAGAAATCGAAATAGAAGGCTGTATTAGGTCTTTTTGCTTGTGGTCGCCATTTTTAAAATGTTCGGTATTAAACACCGGTATGAAACAGAAAGCATGGAAAAACACAGGAAGATTTCCAAAACTGTATTACTAAATAAATAAAAAGTTTAACTGTTGCAATTACACTAATCACTAAAAACATAAATTCAGGAAAAAAGAAAAATTAAATAAAATTAATGAATTAATTACAAAAAATAATTTAACATGGCGAATTCACATGTTCGGAAAGTGATGTTAGGAAGCTGGTCGAGGAAAAGTAACGAGTACTAAAAGCTGAAAAAAAATAACGAGTGAACAAAGTGAGAAAAGAAAGACAAAGTAAGAAATGGAAAAACTAAGTTTAGAGAAAAGTTTCATAAAAATGAGATTGTGGTAGACTGAAAAAAGAGAACAAGCAAATTAAGTGACAAAGGTATGCAGGATAAAAGACAGTAAAAGAAAATTCAAATGTCACGAATACTTACGATCCTAAGCCAAAGAGAAAACGTCAGAACAAAAATTAAAAGAAAGAACCAAACCCTATAATTTACAAATATGTCAACAAAAGCAAATATGTGTGCGGTAATTTTACTCGAAGATTTTCAAGTGAGCAAAATAGTTTGAACAAATTTTAATTAACCAAGGAACTTGTAAGCATACAAAAAACTAGAGGGAGAAAAAAACAGCAGTGAACAAATAAAAAAAAGGAAAAAAAAGAGAACGAAAGCACCTGAAAAAAAAGAAAGAATAAAAATAATACACATGCAACTGAATAAAATGAAAACTAAATAACATAAAACCAAACTGGTGAACAAAGCGTAACCAAAAGAATATAAAAACAAACAAAACGAAATAGAAAACAAACAAAAAAACCAAAGGAGTACGTCGCCGAGATAATTTCCGCCGTCAGTAGGAACCTCAGGCGCCAACGATATTTTCATCGCCGTCAACAACATTGCAGGCAACAGCTATAAATCAGCGCCTAGTTCATCGCATAGTATTCTTACATTGTAGATAAGTATATGTAGTGTTTTAGAACCCAAAATTATAATTTTACATAGTATAAAAACGAACAAAAGTAAAGTAGAAGAGAAAAATTTTAAAGTTGCATTAAATAAAAAAAGGAGAAATTAAATTTCTTTTGCTGTTAGTAACTATGTGTTATTATATATACATTTAAATTAAATGAATTATATTTATGAACCTTTATATAAATGGCCATTTAACATTGTCGTTAGAATAGAGTATTTTCTTTGTAAATAATAAAACTTTAAAATTCAAAATGAAATTCTAAGTCTTGTTCGTGGGGATGCTGGATGAGGATGTGAGAGAGAGGTAAGAGGGGCAATATGTACAGGGCGATGGCAGTAAGGGTATCCACACTGTCAGAAGCATAAGCGTGGGAGGTAGTATATTCGGTATGGCAAGCCATCTGGCCGTACAAAACACAAGCATTGTGCAAAAAAATATAAAAAAAAAAATAATAATTATTTTCTAATTTTCTATACTAAAGCCTTGGGTTTGATGCGGCATGCAGGGTTTAGTTTATATGATTACACGTCGAAGTACGGGTCAAGGAACTTACCCACCTGTGAGAGCTAGCCAGGGTGTACATCTAACATGCCGACTTGATTTTGTATTTGTTTTAATTAGATCTTTTATATTTTTTTTTGCGTTGAGGAGAAATTCTTCAACCTGACAAGTGACGTGTAACATATATGGCGCCCAACATAATGGCCCTCTTAAATAGATGCCACAAAACAAGAAATATTTATATTATTTTATTGCCTAGAATTTTGCTAATCTTTTGTATGTCATGATTTTGGATTAGTCATATTCGGTATCATTTGCAATGCAAAGGAGAAAACAACCAACGACATAATTCCAAAATTAAGTATAAATTCCAAAAGGACTAAGTCATGACTCTGGGAAATTTATTCCTGGTATCATTTGCGAGTCGATTATGGAGTTCGAGTAACGATTTTGAGCCATGTAATAGCATTAAATAGTGTTTTGTGAGTAATACGTTCTTTATAAGCCCAAGCTGACGACAATGAGTCGTGCAGTGGTTGTTGCGATAACGTTCCGGGATTTTTTTTTATTTGTCGAAAACATTGGCCGTGAAAGAAAGGTGAGTTGTATAAGACCTCGCATTGTTAATATTGCGCGAGCTGCGGTACAACTCATTTTTTTTGTTTTCGTTATGCACGTATGCATATAGGTAGAAGGGTACATATATTTATTTCTCGGAAATTGGAATTGACTTTTCGTGTTAGCGCTGTCATAAATTTTCTTCCGATATGAAGGAAATTTATTTGCGAGCAATGAATTTTTTTTATATTTTTTTTATTTTATATACGTACATATTGCACCATTATTTTTTCAATCATGTCACTACCCAGCATCCCTTGATTAAATTTCGTGTCAAGTAAAATATTATTAAAAAAAATAATAAAAAAATTTCTTTTCCTTAGGAAAACCCCCTTTAAAAAACGCGCAAAAGTACATTTGCACATAATTTTTGTTGGATTATATTTCCATCTAACATTTAAAAAAAAAAAATTTTTTTACATACACAACGTTTTTTCCATATTATTGTTTCTCTATCTTTGTTTTGCTAGTGCGTTATGCACAAGCCAAACACTCGTGCAAGCGCAGCAAGGAATTCGTCACGTGGTACAACTATAAACCATAATTTGGTCGATTTGTCGGGAAGGGGTACAGTACGGGTAACGTCTCGAGTTTCATCCGCGGGGAAAAGTAGGAGAAGATCAACTTCAATAGGGAGAAAATCTTCAAAAACACCTGATTCAGTAGGCACACAATCTAGCACCAGTATCAAGGCAATAAGATCTTCGTCGGGTTCTCGTTCATATCTCTCTTATCCTTCGGATGAAAGAAATCTGAGTGAAGAGGCTATAAACGACGAGATTCTTGCTAGACCAATACAAGACAGTGATTCAGGAACCTTAGAAAATTCTTCATTTGCTCTTAGTCAGGGTAATAATTCTCAGGGAGAAATGGCAACTAATCAGGATAATACACATGAAGAGAGGGTACAAGGTTCTAATAGCGACACGATGGAAAATCTAATGGCATACTTTCGAGAGGCTATTAGGTCCACGCAGGAAGAATTTAGAAGAGAACTTACTGCTTTCAGAGAATCTGTAGCTCCATCTCGGAATGATCACGCCACGTCAGCAATGCCTAGCATTAGGTCCCAGCCATCTGGCTCCCAGGCGAACACATTCACATATGCTTCTTCCAGCCTGAACTTCAAACTGAAGGATTTTAAAGTTTCATTTGATGGGGAGAGTAGCGTGTCAGACTTCTTATTTAGGGTAGATACATTAGTTGAGCGTACACAATGTCCACAGGACCACCTTGTGTCAAATTTTTATTTCTTTTTGACTGGGAAAGCCGAAACATTTTATTGGGATTTTATAGAACAAAATCAGGGAGCGACTTATCCAATGTTAAGGTCAGCTTTATCTAAAGAATTCGGTACGATGGAAAGTGACCACGATATTCTGATGAAAATTTCAACTCATTCGTTTATTGTTCGGTGGAATCTAAAATTGTCAAACCCAATGTCAGACGCTTCCCTGATAGAAATCATTAAGAAGAATGTACACACTGATCTCAAGGTTATGCTTTTTGTTTCTGATCCCAGAGATTTATATAAGCTACGTGATTTAGTCAGGAGGGCGGAGAAAGTCGTATCAGAGAACAAAAATTTTAATACAAATAGACAACGTCAGGTAAGTGAGATCGCTATCGAAGATACCTCCGATAATTCTGATACTGAGACAGATCCTCAAGTGGAGGCGCTGAAAATAAGTAGAACATGGGTTCACAACGATTATTCCAAAATAAAATGTTGGAACTGTCTCCAATTAGGGCACAGTTATATATATTG
Organism: Tachina fera; assembly: GCA_905220375.1. Classification (NCBI taxonomy): domain Eukaryota; kingdom Metazoa; phylum Arthropoda; class Insecta; order Diptera; family Tachinidae; genus Tachina; species Tachina fera. The sequence continues at coordinate 105,425,962 of LR999964.1, read as the reverse complement.
TCCTGACGAAACTCGACATGTGTTCTGTTTCAAATGCGGCCAAAGAGGAGTCACTACCCTAAATTGTAGTACTCCACATGCGGGAAACAGAAGTCGGAGCGAGTGGGCGACTCTCGTTCTTCAAGATAAACCCTGAATCTAGTTTTAACATAGAGTCTAAGCCGGCACAGCGGGACTTAGCTCTAAATTTTACAAAACCTCCACCTGTAACACCACCCGTGAATTTGCACAATTATAGACAAGAACTTTTTATTACGAACACAAAAGCTAACGACTCTAAAATTTCACGGCGGATTTTAAAATGTAGACAAAGATACAAGAAAAAAAGACAAATTAGGAAAAATTTTGAATCGACCTACTTATCAGAACATGACGATGGCAGGTCATTTGCGATGATTAAAATTCTTGATGACAAATTGTTATGCTTATTGGACTCCGGGGCAAACGTGTCTGTCTTAGGTAAGGGAAGCATTGATTTCATAAATAGAAATAATGTTCAGTTGAACAAATTCAAGTCAAGTATTCTAACCGCAAATGGTTCAAAAAACGAGCTAGTTGGATATTGTAGTCTGCCAGTGACTTTTAAAGGTGTGACAAAGTTCATAGTCTTTTATATAGTACCAAATCTATCGCAAGTGGGTTACCTTGGCGTAGATTTTTGGCGAGCATACTCTCTAGCCCCCCAACTCTTTCCTAGGAGCCACTGCGAAGAGATCGTTAGTGAAACCGATGCAAACTTTCACGACTTGTCTCCTGATCAGAAACTTCTCCTCGAAAAATTTTTTTGTGAATTTCCGTCTTACGAGAGACTAGGCCTTGGATGTACACACCTTCTCGAACACCATATTGACACGGAAAATGCAACACCTATTAAACAAAAACACTATCCTCTATCACCACCTAGACAAGCCGAGGTATATGAAGAAATTGACAGATTTCCAGCTCTTGGGGTCATCGAAGAGTCAAATTCTCCTTGGTGTAGCCCAATCGTGACCGTCCGCAAGCCCGGTAAGATTAGACTTTGCCTAGACTGTAGAAAAATCAACTCAGTCACTTAGTCGCCTTAAAGACACGTTTTACATCAGCGGCATCGATTTAAAAGACGCTTTCTTTCAAATAAAGCTTTCAGAATCGTCTAAAGAAAAAACTGTCTTGCAGTACCTGGGAGGTGCCTTTATCAATACAGGGTGATGCCTTTTGGTGTCTGTAACGGTCCTCAGACCATGAGCCGTCTGATGGATAAGGTAATTCCAGCTAGATTAAGAGATAACGTGTTCATTTACCTGGACGACCTCCTTGTATGCAGTCATGATTTCGACACTCACCTAAGACTTTTAAGTGAAGTAGCTTTATGCCTAAAATCCACTGGGTTAACTATTAACAATTATCAATAAGAGCAAGTTCTGCCAACGGGAAATAAAATATTTAGGCTACCTCATTGGAGGAGGAAATCTGAAGATTGACACGAATAAAGTTGATGCTATTGTAAAGTTTCCCATCCCCAAAACTCCCAGGCAAGTGAGCGATTCGTTGGCATGGCTAACTGGTACCGTGCTTTTATAAGCAATTTTTCTGATCTTGCGGGTCCGCTTACAGATTGCTTACGTAAGTCCAAGCAACCCTTTCGTTTATCGTCTCAGGCTATAGAATCGTTTGAAAAACTGAAAACCGCCTTGTCAAATGCTCCTGTGCTGGCTCAGCCAGATTTTAGTAAACAGTTTATAATACAATGCGATGCGTCTCGTATTGGAGTAGGTGGCGTATTATATCAACTGGACAATGAGGGCAAAGAACGTCCGATCGCTTTTGTTTCGCAAAAATTGAATAGGACACAGTGCAACTATACAGTTACGGAACTGGAATGCTTAGCAGCCGTTATTTGTGTCAAGCGATTTAGACAGTATGTCGACGGATTGCCTTTTAAGATAGTAACAGATCACTCAAGCCTCCGCTGGCTGATGGATCAAAAAGATTTAAGTGGCAGATTGGCCAGATGGAGCCTCAAACTCCAACATTTTAACTTTGTGATGGAACACCGGAAAGGATCCTTAAATATAGTACCCGATACACTCTCCAGATTTGACGTAGATGAAGTAGATTCGAAGTGTAATCCGCCCGATTTTGATATTTTTTCGCCAGAATTTAATAGCACTGAATACAACGAATTGAGGAAAAAAATCCGACAGAATGGCAAACTTCTACCCGATTTGTGTCTGTCTGAGAATTTTGTCTACAAACGGGTTAACTATCGGAATGGGGAAACTAACGAAGGTGACCTGTGGAGGCTTTGGCTCCCAAGATCCTTAGTTAATGATACCATTGAATCCGCTCAGGAAGAAGGATGTCACGGGGGATTTAATAAAACTCTTTTCAGACTAAGGTTAAAATATTTCTGGCCTGGAATGGCACATGACGTAAAAGCGTGTATAAACCGGTGCGATGTATGCAAGACAATAAAACCTACAAACCAAATATTACGTCCGCCTATGGGGAAGCAATATTTAACGACTCGTCCTTTTCAGCGACTATACACTGATTTTTTAGGTCCATACCCATGTTCGAAATCAAAAAATTGCCAAATGTTAATAGTTATAGACCACCCGACCAAATTTCTATTTTTAAAACCCATGAGGGCAGCTACATCGGCGAACGCTATAGAGTTTTTCCAAAATGACATTTTTTGTACTTTTGGGGTTCCAAAGTTTATACACAGCGACAACGCCCGACAATTCACTTCTAAGGAAATGAAAGAGTTCCTTTCAACATACGGCGTTATCCAGGTGACCACGGGATTTTATTCACCACAGGCAAATGCCTCAGAAAGAGCGAATAGGGAGGTAGTCTCCAAGATTAGATATTTTCTGAAAGATCAGTTGGACCACACAAACTGCGATAGGGACATACCCAAGATTTTGCAAACTCTACGAAGTGACATGCATTCATCGATAAATTGCTCGCCCTACTTCGCAGTGTTTGGGCAGAACATGATTCTGAATGGATCAAGTTACCCCATCTTAGATAGGTTAAATATGCTTTCTGATGACACCTTAGTCGTTAAAAACGATCGCCACCAGCTCATCAGGGATAAGATTAGCAAGAATCTTGATCTAGCACATGAGAAAGCATGCACAACGTACAACACAAGAGCAAAGCCAGTAAATTTCATTGCAGGACAAGAGGTGTTTAGGAAAAATCATTCCCAGAGTGATTTCAAAAAGGCTATTAATGCGAAACTTAATCCAAAGTTTTTAAAATGCAGAATTAGAGGAAAAGTCGGCAGTGCCTTATACGAATTGGAACACTTGCAAGGGAATTATATTGGTAAATACCATGCCTCCGATATCCGCGCTTAAGGACTCTAAGTTTCCGCCGGCTCGTGGGTCGTGCCACACGTTGTAAATTTTTCTTTTCGTTATATTTGGAAGATTATCTGTATTGAAGAATTTCTCATTAAAACTAAAATAATTCCTTTTTTCCTTTTCGTTTCGCGATTGAAATCCTAAACGAAGCAGGTTAGTTACGGAATTATTATGTATTTATCTATTTTTTTCCTTTTCACAGATTTTTCTTTATTTTTTTTTTGCTTGCCCTTTCAAACACAAAAAAAAAAGATACATGACTTTTTTTTATAAAAACATTTAGAAATTTCGGTTCCTGCATCATTCAGCAAAATTCTTGTTCCTTTTCTAAATGTTCGTGTATGTGCGTATATATGTATGCACATTACATACATGATCTTAGGAATTTTTTTATACTCTTCTTTCTTTGAATATTCTCTCATGCGATGGCTCGATGTACCGTTATGCGACTGACCAATCATAGTACGACACGATATTTAGTGGACTACGTGGCGAAATAGAAATAAAATAAAAGTTAGTTGTGTTTGGTGACTCGAAGAGACAAGAGGGAATACGGGTATGGTCGTTGTGTGGCGCTGAAGTTTTCTTTTAAAAATCAAAGAAACAAAAAAATTAAATAAAAAGAATCATTAATAAATAAATTAAAATAAACTAAAATTTAATTAAATGGGAAAAAATGAGGTAGAAATAAATACAGACAAAGTGCATCTTTAGAAACTCGAAAAAATGAGGTTAAGTGGAAATGTGCATTTGCTCGTAAAATAAAAAAAAAACCACAAAGCGAAAGAAAAGATTTGTACTCGCTCACCCCAATTATAAATAAGAGTTTGATTGTAAAATATATAAATTGTATAAATTCAAATAATAAGAAAAATTAATATTATTTACCTGATGCTATGTAAACTTAGTGTTTAAGAAATCGAAATAGAAAGCTGTATTAGGTGTTTTTGCTTGTGGTCGCCATTTTTAAAATGTTCGGTATTAAACACCGGTATGAAACAGAAAGCATGGAAAAACACAGGAAGATTTCCAAAACTGTATTACTAAATAAATAAAAAGTTTAACTGTTGCAATTACACTAATCACTAAAAAAAGAAAAATTAAATAAAATTAATGAATTAATTTCAAAAAATAATTTAACATGGCGAATTCACATGTTCGGAAAGTGATGTTAGGAAGCTGGTCGAGGAAAAGTAACGAGTACTAAAAGCTGAAAAAAATAACGAGTGAACAAAGTGAGAAAAGAAAGACAAAGTAAGAAATGGAAAAACTAAGTTTAGAGAAAAGTTTCATAAAAATGAGATTGTGGTAGACTGAAAAAAGAGAACAAGCAAATTAAGTGACAAAGGTATGCAGGATAAAAATCAGTAAAAGAAAATTCAAATGTCACGAATACTTACGGTCCTAAGCCAAAGAGAACGTCAGAACAAAAATTAAAAGAAAGAACCAAACCCTATAATTTACAAATATGTCAACAAAAGCAAATATGTGTGCGGTAATTTTACTCGAAGATTTTCAAGTGAGCAAAATAGTTTGAACAAATTTTAATTAACCAAGGAACTTGTAAGCATACAAAAAACTAGAGGGAGAAAAAAACAGCAGTGAACAAATAAAAAAAAGGAAAAAAAAGAGAACGAAAGCACCTGAAAAAAAAGAAAGAATAAAAATAATACACATGCAACTGAATAAAATGAAAACTAAATAACATAAAACCAAACTGGTGAACAAAGCGTAACCAAAAGAATATAAAAACAAACAAAACGAAATAGAAAACAAACAAAAAAACCAAAGGAGTACGTCGCCGAGATAATTTCCGCCGTCAGTAGGAACCTCAGGCGCCAACGATATTTTCATCGCCGTCAACAACATTGCAGGCAACAGCTATAAATCAGCGCCTAGTTCATCGCATAGTATTCTTACATTGTAGATAAGTATATGTAGTGTTTTAGAACCCAAAATTATAATTTTACATAGTATAAAAACGAACAAAAGTAAAGTAGAAGAGAAAAATTTTAAAGTTGCATTAAATAAAAAAAGGAGAAATTAAATTTCTTTTGCTGTTAGTAACTATGTGTTATTATATATACATTTAAATTAAATGAATTATATTTATGAACCTTTATATAAATGGCCATTTAACATTGTCGTTAGAATAGAGTATTTTCTTTGTAAATAATAAAACTTTAAAATTCAAAATGAAATTCTAAGTCTTGTTCGTGGGGATGCTGGATGAGGATGTGAGAGAGAGGTAAGAGGGGCAATATGTACAGGGCGATGGCAGTAAGGGTATCCACACTGTCAGAACCATAAGGGTGGGAGGTAGTATATTCGGTATGGCAAGCCATCTGGCCGTACAAAACACAAGCATTGTGCAAAAAAATATAAAAAAAAATAATAATTATTTTCCAGTTTTCTATACTAAACCCTTGGGTTTGATGCGGCATGCAGGGTTTAGTTTATATGATTACACGTCGAAGTACGGGTCAAGGAACTTACCCACCTGTGAGAGCTAGCCAGGGTGTACATCTAACATGCCGACTTGATTTTGTATTTGTTTTAATTAGATCTTTTATATTTTTTTTGCGTTGAGGAGAAATTCTTCAACCTGACAAGTGACGTGTAAACAGTTGATTGCCATAAATATTAAAATAAAATGTGTGTATGTACATATACACATGAGTATGTATGTACCCTGTCGGAAACTAAGTTAACTTTAAACTAATTTTAAACTAACTATTTCGCAACTAGTACTTATACTTGAATTCATTTCAAATGGAAACAACTTACTCTCTTAACATTGCGATGTCCTTTAAACTAACTTAAAGCTGACTTACTTTATTTAAGCCAACTGCTAGTCAGTAAACTTACAAAAAGATGTAGATGGGGTTTAAACCATGTTCATACGTTTTATAGCCAACGCAATACCACCCAGCTAAGGGTCTAAAATAATAACAGCAAAATATTAATATAAAATATAAATGAGTTTCAAAGTAGCTGAGAGTAAATTAGTTTGATCTCACCAAATCCGATTACGTAGTCAACTAAAAAAGATTTTAGTGATTTTCCGACAAAGAACATATCGTCCCTTCAATAAAACAATAGTGTTTACGCATTTACACCATTGTTTTTTCATTGCATAATAAGAATCTACATAACTAATTCTAAATGTGGTCAACATTTTAAGAAAATCTACTTCCACAAAGTGGGTCAAATAAAATAGCCTAAGTGACATCATGGTACTTTGAATCCCATTTATTTGCAATAAAATCACTTGTAAATTAATGAAATATCATCTAGTAGTAGCCTGATTGTGCCACCACATATTTAAATGGCCACAACTTAAATATATTGATAATGTTCTGAAATATTAGTGTTTTCTCAGCGTGTAATAATACAAAAACTCCATTATCTCGAAATGACAAAAAAATTATACACTATTGTTTTATTAAGGGGACGATATGTATTTATTCAAAATGTATACATATGTGCCCTTAATTATGAACATAGTCTAAAGCTACGGTCACACTTGTAATGATATTTAAACTATTATTTGTGTGAACGACCGCTGATGCGACCGTCTTGTTATGTTTATCTTTATTTAATGAATCTTAATTCTAATTTCCTAAAGCTAACTTAACTACCTGTGGGAACATGCAAACTCAGCAGTACCCACAGCTAAAGTTTGGCTGTGTGGACAAATAACTCAAACAAAGTATTACGTTTCAGTTGCATACATAAGGTATATCAACTACGTCTACTCAAACACACTACGCTTTCCTTTTTACAGATACAATACTTCGTTGGTACTTTGTTGATTATTCTTTTTTTTTTGTTCTTAGTTACTATACTTATGAAATAAAAGTTATGGGGGAGGAGTTGATACCCCTTCCCGTTTTACAAGTGAAAAAAATGACGTAATTTTTTTTCTATTGTATTAATATTTAATTTCTATAGATAATTTATATATTACATTTCTTAATTCTGTCTAAGTGTATTTTTATTGTTTTTTTATTGATATCTTTTAAAATACAATTGCTTTTATTATCTAAATTTAGAACTTTATATTGTCCTTTATATAAAGCATCTAATTTATGACCTATTTGGTCCACAAAAACTAGTTCTCCTATTCGTATTCCTGAACTGTGTTTGGTCGTATCATAATGTTCTTTTCTTTTTACTTTAGCAATACTAATTAATTCCTTAGCTCTCCAATGGGCTATTTGCAATCTATATTTAACTTCTTTATCATACGTGTCTATGTTTTATAATGGGTCTATTTATCTTCACAGAGGAAATCAAAATTGTTGGGAGTCTTACCGAAAATAAGCTCATAGGGACAACAATCGTGAGCCAGTGTTGTGTTGCAACTATATGCGAAATATTCATTATCCCAGGCAGTTTTGTCTACCGAAACATAAGAACGAATGTATTCATTTAATGTTCTATGACTTCTTTCCACAGCTCCCAATGTCTGATGATAGTATGCTGTAGAAGTAGTATTTTGAATTCCCAACAATTGACAAACTTCTGTGAAAACTATATTTTTATATTCAGTGCCCATGTCGGTGATGATTCTTTTCATAGTACCATATATTAATATGAAATTATCAAAAATTGCCTTAGCTATGCTTTTACCGCTTTTATCAGCCACCGGAATACTTCGACAGTTCACACACAATAGTAACTGCGTATACGTTTCCATTTTCAGTTCTTGGCAGTGGTCCGATAGTGTATATCTGTAGCACTTCAAATGCATTCAATGGTGTTGGAGTAATGACCATTTCCTCTTTTGTATTTTTGAAATTTTTATTTACTTGACACTTTTCGCAAGTTTTGACGTGTCTGGTGAAGTCTTTAGTCATGTTCTTCCATGAGAATTTTTTCGTATCTTTTTCAAAGCACGAGTGATACCTGGGTGTCCACCAAATATAGGATCATCGTAGTATTTTTGTAAAATCAACTTATATATATATATATATATACTTATTTTTTTAAATAATGAGTCATTCAATGACTGTTGCAACTTCTTTAAATTGTTACTGATGGCTAATTTCTCAACCCGTGGGAAGAATTGATGTAAATCAATTTTCCCATTATCAGTAATATATTTTATATTTTGAGTGATCACTTCATTATACTTTCTATTATTAATGTCGACATTTCTTCTAGTAATATATATATATTATATGTATACATACTTAACACTTCATTTATTTTTAAACTGTTTGATAATTCCACAATATTCGGGATTGGTAGTGTTTTTACTACATCCCTTTTTTCTTTGTTGCCTAGCAGTAAATCGAAAAATTGTTTCTAAATTTTCCTTTATCTTTATAATTTCTAAAAAATTTAGCCGAGACAAGGCGTCTGCGACATGATTATCTTTTCCCCTCAGGTACTCAACGGTAAAATCATAGTCCTCCAAGTCCAATCGCATGCGCGTCAACTTGGATGAAGGGTTTTTCATTGCAAACAAATACGTTAAAGGGCGATGATCACTTCTGACTAAAAATTTAGATCCATAGATGTATGGCCTGAAAAACTTTATAGCCCAGTTAATTTGCCCAGTTAATTCCTGCTCAATAGTTGATTTGTTCACTTCACCTTTTGTAAAGGAGCGTGATGCATATGCAACCGGAAGTTGCATTCCATCATAGTCTTGGCTTAGCACCGCACCGCATTCATGTTTGCTTGCGTCAGTGGTTGTACAGAACTGTTTTCTTGAAGTTAGGATACTGTAGTATACCTGCATTAATTAATGATTCCTTTAGATGGTTAAAAGCTCTTTCGCATTCTGAAGTCCATTCAAAATTAGTATTCTTTTTACAAAGTCTTGTTAAGAGTCTAGAGTGTTCAGCGAAGTTTGGAACAAATCTTCTGTAATAATTACAGAATGTAATGAATCTTTTTGTCTCGTTAGCATTTTTGGGTCTTGAATAGTCTTGAATTATTTTGAATTTGCTATCATCTGGAAGTATGCCTTTGTCTGTGCATTTGTGTCCCAAATAAGTGACTTCTTGACCAAAGAATGGAAATGGAAATGAAGCTACATGTTTCGAATAATTCCTTAAAATTTTCTAGCATGTGCTTTTCCGAGCTACCAATGACCAATAAATTGTCCATATATATAAATGCACTTGCAGGAGATATCCCAGCGAATGCTATTGTCATCATCCTTTGGAACGAGTTCAGTGATACTTTAAGACCATATGGAACACTCTTAAACCGAAATGATCCCCTATCTGTAGAAAATGAAGTAACATCTCTTGATTCTTCCTCCAATTCAATTTGATGGAAGCCAGTGGTTAGGTCTATTTTGCCTTTTCTAAACTATCAAGAATATCATCTATCCTTGGCAGGGGAAATTTCGCGACTAGTTTTTTATTTATCTCTCTATAATAAACTACCAATCGCCATGGTTTATGATTGCTTCCTCGTAAAGATTTTTTAGGCACTAACAGTATAGAGCTATTGTATTCAGATGCTTAGGTTTCTATAACGTCATCTCTCAACAACTTATTTACTTGACTAGTGATTTCTTCTCTATGTTTATATGGAATTCTATAATTATTTATGTATGTTGCCTCTTCATCATTTAAACGCAACTTTTGTTTGTAGAAATTATTAACTGATATTCGTTCAGCTTCAAGTGCAAATACGTCTATATAATTTTTTCAGAGATCTTCGAGATCCGATTTCACAAACTCTGGGAAATTCTTGGACAATGTTTTTAATTTAGTTATATCGTTTTGTTTAATCTCGGGTTTTATTAAGTCATAGTCGTGAAGACTTTCGGTTTTTAAGTCAATATTTTGTACAACGACGACTTTTAAAGTCGTGTTTATTATTCGTACAAAACATTTTTTGCCTGTCGCTATTGTATTTGCAAGAAATTTTCAATCCTGAATTTCCTGGTTTGGAGCAAGTAGATATTTGTGCGGACTATTGATGTTAATTACTCTTATAACCTCTAATCTTGCTGGTACAGATATAGAGTTTATTGTTGGAGAATCAAGCATAGGAATGCATATATGGTCAGGAAAATTAGTTGGTCTTAGTATTAGGCGATCTTCGTCCTCTCGATATTCTAGTATGCAGCGGTTTTTTTTATAAAACCAAGACCTATTCTTCCATCGAATGGAAAAGGAAAGTTGTCACTAACTACATTGAATTCATGTTTCATCAATAGATTACCAAAACTCAAATCAGTTATCATCTTACCTAGGGTGTATGTTATGTATTTACCTATGCCTCGCAGGCTAGTTACCGATTTCGTATTTATAGTACCTGTTTCGATCTGCCCAACTTTAATTACTGAAATATCCGCACATATGTCAATTAAAAATGTTGAGTTATAATTGTTCAATGCTGTTTTTATTCCAATATAAGATGTTAAGTTTTAATTTATGTTGTAGATTCTACCGTTGTTTTCTAAGTTAGTGTTTATAGAGTACCTGGGGATTGGTCGTTTCCCTGATCTTCATGTGTTACTCTTACATGATGACCTCTATTATAATGCTAATTATTGTTACCGTTCTCGTTATTATATCTTTGTCCATGATTTCGTCTAATACCGCGATTATTTAAGGCAAACGGGCACGGTTTGCCGCACGGTTTCCACCTCGAGCGAAACCATAACTAGGTCCACGGCCATTATTGTACCTTTCTCTGTAGTACATTACCCGGGGTGTCAAGGTGTTTGCTTCCGTGCAGGAATTTAAAAAATTTTACACCGCCTCGTTCATTGTACCGAAACTGCCTGACTCCATTATGAGTTTCACTTTTTCGTTAGAGGCATTTTTTGTCATGGCTTTAACCGCAATTTGCGTGGTGTATTTAGCTGCTAGTTCTTGTGAGAGTCCATCATTTATATAAGCACTACTTTTGTAAAGGATTCTATTTCGGCACCATAGGTATTTGCATTTTTATTGCACTGGCGTACATTCATAATTTTAGCCGAAACAACTTCGACGAACTCTCCTTTAACTCTTTCTTTTAATTTTGAATTGATGGCTACTGCCTCGTGGCTTTTCTTAATGGAATCAACCAAGTTTGAAGCATCTATGAATGACAGTATATTGTTTGGGTAACCATCAAAGTCAGTTGTTAGCCTTGATGCTGTACCTATGAATTCTAACACTGTATGTGGCATTATTTCAACTTGTTTGTTTTGTTCCTGTACTTCTATTTTCTCATGAAGATTTTTTGGAATTTTTAAGTCTATTTATTTTTTTCAATGCTATTGATATTACCTGTTCCCTAGTCTCTAAAAAGAAAGCTTCTGCAGCTATTTTATGTGCTGTTGTTAGTCTGGAATAATGTACGTTAAGTACTATTCTGATTTCTTCTAGTTTGTCCACAAGTATATTAATATCTTTCTCTATTGTTTCTTTCTTTGTTGGTCTGTCGATATTTAAACACTTATATGATCTGTTGAAATGTTCCTTAATCTGTCTAACTCTATTTATAATAATCTGCCAGTGCATAAGGATATCTTATCTATAGAATAACTTCGCATGTGATTACAACTATTTTAGTTGTTTAAATTTTGTCTAATTCGTTTCCACGACTCGCGTATCTTTTTCTAAGATTTCTCTTGTGCATTAAATAGAATTTTAGTAATAGATTTATGGTATTTACTATAACTATAATTAATAAAAGGTACCATATCGAATCAATTTGTGCCGTGTGGTCAACTATTTCCCCGTTAGTTATAACGATGGCGTTTGGGCGTTTTTCTTAACGTTTTCAGTTTTTCTTTACGTTCTTATCCATTTTTCCAGCATCCAAAGTATAGTGGTTGGTGATTGTTGATATTTGTTGTTTGTTTTTTTTTTGGACAAATTACATTCTTAGCTTGATGATAGGTATATAGTTTTTTTTATTACTCACAATTGGGGTACTCATAAATTAACACGTTTTAAAGTAATAAAACGAAAAAATATGACTACTGTGCAACTATGCAACCCCTTATAATTTACAATTAAAAATATTGTACTTATTTGTATTTTCGTTTCAGCACCTTTGTACATTGGTTACTCTCTCTCTCTCTCTCAATTCCTTTGGTAAACTCTCACGCATTTTTACATGTAGTTATGACAAACAATATACATAGCTGAGAAAGTCTTATTACTTTATGACTTTTTGCTTGAGCTACAACAAGAATTTTTTTCAACTGTGCTAAAAGACATTATGACACTTAGGACACTTAAAACACCCTTGTGAATACCCCAAATATAAAGGGATAAATAGTGGTCTTTAGAAGTTTCATGTTTGTTTTTGAAATTTTTTGATTATTACTTTGTTGTTTTTGTTGTAATTGATATGTCGACTGGTATAAATATTTTGTTACTTTTTTTTGTTTTCATATGTTTGAAACTATGATGTGGACACTTGGTTAGGAACCTTTTTTGCATTGTTTTTCACCCAAGATTTATTTTTGTCTCTCTTTTTTATCACATTTTTTTGCTCTACTTTATTTCATGTACATATTCTTGATTTTGTTTTTAGTTTCTTAAAACACTGGCAGGATCGCCATGTGATGATATTTAAACTATTATTTGTTTGAACCGCACGAGGTCTTTACTTTCAACGATGCTGACTCGACTACTTTCTGATTAGCACTAACTTATTCTCACACAGGCTGCATTTTTTATAGTACAGGAAGTGGTTCTAGAATGTTCGCCCATCTGCTCATAGGTGGGGTAATGACATGTCTGTACTTAGTAATGCCAAATGGCATCTATGCACGTTGCCATCTATATTGCCATTTACTATTGGTAGCCAGATGGTCACACAGTCTTCTAGCACAATGGGGAAAATTCATGTTGCTGATTATAGGCGATCGTAGATAATTCGATTGTCCGTTATTTTTGAATTCCAAAGTAACGACTTTTATGTTGGCAATGCGGTGTGCAACTGGTAGTACAGGGTGGTTACCATAAGTGCTCGCACTTTTATTTGTATGTGTGTACGTCTTTAGCTATGTACACAATTATTGTTGTCGCTATAGTGCTTGCACCTGAATATGTCTGTACGTTTGGTTCCTTAGTTAAATAAATCTAGATAGTTATTTTCATTTAACCGGTAGGTATATTTTCGCATAAAACTTACATTAACCCTGGTGGAATATTTTTACCTAACACTGCCGCCCACTTATCCCTATTCGTCTCGAATAGGCACATTATCCGCCTTTCCATAGGTTGCGAGTCATTCCAATTGTACAACTTTCATTTTTGACCTTGGGCTATTGTGTTTTTGTATTCTGCAGACGACATCGTTTAACCTTTTTATTACCGTATATGGTCCCTCCCAGTGAATCTGCAGTTTGGGAGACAATCCTATTTTCCGCTGTGGGTTGAAAAGTAGAACTAATTAACTGCCATTAAAGCCTTTAGAATGTTCAACACAGTCGTATCTAGCTTTCATCTTATTACTGACCATTTTAATTCGGCTACGTACAAATTCATGCAGCTCATTTCAATTTTCTTTCCTTTGAAAACGGCCAGTATCTGCTTCATTTGTTTGTGTAGGCTTGACACCGAACTCTAAATCTCCAGGCAACTTTAACTGAGCTCCAAAGAAAACTTTTGCAGGTTTTCGCGATGTTGTGTCATGCACAGACTGTGGGTGAAGTGGTGTGGTTCTGGTTTTCTTTATCCCATACCGCTAGCACATGTCTTTAAATATGGCAGACTCAAAATTTCTACCTTGATCAGAGTGCAATTCAATAGTAACTCCATACCCAGTTGTTTACAAACGCGTCCACAGCAGTTCTGGCTTCCTGGTTGGGTATGGCATAAACTTCTGGCCATTTGCTGAAATAGTTCATCACTACAAGAATATAACAATTCTCAGGGTTGCTGACTGGGAAAGATCCTGCTACATCCATTGCTATCCTCTCAAAAAGTTTTGCTAGACCTTTAGCCTTCATGAACTGTGTGCAATTTGCTATCCATTCGGCTACGGCTTGTTGACATCTAATCCAATAAAAACGCTGTTTTAACTTTTCGAGCGTTTTTGTTACGCCCAGGTGACCACCGCTGGGTCCATTATGGAACTCCTTCAACACCTCAGTCCTCTTAGATGTTGGGATCATGATCAGATTGGAAACCGTCTTACCGTCTATACTTTCCCAGACACGATACAAACAACTATTTATCAAATTCAGGATGTACCACTGGTCCCAATACGATTTTACAAGTGGACTTTCAGCTGATATCTCATTACGGGTGGGTCTTCTATCCTTCTTTTTAGCCGCTTTAATTTTTCCCAGTGAAGGATCTGCCCTTTGCACCTCTGACCAGTCTTCTTCCGTACCAATTTTTGTAAACATGGTATCTATGAGACATTGTTTTGCCTCGACTTTTGAACAATTTCTGCCCTCTAAGCTACAGGGCCGCCGTGACAGAGCATCTGCATTATTATGGTTTGCACCCTTTCTGTGCTCAATGCTGAAATCGTAGCTCAATCCAGCGTGTTAGCTGCCCTTCAGGATTTTTAAACTGCAGTAGCCACCTGAGCGCAGAATTGTCAGTTCTTAATATAAAGTGTTGGCCATACAAGTATTTGTGAAAATGGTTAATGCACTGGATATGCCAAGACTGGTGATGTGCACAAAAAATCTTTTAGTGTCTGGAAAGCCATCTACTGCGATTCACCCCAATTGTATGTTTGCGACTTCCTTGATAGCTCATGCAAGCTTGCAGCTACGCTGGTAAAATTTGGCACAAAGCCAAAAAGCTGCGCAATTCGTGAAGATTTCTTGGACGAGGCCAGTCTTTTACTCCTCGTATCTTATCTTCATCTGTTGAAGTTCCATCTGCCGTAACTTTATGGCCCAGATACTTCACCTCTTTCTGGAATAGGTCACACTTTTTGATGCTGATTTTGAGTCCAGCTGATGATATGCGATGACAGACTTCAGTCAGATTTTTAAGGTGTTCATCAAAAGTTTTCCCCATTACAATTATGTCATCAAGATACACCAAGCATATTTTCCAGTGCAGTCCCTTTAATACTTGCTTTATAAGCCGCTCGAAAGTAGCCGGAACATTGCAGAGCTCAAATGGCATAACATTAAACTGCCACAGACCATCGCGTGCGTGGAGAAACATTTCGTTCCAGCAAGCGTGTCTAAGGCGTGGCCAATTCTTGGCAGCGGGTAACTGTCCTTTTTGGTCACGTTGTTAAGTTTTCTATAACCGACGCAAAATCGAGAACTGCTGTCCTTTTTCTTTACTAAAACTACCGGTGAACTCCATGGACTTGAAGATTGTTCGATTACACAACACCGCTCCATTTCGTTGACCAACTTTTTTACCTCAGTTCACTTAGCTAGTGGTATACTTCTGGGCGCCGGTTTTATTTTTATTTATTTCATGTTTTACTATTGCCGTTCTAACTTGACTTTTACTCTTCCCGGAAAAAATGCAGACTTGCCTTTTTAGCAGTTGCTTGGCTTTATTTCTATCAGGAGGTAAACGCTCTGCTACCCATTGCTCCACATGTGTCTTAAATTTTTCACGCTCCTCTGCAGACATATTGGCATGTTCTGGCTTTTTGTCGCAGTTTATTATTGCCTCAGCTGGAGCACATTGAACTATTTCGGAATTATTGTTGATAACTTTTTCTTGGCGTTATAAATTAAGTACCCGTATGGAAACCTCTCTTCCATTGCAAGTTTTTATAAAAACTTTTGCTGTTAATACCTCACTCTTAGTTTCTGCTGGTTCTTGACGTTCATCGGATTGTCATATCCATCATCAAGCAGTATTTCAACATTACGCCAAATCATCACTTGTTGCCCCATATGCAAGTTGATTCCATGGTTTATCATAAAATTGGCTCCAATAATAACCTCGTCCACAATATCGGCAACAATAAATACGTGTTTCACACTGATATTGGCAATAGTCACCTTCGCCTCAGTCTTACCATAGACAGTGGCAGGCTCCCCAGTAGCTGGACTTAGTCGTATATTACTTATAGTATCACATTTCCCGTTCACTACATCGGGCCTGATTATTGACTATGACACTCCTGTGTCTATGCTAAGGATGTGCTTTTCACCGTTGATGTATCCACATGCAGTAAGGTTTCTATTTTTCTGCTGCATCACTGATATGATATGCATCTTGTGGGAGCTAGCTCTTGTTCCTGAGTGCTAGCTCATTTTAGTTTAACGGGGACTCTTGTGTTGTTTGTTGGTACACCCGTTTACTGTTCCTTGATGGCGAAACAGATCTGTTTCTCTTTCCTGGCGCCTTGCAGTTGCGCTGGTAATGACCAACTTTCCGCAGTTATAGCACTTATTAACTTTGTGCTCTTGCTCCGCCAATGCTTGTCTCACGGCCTCTTTAGAGGACTAAACTATTCTCATTTTCGGCAAGGACTTCCATGTTCCACACCTAGCACACCTGTGGCTTCAAAATGAGCCTAGCGGTCTCCTGAGTTAGTGCAAATGAAACCATTTCTACGAAGGTTGCCTTTTGCGTAGCACACACTGCAAGTTTGATATCATTGTTGCGGATGCCATTAACAAACGCCTATGCTTTGACATGATCTAGGATGGATGGTTTTCGCCTGGATACGTAAGCTGCACCAAGATGATCTGCATTAGCAACAGTGAAATGCGCATAGGATCCATCTAAGCCCCTCGACAATCAATTTCAATGTATTTTTAATAAAAATTATTTTACTAAGTAAGGTAAAGAATGTATCAAACATATTTAACAAAGAAAAAGTACCCCAACCCCTATTTCGTGTTGAACTGGAGCCAAATGATATACAGTTGAAAAAAAACGAGACTCATCCTATTTATAGCCTTAAATACCTTTTATACAGAAAAATCACAGTTGAAGAGCCACATAAGCGTGCAGGTCCCGTGCAGTGTCATAATTGCCAAGAATATGGCCATACAAAAGCTTACTGCAATTTACCTACAGTGTGTGTTATCTGCGGTGAGTTGCACGGTACTGCAAGTTGTACCAAACCAAAAGATCAAGCGGAAAAAAAATGCAGTAATTGTGGAGGTAATCACACCGCTAACTACAGAGGATGTCCTGTGTACTCTTTCGTCAAGCAGGCTATGGTGCAAAAACCTAAATTAGCTACAGCTCAACCATTAAACGCGTACACCGCCTCTTTTGCTCAAGTAAGTCAACCAGTTACTTCACGTGTATCGTATGCCGATGCTGCTAAGGCTAGTTGTATTCCCATACAAAATGTTTCACCGCCAAATAATTCAACGAATGCAAATTCAAGCTTTAACTATAGTCGCCTTGAAGCTACTATTGACAATTTGGTGCAAACTATAAATAATTTTACAACAAATATGACTACCATGATGCAAGAAATGCTACGAATGCAGAATACTCTGCTTCAAGCATTAATTAACAAACCATGAACACGTTAAAAATATGTTTCTGGAACGCAAACGGCATTCGCCAACATAAAAATGAACTTGAGCACTTCCTTACGGAAAAAAATATTGATATAATGTTGGTCTCTGAGACACATTTGACTTCGAGAAGCTTTTTCAAAATAAATGGCTATACTATGTATGATACAAAGGACCCTAGAGGGAGAGCATGCGGTGGATCAGCAATTTTAATTAAGTCACGACTCAAGCACTATATCCTTGACAATGTTAGTGAAGAATATATGCAAGCTACGAATATTTTTGTAGAAAACTTTTGTTCTAATTTCGTGATATCTTCAATTTACTCCCCTCCCAGATTTTCAATCACTGAGGACCAATACGAGAAGTTCTACAAATCTCTTGGACCTTGTTTCGTTGCAGCTGGCGACTACAATGCTAAGGATACGTTCTGGGGTTCGCGTCTTATTACGGCTAGAGGTAGGGCGTTGTTCAACACAATTTCAAAAATGGGTTTGGATGTTATTTCAAGTTAGGAGCCTACTTACTGGCCTACTGACGTACGAAAAATTCCGGATGTAATAGATTTCGGCGTCATAAAAAGTATTTCTAGGGAATTAATTCACGTTGAAGCTTCCCTAGATCTGTCGTCTGATCACTCTCCCACGATCGTTACAATCTGTAGTCCACTGAGAAGCGCTTTACCTCACCCATATGTCAAGATGATAAATCGTGTTAATTGGCTGGGATTCAAAAAATATCTTATTAGTCATTGCACGGAAAATATTACGCTAAGAACACCCAATGATATTGAATCGAACATTGCAAATCTTAACGAGAATATTAAACAAGCTTCTGAACATGCCACTACCTCCCATCCGCATACTGGGTTCAATAAAATTTATTCTACAGGCGTTGAACATCTCGTACGTGAAAAAAGAAGAGCTAGAAGGGAATGGCAACAGCACAGATCACCTCTACACAAAATCAGATTTAAAGAGTGCACTAAACGACTCCAAGAGTTGCTTGCATCTGAAAAAACTGCATCTTTCAAAAATTATCTGGAAGGCCTTGATGTCACACCAGCATATAATTACTCTTTGTGGCGCGCTGCTAAAAAGTTTAAAACACCCGTTGAGTTTAAGCCACCTCTGCGCACATCTACCGGAGGTTGGGCAAGAAGCGATACTGAAAAAGGTAACATATTTGCTGAGCTTTTAAAATCCGTATTTAAACCAACTACATGTACCGGTGTTGCTGATTTGCCGAGTGTAGTTGCTCTACTCTCTCGACCCTTACGATGTGTGATGTACAAAAACTAATTGCCGAACTCAACCCGAAAAAAGCTCCCGGTATGGATGGAATTAGTAACCAGAAGCTGATTAAGTTACCTCGTACTGCAATTAGAATCCTGTTATTCATATTTAATGCCATTTTACGACTGGAGTATTATCCAGACTGCTGGAAGCTTGCCAAGGTTAAAATGATTCCAAAGCCAGGTAAAGATCTTTTCAAGGCTGAGTCATATAGGCCAATAAGTTTACTGTCAACAATGTCAAAGCTTTTTGAAAAGCTACTCATGACAAAATTGTCTTCAATTTTAACTGATAATGGGTGCATCCCGGACCATCAATTTGGTTTTAGAAGCCAGCATAGCACCATTGAGCAAACGCATAGGTTGGTTCAATTTATCAGAAAAACATTTGAGGAAAAGAAGTATTGTTCTTCCGTGTTTATTGATGTTTCGCAGGCATTTGATAAAGTGTGGCATGAAGGCCTGATTTTGAAATTGAAGTCATACTTACCAATAAACATTCTAAATCTTTTGGAAAAATACATTGTTGCGCGAAAATTTACAGTTGTGGAAGGACACTTTATGAGTATGCCTGAAACTATCTCATCCGGTGTGCCACAGGGGAGTATACTGGAGCCATTTTTATATTTGATTTATACTTGTGATATGTCTGTGAGCAGTAGTATCCACACTTCTACATTTGCCGACGATACCGCCTGCTCTAGTATGCACGAAAACCCTGATGAGGCATCCCGAAAACTCCAGGAACACATTAGCGAGATGGAACTATGGTTAAACTTATGGAGAATTAAGGTAAATGAACAAAAGTGTGTCCATATAACATTTACCTTACGAAGAGATACTTGTTCCCCCATTCGGATTAATAATCAAGTTGTTCCTCAACATTCACATGTGAAACATCTTGGCATACACCTCGATCGACGGCTTACATGGAAACATCACATTGACTATAAGTTAACTCAAATGAAACTAAAATTAACTCAGGTACATTGGCTGATTGGCAGAAATTCAACACTCAGCCTAGACTGCAAACTTTTAATATACAAGTCGCTTTTAAAGCCAATATGGTGTTACGGTATCCAGTTATGGGGCACTGCTTCTGATTCCACTGTAGATAGAATTCAACGAAGACAAAACAAAATTTTAAGGTTAATAACATCTGCTCCATGGTACATTAAGAATTCAAATATACATCGTGATTTAAATATGCCACTAGTGACTGAAGAAATTGCAAAATACGCAGGCAAATGTCTAACTAAACTCGTGTCACATCCTAATCCGCTTGCTCGTAACATTTTGAACTTTACTGGACACATCCGCTTAAAAAAGAGAGATACAAGGGCTCAAATACTAAACACTCCGAATGAAGTTGCTTGAAAAAAATTTTTTTTTTTGCTTATCACCACTTATGTATTATTTACAACTATCACTTAGTTATGTCTGGCATTGGTCGGGCCTATTAATTATATGTTAGATTTAAGATTTGAATACTTATTGTTAGTTCATATATGAAGATACAATAAATAAAAAAAACATGCATAAAAAAAACTAACCCCAGGGGCTAGTAGAATTTTTGACACAACAGATAAATTTACGACAAGCACCAAATAAGAAGCATGGTATTATAAAAGGTAAAACCGCCGCCGCACTGTGTGGTGTCAGCGGCCAAAAATAAAAAAACGACTTTTGGAATTTTAAAAATCTGTTAAAACAGTTTGATAAACTAGATTTCAAATTACAATAATCAAAAAGAATTTTTGAAAAAAAAAATATTTTTGACAAAGTTATAGCCAATCAAAGTTGAAAGTTTTTGGTAAGTATGCAATATTCACACAAAAAACGTGAAAAATAGCGTATATACAAATGGGTTAATTTAACGTAAATTGTCGATAATGCAGTTAAATTGTTTATAAATATTAAAGTATGACATTACTAAAATATAGTAACATATTTTATTTTACATTTAATTCATCATGTGTTTTGTACCGTTATTCTGAATGTAAACAGAAAGAAATTTTTTTAATTGTTTACAACTTACAAGTTTATAGAACGTCTAAAAAAAAGTTTATTCGAGTTTATTTTTGATACTTTAATATAATATTGATACAAGTATGTACATTTAAAAAAAATGGGTCTCTTTTGCAGAGCTTGGCAGAATAGTCAATTTTTTTTACTTTTTCAGTGTCAAGGCAAGTGCAAATTAGGCAAATTTTCAATATTTGGCACAAACATACAACACACTCCCAAGCCCTTACGGAAATTAAAAATCATTTAGAAGATAAATTTAAGACACAATTGCAACAGAAAAGTATTGTAAGACTTAAATCAATTCTAGCTAGAATAAAAAAAGTTGGGAAAAATGCTACAGAAAGAAATCTGTGTTTGAAAACAAAAACTTTTCTGGCTAAATTCATTTTTTGATGTGGAAGAAGTTGATGAAGAAGTGGAAGAAGTAGAAAAAGTGAAAGAAGAAGAAGATATATACATTGTAATATCATTATCTGAATATTTATTTTTTTTAATATAATAAATAACATGTTTTTTTATTTATTAAGGGACCAAGTACAAGTCGTAAAGGAAGACCAAGGCTTTAATGAAAGTTCTGAACGAACGAAAAGAAGAAAGGTAGATGATCTTGTGAGGTCTACATGCCCTGAGCAATTACGAAGAGCTGTTCAAAGAGTATCTAGCCCAACTCCAGAAACTTCTATTTCCGTAGAAAAGGCTTTAGCATTATTAATAGATAATGATCTATCGTATAAACAATATGAAAATATGCGAACGGTTTTAAATGATGTGCACAAGAACTGTTTTCCATCATATTATAGTCTACAAAAAGCAAAGAAAAAATATATTCCGGAAAATATATCAGTATCAGAAACGTCAGTAAAAATACCATTACAAAATTTTCTAAATATGACAGCCAAAAGTTTATTAGATTTAAATGATTTTGAAACCCAAAATGATGTAGTTTTGGAAATTAAATGGGGATTTGATGGTAGTTCAGGCCATAGCAATTACAAACAAAAGTTTAATGATCCAAATTCGCGGGATGAATATTTATTTGTTGCTTCATTTTTAGACTGGGGTACATAAAACAGTTTATGGAATAATTTAAAACATTCCTCAATAAGGTATTGTCGTCCAATATGCTATTATATGGAAAAAGAAAATTCGGATTTGGTTAAAACTACAAGGGAAATTATTCAGGAAGAAATTGATAATTTGCAAACATTTGATTATGTTTCTGATAAAAAAAACCTTACCGTTCATTTTGACATGAAATTAACAATGGTAGATGGAGCTGTTCTTAATGTGTTAGCTGATAACAAAAGCAGTTCTTCTTGTTTTGTTTGCGGTGCAAAACCCACTGAAATGAATTTAATTCAAGTATTTGAGAGGGACCTTAAAAAAAGAGAAGAATTACATAAACACGGATTATCAACATTACATGCATGGATAAAATTCTTTGAGTGTATATTACACATAGCTTACAGGTTGCCTCTAAAAATTTGCAGATTTTCAAAAAATGATGATAAGCAAATTTTAAATCAAAAAAAATCTAAAATTCACGAAGATTTTAAAAAGGAGCTTGGATTAAATGTAGATAAAGTTAAAACCGGTTTTGGTACAACAAATGATGGGAATACTGCGAGACGGTTTTTCAGCAATATTGATGTCTCATCTAGCATAACGCAGGTTGACCCATCACTAATTAAAAATTTTTCTTTGATTTTAAAAACTATTTCAAGCAGTAAAACAATAAATATTATAAATTTTCAACAGCTGCTTAGAGAAACATGGAATTTATATGTTCAAAAATATTCTTGGTATTGTATGCCTGTTACTGTCCACAAAATACTAGTTCATGGAGCAGAATTTATAAAAAACTCCAAGATTCCAGTAGGTATGTTATCTGAGGAAGCTATAGAAGCCACTCATAAAATTTTTAGAAAAACTCGTTTAAACCATACTCGAAAAAATAGTCGTACAAATACTAATAAAGACCTAATAGAAAGAATGGTTTTGCAGTCTGAACCAAAGTTATCTATACATAGAAAAGAAGATAAAATAAGTAAAAGGAGTTGTGAAGAAATAAATGATTTCATTATTGAGGAAAATAATATTTATGCGGATAATCAAGAAAATTTAATAAACCAGCTTGAAGAAAGTGATTCGGATGAATAGAGTAAACAAATTCTAACATTTTCTTTTTTATTGTATTTAATAAATAAAAATTGTTCAAAACATTATTTTTTATAATTTATTTAAATAATAAAACAAGTGTAAACATTAAAAAGTAACATTTACTTTACTTTCCATTTGAATTTTTTTCATTGAATTTTTTTCGTTTTTAAAAAAATTTAAGACAAAAAATCGCCAAAAATTTTATTAAAAAAATTAATATAAAAAATTGGTAAAAATTATTAAAATTGGATAAAATTTGACACACAGATTATTCTGGTTACAAGTGTTTCGTGTATGAAATTAATTTAAAAATTTAAATTTTTGTTCACTTTTTTTTTAATTTTTTGAAAAAGGAAATTTTTGAGATAGGCGTGTCCTTGCTCCGATTTGGATAAAATTTTATCAAATCATTTAGGCTATCAAACTAAATGACTATACAAAATTTCATGCAGTTCGGACTTTTTTCTATCTTTTATGACGTTTTTTAATGTCAGGATATATGGGAAGGATACGAATCCTTGCTCCAAAGTTTTTTAAATTTTAATATTTTTTTTCTTTTATCAAATAAAATACGTGTGCCAAATTTCAACTCTTTATAACCACTCCTTCTATTTATGGCCACTCGTTATATGAAATCACGACACTGTGCGCCGTCGCTTCAAGCCGTTTCCCATCACATACATTTTTACGTCCCCTAAATGTTGTTAGACTGTGAAAAATGCATTGTTTATTTTAATTTGAGAAAAATTTTGCATCATATATATAAAGTTATATAATTTTATGCTACAAGAGTATAGTTTCATAATAAAAAGTTATTTTAAAAAATTGTTGGTAGATTTTTGTGCTTCGCCGTCGCAGCAATTTTTTCATCAGCTTCTTTCTACGCTAAAGCAAATTTGTCAAAATCTTACATTGTCAAAAAAGATATCATTTGGCACAGCAGAAAATTTGAATTTTTTCCCCACGTACAAATATTTTGTTACCATTGTACTTTTCTACCGTTTGGTACACGCCCTAAAAACAATTTTCATAAATTTATTAATTTCAATAAATAGAAATACATATGTACATTATTCATATTGATAATAAAAACAATAACATAAAAACAAATAACATAAAAACAATAATTTTCGAACTCAGTCACATGAGGAAAAAATTTTATATGTACATACAGTGCACTCGTTGGTAACGTGAAACAACAAAAATCAATGCGTTTAAGCTAAAAAAAAAGCTAAAGCGTTAATATTCTGATTCTGTTACTTCCGAAAATCACCTTCTTTCATAAATTTCATATAGTATATTAATATCGAGAAGAAAACCTGTTTAGTTGAACTTGAAAAATGTGTTCTCATAAAGCGAAATTTCAGAAAATCACATTCTTGTGCTGTGCAAATACTTCAGGTACATATAGGCTTAACATTTTAGTGATTAAAAAGGCAAAAACTCAAAATGTATTGAGAACTTCTACTGCCCTATTGAATACAAAAGTTCCAAGTCAGCTTGGATTAGTTCAGCAATTTTGATCTCCTGTTTTGAATAACAGTTTACATTTGTGTACCATGTGCTTAAAAAGTGCAAAAACTAACTACTAATGAAAAACTGTTTGATTCAGACACGTATTTATTAAGCCTTGTGGTGAACTTCAGCACGAGATTTGCGAAAAGCGAATCTTTTCCCATCTGGTCCAACAAACTTTATCTGCAAAAAGAACGTGTTTTTTTTCATTTCATTTGCAAAAATAACTAGCTTTTTTTTTAGCTCAAATGAGTCCACCAATTACTTCATGTGTATCGAATGCCGATGCTGCTAAGACTATTTCTATACCCAGTAGTACCATTTATAAGACATGAGAGATTTCTCAAATGCTTTATTATAGCGAAATATTCTAAAACAAACCCTAAGCAACACTGTTGGCAAGACAAACAACTGAAACAAATGCCAAGAGTGTTGTTTAGCGTTTGTTTTAGAATATTTCGCTGTAGTAAAGCAACTGAAAAATCTCTCATGTCTTGTTAATGGTCTTGTGCAGAACTTTAATTCACACAAAAAATGTTTCACCGCCAAATAATTCAACAAATACACACTCAAGCTTTAATTTTAATCGCCTTGAAGCTTCTATTGGTAATCCAAGGTTGGCAAACGGTATCGTAAAAATACCGATACCGATTCAAATACCGGTAAAATTAGATACCGGTATCGATACCATTACTGAAATCCATTTCGGTTAGAAAATACCGGTATCCAGAATAACGTTTACGTCTATACCGGTATACCGATTCCCACCAAAACTAAAATTTCAAAAATATATTTCAATTAACTTTCTTTTATTTACACGTTTTTGTTCTCCTTTACACATTCTTATGAAGCGCAGTTTTTTTATCAACCGGAAAGTCCAATCATATCATAATCATCACTAGTGCGAAATACTAAAGCCCTTAGCTGGGAAGGCATTGAGAATTTTAAAATTGTACCAACAACTTTAAAAAATTTTACTTTTTTGCCTAATTTTATTAATATATTCTTTTAGTTCAAATTACATATTTTCATTTGTTTTTATTACAATAATCGACTTTGTTCTGGCCAGCGAAATGTTTTCACAATTTTGCTTATAAGTTACAAACAGGTGAAGTTTAAAATAAGTATATATCGGATGCTCTAGCATCCGATTGTTTAGAAATGGAATAGTTCACAGTTTTCCGATTTTCTTGCTGTGTTTTGCTTTCACAAGACTGTTTTCAAACGGAAGAATATGAGTTTCATTGTTCAAAAGTGAAAATCGTTGGAAAAGAAATACGGAGTGAAACTGCGAAGATTCCTTATAGAGGTGGAAAACTATCGATAGTGACACTATCGAAAGTTTTCGATAGTTTAAAAAACTTTATCGACATATGGATCCAAGACTGTCGAAAGTTAGAAAAACGATCGATATATCGACGATACTATCGTAATAGTATCGAAGTTGTATGATTCCCGTATAATGTACATATTTATTTACACTAAAAATTCAAAATAAAATATTTTTAAACAAAATAAAATAGAATTTTATTTGTCAGTTCAATTTATAACAAAACTTAAATAATTGCATGAAGAAGAAGTAAAATCAGCAGAAGAAATTTTCCAGTCATTCAGTTATTTTTTTTTATATATTTAAATTTTTTGTTTTAGTGGTGTATCATTTACTATCGATAGTCTCAACAAAAATTAACTATCGATATTATCGATAGTGTCATCGATAGTTTTCCACCCATATTTCCTTAAATGTACCAAATTAGTCATTGGTGTACTATTGTACTATCCCAGCAGTGTTGCCAAAACGGTGGTTTTCCCGCTGTATATGACTGTATTTTGTTGTCATTAGCGGCAAGTCTATTTAAAAAACCACCAGCGGGAATTTTAGCGGAAGAATTTCTTATTTGACCGATTTTCAGCGTTTTTCTGAAACTTATAAAGAAAGATATGAAATGCGACACGTATCCTGGTATTTATGTTGAGTTTTATTCCATATTAACACGTACAGCGAAAAGAAACTAACGTCACATTTTTTGCAATTAAAAAATAGTCAATGTGTTCGTGTAGTATCGGAAAACAAACCGAAAACTGGGCGATTGGACCAGTGAGTATGAGGAAAACATAATATCAACCAAAATCTCTCAAAACAATAACTTTTTCTGAATAATTTGTTTTTGATTAGAGACTTTTTTATTCAAATTTTATTTCGAAATTAAACTTCAAGAATGTGAAGTGAGCCACAGAGTTTATTTTATCAACACTATTTTTTTTATTTCAGATAGTCAGAAAACCAGGAAATTTGAAAAATATTTTACAAATACTTCAAGCAAAACGGCAAGATATTATTTCACACATGTAGAATAATCAGGGTATATCGCAGAAAATGTTGAAAAGATACTGAATCAGATTAAATATTAATATTAATAGATGGAATAGTCCTTTGGATTAAAATTTTTCCTGGTTCGATGTTCGTGTATGGAAACTCTGCAGGAAATAAAATACCTACTTAAAGAGTAGGCTTAGTTTTGCTTACAAATATTGGGGAAATATGAGATTCCCACAAACATATGTCTATGCATATGTACACATATTTTATAAAATTTATTTTACTCTTTTTTTTTGCCAATAAACCATAAAAAAGACACATGTTGGTTATAGAAAATTCAGCGGTTATATTAGCATTTATTTTTATTGAGCTAGCGGTTTTTAGCGGGTTTTCAGGGGCTATATGGTGGGAAATGCCTACAACATTTTGGCAACACTGTATCCCAGTATAAATAGTACCAAAAAAGGTACAATTGTACCAACTTTGCCATCCCTGGCCTACAGTAAACGGCATGTAAAAATCCACATGCGCATGTGAATATGACGTCACGAGAAATTTTCAGCATGTTGGTTGCATTTTTTTAAATTATTTGTAGTTGCTACATGTCGTAAAATATTAATAGTATTTTTGTTCCAAAATCTAAATATGACAAATTTAGCTGAGTCGGACACATTTCCAGAGACAGTACCTGAGCAGTGATGTAAATTTCTCAATTTGCATGTATATCTAGTACACGGCATGTAGCCAATGTAGCTTCATGGTGACGTCAAAATTGCGCCAAAGCCACATTTGTATGTGTATTTTTACATGCCGTGTACTATAGGCTTAACAAGCTTCGTGAGCTGCTTAATGCTTTTGGGAACGAAAAACTTATCTCTAGACATATATAGAAAATGTTTAAAATTGGTGAAAAAAGCAAAGCCATTATAAGCCACAATTATTTTGCGAAAATTATTGTATTGGCTGTTCCCGATACACAAGCTAATGCGATGATTTAAAGTTTTGAAGTGTGAATTTTTAGTATATGCACATTAAACTGGTCGCAAAGATATTTTTCTTTAATTGTATACTAAAATTGCTCTGTCTATAATATGAGGTTTGCTGCCATAAATGCCTAGCAGGACCTAAGGAACCCGATACACAGTGGGGATTTTGTAAAAAAAATTGGAAATAATTCTGCAGTTTCTAAACTAGCTGTCCGATTGTTATAAAACCAAAGTGGGCAAACTTGGGTTAATGAAAAATTACAATCGATGCCAAGCTCATGTTTTTGATCAGATAAAAAATATTTTTTGCAAGTGGATTTTTGTTTCTATCCAAGAGCTATTGGAATCAAAATCACAATTAATTTGAAAGTTATACGCAATTTAAACTGAAATTTTGAAAAAATTCGATTTTCACCGTTTTTTTAAGAAAAAGGCATATTAATTATTTCGCCATTATAAAATAATTTCGCCTATCAATATTTTCGGCTGAAAAATTTTTCTTAGGTAGAAAATGATGCAATCAAATTAGTAATATAATTTGTTTTGAGTTTCCGGCAATTTCCAATAAAATTAAATGAAAAATTTGACTTTTCAGTATTTTTGCAGTATTCTTCTTATTTTTCGCTTGGCGCAGATTGAATTTTTGGAAAAACATACTTTAAAATATATCTTGTTTTAAAGTGACGTAATACATTTTTTGTTTACAGCTTTGGAATTTGATATTTATAACAAAAAATTGTTTTAAATCAAATATAAAGTTAAAGGGTTGATAGGGATGATGGAGAACAATTTTCTAAACTTTTATATCTAAACTTAAAGATTGCTCTCTTTATATGAAGAAGAAAATTACTTACTTTAACTATGTAAATGTTAATTGTACGAGAAATTTGTTTTGTTTGTTTTTAAGTTGGTTACAAGAATATTGCTTGATTTGAAATATTCAAATATTCGTTTCGTCTGAATTTGGCGAGTACGAATACGAATATCTAACATATCATATCTAATATCGCACATCACTAAGTGCATACAATTCTACATGTACTTCGTGTGTATGTAATTATTTTTATTATTTTGTTTAATTAACCAAAATGTGTACTTTATATATGCAAAGTTTCAACTACAGTTTCCTTATTTTACATTTTAGTACATTATTTTTAATAAAATTATAAAAACGTGTATAGAAACATAAAAGTTCAAATATATTTATATGCTAATGTAAAAATACTCCTTTTTCGAAGTAATTTAATAAAAACTGTATAAATTAATAAATTTAGTAGTAATATCGGTACACCAGTATTATAAGCTTGTTAAGGGTATGTACCGTTAATACCGGTACAGAAATAAAAAAAAATAGCGATACCGTTACCGATACCGAAATTTAGGAAATAGTTGAACCGGTATCAATACCGATACCGTTATTTGTTTCGGTTTCCAAGCTTGTGATAATCTGGTGCAAAATAGAAATAGATTTACAACAAATATGACTAGCATGGTGCAAGAAATGCTGCGAATGCAGTATAAACTGCTTCAAGCATTATTTAACAGGCCATGAAAACGCTAAAAATATGTTTCTGGAATGTAAACGGTATTCGCCAATATAAAAATGCGGTGGGTGACCAATTCTAATTTAGTCTGAACTCAAGCACTATATCCTGGACAACGTTAGTGAGGTATATATGCAAACAAGAAATATTTTCTCAGAAAAGTTTAGTGCGAATTTCTTGATATCATCAATTTACTAACCTCCCAGATTTTCGGTTACCAAAAATCAGTATGAGAAGTTCTACAAATCGCTTGGATCTTGTTTCATGGCAGCTGGCGACTACAAAGCAAAATATACGTAGTGTGGCTCGTGTCTTCTTACATCTATAGGCCGAGCGTAGTTTAATACAATTTCAAAAACGGCACTGGACTTTATTTTTTGTGAGGAGCCCACTTACTGACATACGAAAAATTCCTGATGTTAAAGATTTTTGCGTCATGAAAAATATCCACATGGAGGCCTTTCTAGATCTCTCCTCCGATCATTCTCCACAATAGTTACATTTATCAAACTACTAAGAAATTAAGTCACTCCTTAGTGAAGATGATTAACTTAGTAGTCACTGCGTAGGAAAGATTCAGCTATGATCGTCCGATTATATTGAATTTAACATTGTCAATCTTAAGGAAAATATTAAACATGCTCCTGAACATGCTACTGTAGCTATCCGCAGATTGGATTTAAAACTATTTAGAAGGTATCGATGTCCCATCAGCATCTAATTACTCTTTCCGGCGCGCTGCTAAAAATCTTAAAAGACCCGTTGAACTTAAATCACCACTGCGCGCCTCGACCGGAGGCTGGGAAAGAAGCGATAATGAGACGGGTTACATATTTGCTGAGCATTTTAAATCTGTATTCACTCCCAATTTATGTATGGGTGCTGTTGATCTATCGAGTTTAGTTTCTCTACCCCCTCGTCCCTTAAGGATTAAGATGCGTAAAGTACAAAAAATAATTGCTGAACTCAACCCGAAGAAACCTCCAGGTATTGATGTAATTAGTAATAATATGCTGATGAACTTGCGTCATATTGCAATAAGAATCCTGCATGTATCACTTCACGATGTATAGTCAACGCGCTGCAACCCAAATAAGGTACCATCTAAAATAACAATAGCAAAATATTAATATAAAATTTAAATGAGTTTAAAGCAGCTGAGAATAAGTTTGTTGGCTCTCACCAAATTCAATTAAGTACTCAGAATACGAATTAATTTTGGATCTGTTGTGAATGACATTGTAATTAGCTTTAAGCTAGTCTAAGGGCCATTTTCACAACTTTCCGTTAGCTAAAGGTAGAATTTATTCGGGCCGATAAATGTCTTTGCATTATAAAACCTTCATTTTTTATTTTTTTTATCCATTAAGCATTATTATTATTGATAATAATAACAATAAAAAATGGAAGTTGTAATAATGCAAAGCTATTTATCGGACAGGCAAATTCCTACCTTTAGCTAAAGGCATGTTGTGAAAATGGCCCTAAGAAGAGTTAACTATAAGTTATTTATTTTTGTAGTGAACCACACATTTTCCGACAGGGAATATAAAATTACATACATACATACATAAGTAATTTATAGTGATTGGTATTGTCTCAAGAGAGAGCTTGGTCAAAATTTTTATCTCACCACTATTGATGGCCGAAATATTCGATAGAAGCTTGGCTTTAGGCAGGGTTACATAATGCAATGGGTTACATTGTGATGGGTGTATGATTGTACATCTTCAAAATGGCTGCTGTATCATTACAAGAGCTCCCAGTATATACGAAAATTTTTAAGAGTCGCCTGGATAGGGATATGTATGTAAAATGCAGCGTAAATTTTAGAGGGCGTGACCCCGCGTACTTTTGTAAGTATATGAACATTTTAAAGTCTGATTAGCTGAAGTACATAAATTAGAAGGATATGCCTATTATTGAAACCACAAATTAGTTCACTTGTAGCAAACTTCGGTAGCAACAAATTCCCACGAAATCTTCTTGAAATTCTGTAAAGAAAACCGAATAAAAACTTATACCATATTCAGTCACAGTGACATCAGAGTGCCGAACTTCAAACAGCTTCTTATACAAATTCATGCACACACACAAATACATTTCTCTCGGTGTCTAGCACTGCTTTATACACAAGCAACGACGAACAAAATGGGAAGTTAGGCTTACTTCGTAAGTTAGGTTCAGTTAGGTAAGGTTGAAAAGAGGCCAGTACAGGCCTGTTGTGCGCTATCATATAAATTAACAATCGAACCATACCTTTATGAGAACTCAGTATCGTTCACGTAGTCCCACAAACAATAATTCCTCAAAGGTGGATAATGTTCGGTAAGATGTCATCCTCAAAATAACGGGATCTCTTATGGGCGAAAGCTGAACAGTGACAAAGGAAGTGTTTCACTTTCTTAACGTACGCCATGCATGCCTTGCATTCATTATCATTCGAGGCTCCAATTCCGCTCAACTTTCCTAGCCCGGGCTTGTTTAGTTTCAACAGTCCACTTGATTTGTCATTGTCCGGGTCGTTACCTGTAGGCCATATTCGCCCATTTTTGTAACTAAACCTTTACTGCCTTGAAAGGGTTTGCATTAATTGGAGTTACTGTCCGTAATGTTCTGGCCATTTTTGCCAGTTTTTTTTCTCGTTTATTTTGGTTACGTGGTTTTGGGCCGGCACCCATACACGACAAATGTTTCCATGTACAGCGTAATCGTTAATAATATTCTTGCAAACTAGAGTTTGCTTTTTCGGTTGTGATTGCCTTAACTGTCGAACTACTATGGGTGAATATATTGAAGTCTGTGGCCCTAATATTCACACTGATCCTCCATGATCGTACTAACCTCTTCCTGAAGTACTGTTTTATGGTCAGGCAAGCGGAAGTAAATTTCAATCTGCGGTTCTTCTATGAAGAAGCCTAGGGCCGTTCTTTCCCCTAGCTTCGAGCTATCCGTGTAGCAGAAAACTCCCACGGTTGTTTGTTCTAGGGTTCGATTGAAACAGGATTATATTTCTGGTATCAATGTCTCAGATTCATCTAAAACCCTAGTCTCACGTACCCGGTTGGACATTTTCAGTCTGGTCATATCTGTCAAGAGACGTCCATATGTTCTGATGTTGTGGTATGTTGTCTTGACTGATACATTCCCCCATCACGTGTCTAATACGAATGTCTATAGGTAGGCAGCATATTCGTTTAACCTTCTTCAAAATTTTAGTGTTGCGCTTTCTACCTATTGACGTCCACCACACTCATGTAGAGCCAGTGTATCGCAAAACGGGTAAATCCCTATCTAGACCCAATGAACCTTCTTCAGACAGACTAGTATGACTCTTTCCTCTATGTGATGTCTCTTAAACATTAACGGTCTTGAATTACATATTGTTATGTTTTTCTCTGTTTAAAACGCTTTTCCGTGAACCCAAAGATTTGCAAATGAATACAAGACCTCAGTGTAGCAATAAGGATTGTGAATGATACAATCTTTATTTACAAATAAAGCTAAATTAATAAAGAGCTTCAATACAGAAACACAGCTTAAATTGCTTAAATATTCACAACTGGTTAGTTACCACTACGCCTTGCTCGCTCGTGACACCTCTTTGTCTGCTGCTCGTCACTCAGGAGACTTACTCTGCCGACACTCACAGTTGATACACCAATACCTCTTTGTCAGCTCGTCTTTAGACTCACTCTGCCGACACTCACCGTTGATACACCAATAACAACTCTCTGGCCAACACTCACACTTGATACACCAATAAAGACTCTCTGCCTTTACATAAGGCTTAGTTAGCCGACTGTAATGTAGTTTAACTGCAGCGTAGGAAACAGTTGATCGATATTTTTATTAGAAAAGTAGCTTACGTTACATTACATCTCTATAACCATTTTCATTATTTTTCGCATAACAATATCGATCAGCTGTTACCTACTGTTGCAGTTACATTACATTACAGTCGGCTAACTGAGCCTTTACACTCTTACGCACGTCTATTCGCTGCGCTGTTCGCTTTATCAGTCGACACGAAAGACTCCACAATAATCTCAATTCCACGACAGACTTTAACTGTTACTATAGACTGTCCTATAGATTCTCCTTTTCCCAACTCACGTATTGTAAAGCACAGATTGCTCTTAACTATGAGCTCACTACTGTACCGCAGACTATTATTAACTCACAACTTAATTATCAACTGTGGATGTGTCACTATTTCGCACGAATGCAACTAGAACTTTCAAGCAAAGTCTAGACGATCATTATCATCTTAAATGTTGTTTACAAAGTGCCCAGTTAAGTTCATGTGGTAACTACCCTACAAGAAATGAATGACTGAAACTAACACAAACAAAATTTTTTTACTAACACAATTGCAGCAATTTATATTGAATTCAATATTTATAGTCAATTGACTAGTCATTTGATAGAAAATGATGATGGATTTATTTATTGATTATAGTTGTTCTACTCTAGCATATATGTTAGAGTGGGACATCTAATGTACATATGCCAAAACTTTTACAACATCGAGTCTTATAAAAAAAACTAGAATTAAATCTGTCTGTGAAAAGTAAAATTTAAAATTGTTAAAAAAGATAAGTAAAAACAATATTTAATAAAGAAATTGACAAAATTTAATTTAATTTATATTTATTTTCAAAATTTTAGATATGTATTTGTAAAAAGCAAGATGCGTTGGTGGTGAAAAAGTATAAAGAGGGCAATATACCGCTTAGTTTATTTTGTTTTTGCTGAATTAGATCTCTTATTTTAAATTATTTATTTACTTTTATATAATTTTATAATAAAAAAAAAAACAATTAAAATAATAAAAATTATATTTATTGTCATTATATCAATCATGTATGATTACTCAATTGTGGGGGATATATTACTCTATTATGATAAGTCAAACTTGATTAATATTTATGCTATCATTGATTATTAAAAAGCACTGGAGTGAGCAGTTCAACTATATGTTATATTCGATAGTTAGAGAGAGATGCAAGATCACACGTACACAAAAGTTTCCATCACATTTTTCATTTTGCCCTTAATAAAGTGATGGAAACTTTGTTCTACGCAATGATGAATATATCCTGCCTGACTATCGATCAAATGAGCAGTCAATTGACTGGTAGTGTTCTTGTAGGGTATGTACATACATGTGTAAATGCATACATCATTAATTCATTGAGTTGTTTACTTTATTTTTGTTTTTCGTTGGTTCCCTGCAGTCAGACTGGGACCAAATGTCTCTATGTCAACACTAAAATTCTAGTAGTAGTTACATTGTCCACAATTTCTCTTCTATTGGTCAGTATAAAAGAGTGAGAGGAAACAAATGTGGTGTATTTGTGGTTGGTATGTCTCCATGTTCCCATAAGAACTATGTTGTCATTAGCTAGTCAATTGTTTTAGTGTTACAAGTATATTTTCAATGACAAGCACATGCTAAATGTCTGCAGCACAAATTATTGCATGGGGAATAATTATATAGTAGTAATGGTGATAAAGTCAAAAGCAGCTCAGTACATTTTCACCATCGACATTTCCTTCAGGGTATTTACCATGCTTGTATGTATGTAGATATGTTTATCTTATTAACGAGCAGACGCTTTTTGCTGTTGTTACTGTTTGTTTACGTTTAATCACGCTTGTTTATTTAGTTGTTTGCTCCTATTGTAGATGTTTCTCTTTATTGACCCTGTAGGAATATTTTCACGTAACACTTAAATTAACCCTATTGGAAATTTTTTGCGTAATGCTGCATTAAACTTGTCGTCAGCAATTTTCGTAACAATATAAGTATTTAATCCAATCGGATAAGATGATGGTCTTTCCCAGAAAACTAGGATCAATATATTGAGTGATCTTTGTCTTTCGTTTTTTCTGGGTTAATATTCAGACCTCTCGGCTAACACCAATAAAGCGCAATATTGAGAGTTTTTTCGCCTCCATCATGACATCGTCCGCAAAGCAGGAAGACTCATAACCCTCATGAGTCAGGTCCCTTAGCAGGCTGTGTATAGTGATTACCCAAAGAAGGTGAGAAGTTATTCCTCCTTGAAGCGTCTCACATTGCAACCTGCTCCTAACGTTTACATTGTGCAAAGCGCAGCTTATCAAACTGTTCCCCAGTACGAATTATTGATTGGTTAGCTTGAACTGTACTAAGGATTGAATAAGAGTGTCGATACTCACATTCTTAAAAGCGCCTCTAAGGTCAATAAAAACGCCAAACGTATACAAGTTGTCATTTAAAGCTTTTTCGATGTAGTTAACTACCTTATCAAGGGCTGTTTCTACTGACCTTCTTTTGACATACACACGTTGTTTAAACCTCAGACTTTCATCTAATATCCTGCTCTTAATCATGTGCTCACTATTGGTTCTATGGGCTTAAGTATGCAAGAAGCAATACTTATTGGTCTGTAAGCTTTTGGAGTCGCATAACTTGCCTTGCCAGGCTAAGGTTTAAAAACTACCATCAGCTTTTTGAAATATATGTGAATTTTAGGCAGACATAAAAATTCTAACCAGATGAGATGATAAGGTATCCACCTCTTTCTATAGAAGTGTATTAAAAGTGTCATCCGACCCGCTTGCCTTGAAAAGAGAGAAGCTACGTATTGCAGTCCCAATCGTGTCATCTGTGATGGTTGGCTCCTGGCGAGCTGCATTTCCAACTAGTGGCGGTTCCCCTGTGGATTCCTTCATACTATTTGGGAAATGTGTGTTCACGAGAAACAATAGAAGAGACCTCTATTGTGTTCCCTTTTGCCCATATTCTGGT
Organism: Tachina fera; assembly: GCA_905220375.1. Classification (NCBI taxonomy): domain Eukaryota; kingdom Metazoa; phylum Arthropoda; class Insecta; order Diptera; family Tachinidae; genus Tachina; species Tachina fera. The sequence goes on along the minus strand of LR999964.1, from coordinate 105,389,556 downwards.
TGACAACAATTCAGTTTGAATTTGCGTTTCGGAAAAAAATTTATCTTCGAGACTATCAACCTGTTCCAGAAAAGCTTCCAGGAGTTGTGTTTTGCTGTCCAAATTTATTGCATTACTGGCTCTGTTAAATAGCCTACGGACATCCTTATATATATATATTGTCACGAAAACGGCCGTCAACAAGGTTAATGCACCATGACCCAAAAATATTCCAACAGGTTTAATGTAAGTGTTGCGGAAAATATTCCTACAGGATCATTAAAAAGAAATATCTGGAACGTTGGTCGGCGAAATAAGGACGCCGCACTTTTTAATATACTCTTCTATTGCGTATGTGTACACACGCATTGATGAGAAATAAACAATATTAATCAGTCTATCTTAAACATTCAAGCAGACAAGTTGTGTGTATCGCATGCCACAATAAGAAAATATGTGTGATGATAATTTACTAAAAATATTTTATTTTCAGAAAATTATTTTTACAAACCAGAATGTTTGATTTGACCATGTCTGTTGTCACGCATGAAAAAACATGACATGCAAGGGCATTTTTGCATATATTTAAATTATTTTAAGAAAATTGCCTACAAAAACATCTTTTTACTAACCATTGCATGGAGGTAGCACTAAGAAATGATGCCTTTCTTTATAAACAAAACTTGAGTGTTTCTTCTGACCATAATGATATAAATTTTGCTTTGGAGATTTAAAATTTCAAATTAGGAAAATGTGATGAAATTTCACTGGCAACACCAGATCGTGGTGAGAGTTTAACACACAATTGTAAAATGCAATTGTATAGGTTGCCGACCACGGATCTAGAATAAAGCAAACAATTAAATAAACAAGCGCAGCACATCATACATACATGATTAAACGTAAACAACCAACAACAACTACAAGCGCCTGCTGGTTAAAAAGATACACATATGTACATACATACAGGGTGGCGCAAAAATAACCTTCCGATGTTATTTGATTGTAATTTAAAAAAAAAAGAAAAACTTTGATTCTTCTTGTGGATTATTTTTATTTGGTCTTTTAATTTTTTTTACATCAAGTCGAGAATATGATGTCATGTAAATGGTTGTCATTTGAGCCCTTTTTATGGCATTTTCCATCACTTTGGCCAAAACTTCCTCACATTCTTGACGGATATTGTCTTTAAGAGCTGCAAGAGTCTGAGGCTTGTTGACATAAGCCCGCGACTTCAAAAAGCCCCACAAAACGAAGTCTGCAGCGGTCAAATCAGGCGATCTTGCTGGTCGGTGACTTTGGCACAACGTCAAATAAATAGTCACCAATATTCCGCGTTCTGGAGCAGTGTAGCGTAACATTGTTTATTAACGTGTATTTTGCATGTGTTGACTACACAAATGTCAAAACAGAACTGACATTAGGTGCCAATCGCAAAATTTATAGCATTTTCTGATAGGAGGATTACTTCTGCGCCACCCTGTACATGCATGGCAAATTCCAAAGAAGAACAAAAGTTAAGTAAACCACTCATTTAATTAATGATATATTCATATACACATGTATATACATAGTTACCAAATGAACATAATTGTCCGCATTGTAAACAACATTTAAGATGATAATGAGATTGTCTAGACTTTGCTTGAAAATTCTAGTGGTATTTGTATTGTAAAGTATAAAAAGGGTTGACGTATCCAATGGCAGTTCAGTTGATAATTAAAGCGTCTATTGTGAAGAGATCAAAAAAAGAGTTGTCTACTAAAGAGTTCAGTTCATTAACGCGAAGAAAGTGTAAATCTCAGTTGAAAGTCGTACATAAGTGTGTGTTATAGTAAAAGCAGTGGAACATTTTGGTTGTACAAAGAAAGCGTCAACAGAGGGAGTATTCGCGTGTGCCGAGCAGCAGACAAAGAGGAATTGCTACAATACTAGCGCAGCCAGCTAAGAGACGTGTGTATAATTTAGTAGATTTAGCTGTATTAGTGTAATTAAGCTGCTGATTAGTTTAGTTTAAAGTGTATTTGTAAATAAAACTTGTATCATTCTTAACCCTAATTACTACACTGGGGTCTTGTTTTAATATGCAAATCTTCGAGTCTACTGAAAAGCGTTTTTAAAAAGAAAAAAATTTAACAATATATATGTTCCTTTAACTCCCACTGGATCATAGGGCACCTTTATTTAATCATTATTTGTTAGCGATTCGGTAGCAATTTTATGTCAGGTATCGTAGGTTGCTAACCTTCATTCCCAATTTTGGTGATAAGGCTGCTATCTGAGCATCTAAACGTGCTGTAATTTTAGAATCAGAGTTTCAGAGAATTCAGTGTTCGCATTCCACTTAGTTCCTGAGACGCTCTTAGGCCATTCAGAGTTCACCGACACTGCATCCCTCCTCCATTGCGGACTCAGTGTTTGCGACAGAACTTCCTCTGCGCAGTTCTGAAGTTTATACTGCCTAGGGCTGGTCGCTTCAGTTTTATGTAAAAAAATACAAAAAAATTTCATTGCTAGAAGTTATGTTTTAGGGGTGAGCCCGCCCGTCAAAGTTGGACTTCAAGCCCATTTTCAATGTAATTTGTTTGCACAAGACTATCTTTTAAAAAAAAATATTCACAAAAATATGATATATGGCAATATTTTAGCTTTTCTAGTCTACAACATTAGTCTCAAAGACAGTTTTTTGCTAAAATTAATATTTTAAAAAATAATAAAGAAAATAACCAACAAAATTCCAAAAATTATATATATTTTTTTTACTGGTATTTATTTATTATTATACTTGTGATATGCCTTTGAGCAGCAATATCCATACATCTACGTTTGCCGATGATACAGCCTGCCTTAGTGTGCATGAAAACCCTCACGAAGCTTCCCGATATCTACAAGAACATATTACACAATTGGAAATGTGGTTGAACTTATGGAGAATTAAGGTAAATGAACAAAAGTGTGTCCATATAACGTTTACTCTAAGAAGAGATACTTGTTCCCCAATTCGAATCAATAATCAAAATATTCCTCAACATTCCCAAGTGAAATACCTTGGTATATACCTTGATCGAAGGCTTACATGGAAACATCATATTGACTTTAAGCTAACTCAGATGAAACTTAAGTTATCTCAAATACACTGGTTGATTGGCAGAAATTCAACACTTAGCCTGGACTGTAAACTTTTAATATACAAGTCCCTTTTGAAGCCAATATGGTGTTACGGTATCCAGTTATGGGGCACTGCTTCAGCTTCCAATGTAGAGAGAATCCAAAGAAGGCAAAACAAAATGTTACGGTTAATAACATCGGCTCCATGGTACATTAAGAATTCAAATATACATCGTGATTTAAATATGCCACGAGTGACTGAAGAAATTGCAAAATACTCAGGCAAATATCTAACAAAACTCGAGTCACATCCTAATCCGCTTGCTCGTAATATTTTTAAATTTACTGGACACATCCGCTTAAAAAAGAGAGATACAAGGGCTCTAATACTAAACACTCCGAATGAAACTGCTTGAAAATATTTTTTTTATACTTTTTTATAAATTTTTTTTTCTTTTTTTATTATCACTACTTATGTATTAATTATAACTATTAAAAAGTTTATGTCTGACAGTGGTCGGTCCTAATAATTATATTTTAGATTTAAGATTCGAATACTTATTCATATTTGAAGATACAATAAATAAATACATGTATTAAAAAAAAAGTATACAGAAATTTTAAGAAAGTATTTTAATGTGTAAGTGCAACGAATTCGTTACGAAAAGTCTGAGCTTAGACAAAAAAAGTTAATATATTTGGTTTGGTGGACAAGTTAAAATCAGTTTCAAAAACAAGTTTGTTAAGACAAAAACTTTTTCTTTGCACTAGAAGAATTTGTTTTTGTTGTTGGTTGGTTTTGTTGTTGGTAGACTACAACACAAAAATTAAAATAGGGGCAAAATGGATATGCTTGAGCAAAAACTCTCAAAACTTTTTTAAAAATTACTAAAAACAACTTCTAAAAAACTAAATCATAACAAAGTTTTTTAATTAGTATTGTTACAAGTTACAGTAGAATATATCACAATAATAATTTTAATGGCTGCAAATTAAGAAAAATTATTTAATTAGTATAACTGAATAAATATACCTACATATATACATACTTATGTACATGAATACTTATAATAGAAGTCAATTGCTTATTAGCTCCACCAGAAATAACCGTGGAAAAATCCTGGGTTCATGCGTCAGAGGGTTATGATATTGAACTGATGTGCATTGTGCATGGAGACGTTAATTCGGAGGTATGTATGATTACACTTCACAACATAAAAAAGAAGGTTCCAACAAACAATTCCTGTAGAGAGTACAAAAACAATATACTTGTGTCGGCGTTTTAAATTTGTAAGTCTGAATTTTATTTTAAAGAGTGCAATTTGTTTCTACTTTTATGTGAAAAACTGCGAGGAACCGTTTGTGACACTTTAACCCTCTTTTCGCCTTTTTGGGGCTTTTACCCCTAAAGCAAGAACCTGTTGGGTCAACAAAACAAAAACAAAAATATATATGTATGTTATTTATTGCTATCTACATGTTATTTATCTATATGTTATTTATTGTTATCTACTACGTAGATATTTATATGTAATTCAAAATGGTTTTACAAAAGGTTATTTTACAATTTTAAGCTGCAACACATGTTTGTATCTATGTGTGCAATTTTTAAACAGGAAAAATAGATGTGATAATTATTCAATCCGAATTCAGATATAATTTTATATATATATATATATATGTATATATATATATGTATATATATATATATATATATATATATATATATATATAATTATATATATAAATGTATATATATAATTTTTGCAAATATTTTGCTAATTTTATCAAAATATCTAAATCTAACAAAGCTAAAAATTCAAAGTTAAGGTTCTCATAATAGTTTCTTACGCCCTATCGTATAGATGTTTACACGTCAAAAATTAAGAACAAGGTTAAGTCCACACGCTTAAGTACACACGATTTTCAACATCCTCGCAATATCATCGAAAAACATGATACACTGAAAGAAAAACCTTCGTAAATGCAATGATTTTTCACATTATATTTATGATTTTGTCATTGTTTTTCAACCAATGCAACGCTTCATTCGCATTACAAAAATTGTGTCATTAACTGGAAAAATGTCATATATACAACGAAATATTTTCATTCATAAGCAACGTACATTTTCATATTTTAAATGAAAAATGTAATCATTGCAATGAATGAAGTGACATTAGTTTTATTTTTTTTAGGAACTATTTCAATGAATAAACAACATTTGTCATGTAAATCATGACAATATTTCATTACTGAGACGTAACATATCATTTTTTGATGATATCATATCATAGTGTTAACAACATAAGTCATTATTGTAATGACTCTTTCATTTATTTAATTATAATTGTATCTTAATAAATATTCAACTTACGTGTGTATATTGGCACAGGCATCAGAAAAACGTTTGCATGATAATTGGCTTCCCCGGCCAAGAGTTGAACTTGGAACTCATCGCGTGGTAGATAGCGCGCTTACCGCTGCAGCCACAACAATCTCAAATATTATTTAGATACACACTAAATACATACATGCCATCATTAATGAAATTTTAATTCAAAGTTATGTAATTGATCTAATTAATTCAACATTATTTAATTTATTTGAAAAGTTATAACTTATAAATATATACATATAAAAAGTTTATTATTCGACATATTGTCATAATTATATTTTAATTTGAAATTTATTTGCTTGTGGTTTAGCTTGGTCTGTCCTACGGATCTTTTACATATACGCATTTCATTGGCGCTTAAACCAAATCATCAGTAGACTTCAACCACAAATTTTGAACAGTAAGTAAGAGGTTTGTGACTGTTCAAAATTTGTGGTTGAAGTCTACTGATGATTTGGTTTAAGCGCCAATGAAATGCGTATATGTAAAAGATCCGTAGGATAGACCAAGCTAAACCACAAGCAAATAAATTTCAAATTAAAACTATAAATATATATATATAATTTAAGACAGCAGCTTAATTCAATGCAAATTAATGCAAATTAACGCTGTCGACTGTCTATGTTATAATTTGACTACAACGACGAGTGTAGCATGAACAACAACCTGTAGCCTGTTGCCTTCAAAATAATTATTCTCATATAAACATGTGTATTTTATCTTTGACATTTTGTAGCCGGTAGCTTGATGTGGTGAATGTGTTTAATGCATTAGTTATAAGATAGTATAGACAGATTTTCAAATCCACAACATCCCAGCAAGAACACTTCCAGTCAAATGACCGGTCATTTACCTGGGAGTGGTGATGCCTTTATCTATCTAAGTTTCTATCTGTTTGTTAAGGGAAAAAGTGATGTAAACTTTTTTGTACGTGTGATTTTGCATCTTTGTCTAACTAATTAAAAATGTCTACTATGGAAAATATATAGCTGACCTGCTTACTCTGCCGTATTTTTACTAGCCATTGGTGATGCATGTGGTGGTCACGACTGCCTGATCACACTTGATGTATAAAAGCATCATAGCAAACTAGTCAAACCTGCATAATTATGTTAATAAACACAATTTTTATATTGTTTTAATTGTTTTTTTATTACAAAAAATAAAGATATACACAAGTTGAATATTAAAAAGGATTAAAAACAATCAAAAACATTAAATTTCACGATTTTGTCAATCACCAATACGCATTAGTTTTTATAAATATCTAAAATATAGAAAAGAAATATACATATATATGTTTTTTTATATGTTTAATTAAACTTTTGAAATTTCTTTTATACACTATTTATTTTTACTTAACTTGCTTTTATTATTAATTTTAGTTTCACAGACCGAACGAATTGTATATTTTACAATAAAATTATTTTTTTTTAATTTTTGGCATATGTACATTAGATGTTCCACTCTTACATACATGTTAGAGTAGAGCAACTAGAGCAATTGATTGTCACTGTTGATTTCAATATAAAATTGTTGTAATTGTATTAGTGAAAAAATTACTTTTGTGTTAGTTTCGGTCATTCACTTCTTTTAGGGATGGTGTTTATATCTATGAACATATATCTCATTTGTCTCTACTGTATATATTGTTGGAATCTTCCTGTTTTGCAATTTTTATTAACTTTATTATAAATATATAAATACATTTTCTGATATGATATTTCTTAAAATTTCAGATGTTATGGTATCAAAACTCTTTTTTGCTCGATCAGACAGACAGGCGTTCTATGTATCCAAGAGATGACACGTATAGCCTAATTATTCGAAATTTTCAATCTTCAGATTTTGGAAACTATAGTTGTGTTGCTGACAATGCCCTGGGTCGCACAAAAAAATACATAGAAGTTTCAGGGCGGCCTGGGCCTGCCGACTTCATTTCGCCAGCGTTAAGTGGTTCGCTAGATCATTATAATCTTACTTGGACTATTGAGTCCATACCCCCACTGGAAGAAATTAAGCTTTTGTACAGACGGCTTTTAGTAAGATTTTTCTTTTTAAAACAAATTATTTGGTCTATATAACATATATTTCTCTCTCAGATGAATGAAACTTATCAACACCCTGGAAAATGGCATGAATATCACATTAAACCCACTGCAATACGAACCGACAATACGCATTATATAATGTCTTATGTCATAAAAAATCTTGAACACAATGCAGTTTATGAAGCCATTGTGCAAGCCAGAAATAAATATGGCTGGAATGAGGTATGATATAAAAGTATTAGCTTAATATAAGAGTTCGCGATCAAACTGGCTCAAAGCACAAATATATTAGCGGAATTAACGGTTGGCCTTGTAGATCTATTACAATTTGTAGCTTTGGTAAATTTTGTTAAATTTAAAGCAATGCAACAACAACTTACCAAAGCTACGAGATGTAAATATCTACAAGATCTAGAAAATAATTTATTTACGATCTCACTATTTCACTGTACATACGCTTCGTATTCGTAAGTACATATGCATGACCATTTGGCTTCCCCCAAAAAAATATTTTGGGCTCAAGCATAATTTGATAGCCTATAGAGTCAAGAATTTTTGAGATTTTTCGGAAGATGTTTAGAGGTCGCAAAACTCGAATTTTCGCCAAAAATCGAGTTTGCCAACCGTTTTTTGTGTTTTCTTCATAACTTTAACCATAACGACGATAACCTTCATCTTTGAGGAAACAAAAATTTCAAAGCTTTATTTTTGTGTGCAGAAACTATAATTCTTTCCAATGATAAAGGCATTTGATAAAGTATAGCAGGAAGGCCTATTTTTAAAATTGAAGACATATCTGCCATTAAACATACATAAACTTTTGAAAAGTTATATTATTGTTGGAGTATGAACATTCACTTATTATTTTATACACTATATTATTTCTTACTGTATAAAATATAAATAACTTTGTATAAAAAACAAACTGAATAATAGGCTTCGAATTTCATTTAAAATGTTTTATAAATTTGTCATCTAATTTTTTTTTTGTAATAAATAAACTTATAATAAACGTTACGGTTCTCGGCAGTATCAATTAATAAATCTAATAGGTTATGGGCCTTTGCTAAATATCAATCAGAAAAACTAAAGGAGAAAGAGAATATTGCTAAGATACTAAGGAAAACATGGCGGACACAAAGCCGAAGTTTGCAAAACTAAATAATGAAAATTATGCAAATTGGAAATTTAAAATGGAACTTTTGCTGCGGAAGAATAATCTTTGGAAGCAAGTGATTGAGGGTAAACGTCCAGAAGTAGTTACAGTCAACAATGTTGTAACAAATCAGCCAATCTTAAATGACTGGGACAATAATGATGATGAAGCTAGAGGAACTATTGGTTTGCTAGTGATGGATGATCAATTATGCAACTGCTACAGATACCTGGAAGGCATTGAAAGAGTACCATGAAAAGAATAATTTGAGTAATAAAGTTCATTTAATGAGGTCAATATGCACTCTAAAGCTTGAAGAAGGTGGTGATGCAGTTGCACATATTTCAGCAATGAACGATCTGTTTTCGAAGTTATGTGATGTTGGTGAAGAAGCCTTGTCAGACAAGTGGAGTGCCGCGATGTTATTAAGTAGCTTGCCAGAGAGTTATGATACCTTAACTACTTCTTTAGAGTCTCGAAAGGAAGATGAACTTACATTTGCTTTGGTTCAACAGAAGGTAATTGCGGAGTATGAAAGAAGATTACATGCTAGTAATAATGGAAATAATGATGCTATCTTAAAAATGATTGGTAAGAGTAATGCTATTTGTTATTTTTGTAAAAAACCTGGCCACCTAAAGAAAAATTGTGGCAAATATAAAAATTGGAAACAAAAGCAACCAATTAATAAGAATTTTAACAAAATCAATTCTGCTGAAGAAAAACTAAAATCTGAAGACTTTCTTTTTAAATTTGGTAAAAATAAGAAATTTTGCTGGTTAGTAGATTCAGGTGCTACGCGACATGCGGTTAACGATTCCAAATTTTTTCAAAAATTGGATAAATCATATAAGAGTTCTATTGAATTAGCAAATGGAGAAATGGTAACAATTGAGGGCATCGGGTCTGGTGAATTTGCATTTTATGACACAGAAGGAAACAAAAATTCATTTTTGGCAAAAGAAGTTTTATATGCGCCTAGTTTAGTGGGGAATATTATATCAGTGAGGCAGTTAACGAAGGTTGGTTTCGATGTATCGTTTAAAAGAAATCTTTGCTTTATAAATTTCAAAACTAAAAACGTTGGAGTTGCTGATATTGATGGAGAGATGTACATTTTACGCCAGTGTGAAAATGTAAACGTCATAATGCAACATAATGAAAATTGCATTCATCAGTGGCATCGTAAATTAGGGCATCGCGACCCAACAGCAATACGTAAAATGATTTCAGACAAATTAGTAAACGATTTTAAAATTGTTGAATGTAACATAAAAGAAATTTGCGAAAGTTGTTCTAAGGGGAAATTAACTAGAACTCCATTCCCAAAACAGTCCTTTACTAAATCAACAGAGCCATTGCAGCTAATTCATACAGATATATGTGGACCAATGCAGACCGTTACTCCATCGGGGAAGAAATATTTCATAAGTTTTATAGATGATTACTCTGGTTTCACAACAATACATTTAATATCAAGAAAATCTGAAGTTGATGATTTTATAAAAGAGTTTATCTCGTTTTGTCGGACGAGTTTTGGCCGTATTTCTAAAGTTTTTCAGTCTGATAGAGGTGGAGAATATATGTCAAAGAATTTGACAAAGTCTCTAAAGTCTGAAGGAATTGAAGTTCAATTAACCGCTCCATATAGTCCACAGCAGAATGGGAAGGCAGAAAGAAAAAATAGAACCTTGGTTGAGATGGCAAGGTGCATGCTAATTGATGCTAATTTACCGCATACATTTTGGGGTGAGGCTATATCAACTGCAAATTACATTCAAAATAGAATTTTTTCAAAGGTTGTAAACACAACACCGTATGAACTATGGTATCGATCAAAACCGAGTTTAAAAAATTTCCATATTTTTGGATCTAAATGTTTTGTGCATATTCCTTCTGAAAGAAGACGTAAACTAGATAATACGTCACAGGAAATGATATTTCTGGGTTATGATAACAGTTCAAAAGCTTATCGTTGTTACAACAGTAGCACTAAAAAACTTGTTATAAGCCGTGATGTTCGATTTACAGAAGTTACATGCAATTCCATTGATAAAGAAGTATCCTTAAGTTTTGATACACGCAATAATCATACTTTCACACCGTTATTGATTGAGGAGGAGAATAACAGTGAAACTGAAAAAAATATAGCAATCAATAAAAACATTTCAGTAACTGCTGATGATTATGATACTGAAGAACAAGAGATTTCAAATACTCATGTAGCTACTAGGATTTCCAGTAGAGTAAATAAAGGAAAAGAAGCAAGAAGATATATAGATGAAATTTGGTCAACGAAAGAGGTTAAGGAGCCAACAACTTATCAAGAAGCTATCAAGAGTGATGAAAGGGAGCATTGGCTTGCGGCTATGCAGGAAGAGATGGAATCAATGGAAAATAATAAAACTTGGGAGCTTGTTTTATTGCCTGAGAAGTCAAATGCTGTTGGCAGTAAATGGGTTTACAAAATAAAGAGAAATGTTGATGGTGATATATGCCGTTTTAAAGCTCGCCTTGTGGCTCAAGGGTTTTCACAGAAGTATGGAATTGATTATGATGAGGTTTTTGCTCCCGTTGTATCACACATAACATTTAGAATTTTGCTCTCGATAGCTGGAAAGAATAATATGGTTGTTAACCACATTGATGCTAAAACAGCATTTTTAAATGGTAAATTGTCTGAAACAATTTTTATGAAACAACCTCAAGGATTCCAACAAGGAAACGAAAATCTAGTATGCTTGTTAAAGAAGAGTATATATGGATTAAAGCAAGCGGCAAGATCTTGGAACATTACCTTACACGAAATCATTTTGAGCGCTGGTTTTGGGCAAAGTCTGAATGATCCATGCTTGTATTATGCTCAGTTTTTTGGGAAAGAATGTTATATAATAGTTTATGTTGATGATCTTATATTAGCTTGCTATACTCAAGAGCAAACATATTTCGTTATTGATAAACTATCTAGTAAATTTGTTTTAAAAGATTTGGGAAACTTAAAACACTACTTAGGTATTGAAATATCAAAAGATGAGAATTATAATTTTCAACTTTGTCAATCTGCATATATAAATAAAACTGCAAGAGAATTTGGGCTCCAAGATGCAAAGCCTACTAAAACTCCTATGGATCTGAGTTACGGGAAAGGAGGAGAAACTGTTCCTCTCGAAAATAATAACAAATATCGAAAACTTATTGGCCATTTATTATATGTGTCAGTAAATACCAGACCTGATGTCGCAGCACCAATAAGCATTTTAGCTCAGAAAGTATCAAATCCCACGAACGAAGATTGGGAGCAATGCAAACGTGTTTTGAAATATCTTAAAACCACAGCAAACATTAAATTACTATTAAGTAATAAAAAAGAGAAACAAGAATTAGTTGGATATGCTGATGCCAACTGGGCAGAAGAAAGAATTGAAAGAAAGTCAAATAGTGGAAGAATATTTTTCTACAATGGTGGAACAATTTCCTGGTCCTGTCAAAAACAATCATTAGTTGCTACATCAACATGTGAGGCAGAATATATTTCATTGTCAGAAGCAGCTAAAGAAGCTAAATGGATAAAACAACTTTTGGAAGATTTTCATCAACCAGCAGATAAACCAACAATAATGTTCAATGATAACCAAAGCTGCTTACGCCTTTTAAAAGAGGATAAATTTTCTTTTAAAACTAAACATATGGATACAAAATATAAAATGACGAAAGATTTAGTTAGAAAAGGTATCATAACTTCATGCTACTGTCCAACAGAAGAAATGATAGCGGATATTTTAACGAAGCCTTTACCACTCAACAAACATAAGTATTTATGCGACAAATGTAATTTAAAGTGAATGAGGAGGAGTGTTGGAGTATGAACATTCACTTATTATTTTATACACTATATTATTTCTTACTGTATAAAATATAAATAACTTTGTATAAAAAACAAACTGAATAATAGGCTTCGAATTTCATTTAAAATGTTTTATAAATTTGTCATCTAATTTTTTTTTGTAATAAATAAACTTATAATAAACGTTACGGTTCTCGGCAGTATCAATTAATAAATCTAATAATTATTGATAGGAAGTTCATTGTTGTGGAAGGAGACTTCATGAGTGTGCCCGAATCTATATCTTCCGGTGTGCCACAGGGAAGTATTTTGGGTCCTGCATTGTATTTAATATATATATGTATACTTTTGATATGTCTGTGAATAATATTATTCACACCTCCACATCCCGAAATCTGCAGGAACATTTTACCCAGCTGAAAATATGGTTGAACTTATGGAGAATTAAAGTAAAATAACAAAAGTGTGTCCACATAACGTTTACCCTTACAAGAGGTATTTTCTCCGTCATTCGAATCAACAATCAAACTATTCCTCAACATTCGCAAGGGAAATACCTTGGTATACACCTTGATCAAAGTTTTACATGCAAACATCATATTCAGGGCAATCATGAATAAGATTCCGCGTGAAAGTTTTCCGGGGAACATTTCCAACTAATAGCAAGCAATATGGAAAACAATAAATCCTAATTGGAAAAGGGAGAAATTTCACGTGGAATTTTATTCATGATTGCCCTGATTTACTCTAAGCTAACTCAGATGAAACTTAAGTTAACTCAAATACATTTGTTGATTGGCAGAAATTCAACACTCAGCCTAGACTGCAAACTTTTACTATACAAGTCCCTTTTGAAGTCAATATGGTGCTACGGAATTCAACTATGAGGCACTGCTTCAGCTTCCAATGCAGAGAGAATCCAACGGAGGCAAAGCAAATTTTTACGGTTAATTACATCGGCTTCATGGTACATCGTGATTTAAGTCTACCACTACTGATTGAATAAATTGCAAAATACACAAGCAAATATTTAACAAAACTCAAATCACATCCTAATCGGCTTGCTCGTAATATTTTGAACTTTATTGAACACATCCGCCTAAAAAAGAGGGACACAAGGGCTCTCATACTCAACACTGCAGATGGGACTACTTGAATTTTTTTTTCTTTTTGATTATCACTACTTATGTACATATGTATTATTAATAACTATCCACAAATTTATGTTCGACACTGTTCGATCCTAATAATTAATTGCGCTTTAGATTTAAGATTGGAATACTTATTGTTAGTTCATGTTTGGAGATACAGGAAATAAATATATTTATTACAAAAATACTTGACTCTATAAGCTTTCAAATTATGTTTGAACCCCACAAAAAATTTTCTTGGGACAGCCTAGTGTACAAGTATAATTACGATTATTTTCTTAGGTAGTTTTCAAAAATAGGCGTAGCGTGGAATTGTTGACAATTCCACCACAAATACACCATATCTGTTTTCTATCCTTCTTTTATAATGACGGATAGAACAAACTTATTATACTACAATTGTCTCTAGAATTGTAGTGTTTGCTACAAAGACACTTGGTTCCCAGTCTGTAGGGTAGTGGTCTGTGTAATTGTGTGTATGTAGTGATTATTATTTGATAGACTTTGGTTTGTTGTTTTGAGTTATCACATTTATGTTTGCGATTTATGGGGAAATAATCTAATAGCTGCAGAGAGTGGCAACCCTGTTATGAATGGCAATGGATGGGGAATGTATTTGGTAATATATGTTTATGTTGTTGGATTCATGTATGTGATGGTATCTAATTTTGCTTTGAATAATATCATTGCTTGTGTGAATTACATCAACACTTTTTCATATATATTTACAAATGAATGCATACATGTATGTTTTCAAGGCTATTGACGTTGCTATTCTTATGGAGATAGAAAATATTGTGTTGAAATAGGTTTTATATGTACAAGGGACTTTCAGATGTTAAATGCTTTGAATGCAGTCAGGTTGATACGAAGAGCTTTTGAATAGGGGTAATGATATTTTTGCTGCAACAAACCATCAGCAGACCCCAACCACAAATTTTGAATAGTCACAAACCTCTCATCGTATGCACAGACTTTCAAGAACTATTTGAGAATTCACAAATAATAATAATGAAATGCATATAGACCAAGCTGAACCACCAGCAAATAAATTTCAAATTAAAATATAATTATGAGAATATGTCGAATAATAAATTTCTTAAATGTTAGATTTTAGATTTTATTTTTCATTTTACCTCGTAATTACTTTTATTGTTATCCAATGGATTTTTAATTGTATAAGGGTGTAGAAAAATAAAATAGATTCATATCGAATATAAATTATTTGCTGGGTATTTGTATGGGTTTCTAAGCCTACTATGCTTATTTTTCTTTTGTGATTTTCAAAAATATTATTACTTGTGAATTTTCAAATAGTTCTTGAAAGTCTGTGCATAAGATGAGAGGTTTGTGACTTTTCAAAATGTGTGGTTGGGGTCTGCTGATGGTTTGTTGCAACAACAATGAAATGCATATAGACCAAGCTGAACTACCAGCAAATAAATTTCAAATTAAAATATCACAACTTTTTTGAAACTTTTCTAATCCTAGTATGTTCTCATGCTTAAGTTTTCTTTATATTTTCTTTAGCCAAAAGTGCCAGCGTTAAAGTCTGCTTGTGAGAAATTTGTTTATATTACAGATTTTGCTTATTTAGCTATATCTGCCTTCTTTGACTGGACGATAACCCGTCCAAGCAGAGAAAAACCATGTTGAATTAATAAGAAACATTAAGGAAGGTTTAATCATATTGAAATTTCTTATTTCAATATGGAAAAATATATATTTACAGTATTAATTTATTAAACTAATTAGTTTTTAGGTATCTCAATATTCATTTTCTATTTCATTGAAAATTATTGAATTAATGTGACGCATTCTTATTTTTAATCAGAATAATTTCCCTGAGTGTGTGATCATGCAAATTAATGCTTCATATATTTTCATAATCAAGATATGTAAGTGTGATTTGTTAATATCTAATAAACACTTGAGCATTGATAAGAAATCTGATATGTATACCTACATATCTACAAATTGGTTATATGTTTGCATGAATGGATGTATGTATGTACACACAAATAAGTGTTTAACTCAATCTTTGAATACATATTTTTTTACTCTATAGTAACAGTAACTATAATAGAAATATTAATTATATTTAATTTACATTTGTTTAAAGTTGATGCAACGTTAGTTAGTCAACGTTAGAAATTTTTTAGGGGGTAAACATTTTTAAATGAAACTGATCCAGCAGTCCAGTTTAGGTGGTCATAATTTTTTGTTTTGTTAGCCTGTTTTTACTTTTTTAAAAGGGAGTTTAATAATTGATAAAAACAATCCTACTTCTTTTACGATGAAATCGTTTGTTTATGTTTATTTTCCATATGGCTTCATTTTAGAATTTGTCCTTTGATGTGTACATATATAATTTATTATACGATCATGAATAAAAATGAAGTAAGCTGATGTCTTGGCTTGCTATTTCAAATTAAATTTTTATTCAATTGGTCTACTATTGACTAAAAGGAGTATTTATCTTAAACTCTGATGTACTTAGAAGCACTTGAGATTCTTTCTTTGTTGGAATCTTAGATACATATAATATATAATTGTGTTCATTCAAAATTTTTATATTAAGATCATCGTATGGATATGAGACTGCATTTAAAAGTACTTTTAAATTAGTTAAATCACAATGAACAAACTAAATTTCTTCTTGAAAGCGTTCAACAGAAAACAAGGCCATTTTCTAAGAATTTAGATCTACCCTCTCTCTCCTGTATACTACAAAAACCGCGTATACTACAGGAATGAATTAATTATGGATAATTAAATTTTAAAAATTTAATTGGCCAAATTGTGTTGCTTGATACTGATACTAAGTTTACGTTAATACGATATACATATATTTATTTTATGAAGGCTTTTATTTGATGTTCTAGAAGATACGATTTTTTCTCATTTTATTAAAGTTCAGCTTGTTGTATTCATATTTTTGATATCTTTAATTTAATTGTGTTTATGTGTCTGTTAGCACACTTACGTATAAGTTAGTCGTTAATTCTTTTTTTTTATTTTTCCTTCTAATGTGTCACAACATTAAGATTTACTTCTTGAAATAGAGAACATTTACATATATATTTTTTAAAAGTATACATATAGATAAATATATGTATGTAGGTAGAAATTAGTTCATAGGCAAGGAAATACATGTTAATAATCAACTATTCTAGAAAATCGATCTCAAACTCAGTTACTTCCACCAACAAGCAATTCACCATAAGTATTTGCATAAAGTGTCAGAAACATTGGAATATCTATGTTTGAGAGAATTTTACCTCAGTTGTTTCAGCATGAGGTTTACTGGTTGACCCCTTAAAGTAATTCTTGTTAACGTAGACTAGATTGTATCGCATGCAGATGTAATGATTTTTCACTTAAAAAAGTATGACGTGAGGAATTTTTTTTAATTATACATGCTTCGGCATGCTTTAATTTTTCCGGTAAATTTGTTGGATACTCATACAGATACAGATATAAAGTAATATCTGTTTACATTGCATTTTATAATTTATGCTTGCTTCAGCATAATTCTTGTTGAAATCCATATTTATACACTAAATTTGTTTGATACTCATTTATACACATCTACATTCTTAAGGAATGAATACCAAAGTCCAATTTCTTTAGTTTATTTATATTTTCTAAGGATCTGATAGCTATAGAAATGAACAAAGTGAAGATCTTTTATAATAGACCCATTTACGTATTTTAAAATTTTTTGCTTAAAACTTTCAAAATGGAAAATGTACATCTTTTACTATAAACACTGATTATATGATGTGTTTGCTGAATATTACACTGTGTTTTACTTCATTTTGAATGCTTAAGTTTTCTCAATATTTCATACTTACCAACAAGATTAGAGAATTACAATACCTTAAGTTAATTATCTTTCCTATATTCCTATCTATCTTAATCAATTATTCAAAAACAAGACACACTAGATTTTTCCTTTGTAATTTTATTTTTATATAATTTTATATATAAACATTTTATCATCTTCAAATTACTGTATACTGTATTTAGCAGTTTTTTCTTGAACTTTTCTATTTTATACACTAAGTAAGTCTTTATATATCAATGCACTTATATAAACCATTAATGATAAATTCTTTTCACATCATTTCTTTTAATAATCTATTAAATCATTCTACTATTGATGTCATATTGAGTTATGTTAAATCCTATATTTGTGAATGAATTTTTCAAAGTGTTTATTAAAAAATTCTTTACCATCATCTGCTTTTAAGTTTTTTTTGGTATTCGTACCAGTTAAAAAATATTTTCCATTACCTTGGTTTTTTAGAGTGCAGCCTTTATTCTCAATGATACTGACCATATAAAATTTGAGAACATGACAATTACAGCTTACAACAATCAATAATTTATATTTTCTGTAGTATAGTCCCCAATTTCAACTAAATCAGCTTACCAAATATCATCCATTTCTTTCATTATATTTCTACAATGCACAATAAATTTTAAAGATTTCTTGTAGAGTTGGTTTACTAAATATCATTGACATTGAGTTGTTTTTCAGATTTTTTTGGAGTGTTGTGGCCTGCTTGATGCCCTTTCAGCTATTTATACTAACATTAGTTATTTCCAATCTTTTTCATTCTCAATTCATTTAAATTTATCTTTCAAAACATGATTTACTTTTTAGAATGTCTTTTTCAATTTTATAAACGTCTTTTATCTCTAATTTTATTTCACGTTTTAGTCCATAATTTTGCATTTAAACATACTAGAATATTAATGCCCTAAGCCATATTATTAAATTGTCATTTAGTTTGTCGATTTCAGTTTCTAGAAACAATTTTTTGATAACATCGTTCTCCGTCAGTGAACGATGATGACTCTGTATGTATACATTAGTAGTAATTAAAATCTTTTTATAGATTTCGAGTTCAAATGTATCATAATATTTTGTTATTTTATGAAACATTAGAGAAAATACTCCTGGTGTTAGAGCCCATATTTGGCCACCAACTTGTATTTTATTTTCATTCAGTTTGAGGTTGCTATCACCAAATTTCCATTCACTATTTAAATCTTTATATGGACTATAGTTTCTATCTAATTTATTTCTTCCTTCCAAGACTGATACGTCACTATAAGTGTCTTCGGAATTGGAAGTCTGTGAGTACAAATCATCATCATCATCGTCATCATTTAATAAGATGGTATCATCAAATATTGTTCCTTCTGCTAGTTTCTTTGGTGTACTTGTCTCTATCTTGACTGGTGGTTTTTCAGGCTTTAAAGTTGTATTATTTTCAACTTCTGTCTTGATTTTACTTTCTTCTTTCATGGACATTCTTTTAATTTTTATAGAACTATTTATGAACTCTTTAAGTGGTTCTGTTATAGGTTTAATAGCTAAATGTTAAATGTCTCTTAGTTGTTCACGTGTATCTATTTCACCAGTTTTTATACTACGAAGCTACATTTCTTGTCAACACCAACTGCTTTAAAACTTTATCATCCATGTTTGATAATAGTAAATAACAGGAATCAGCTATCAGCTTTTCAGGACCTGGTCTGGTTTTCAGATCAGCTTTTCAGGACCTGGTCTGCTTTTCAGATCAGCCTTTCAGGACCTGGTCTGGTTTTCACATCAGTTTTTCAGTCAAGTCTGAATATTTCTATTTATACTCAAATTATCTATATCAAGCCAAATATGAATATCCGAAGAAGTTAATTTAATTTTTAAAAGAATGAGATATTATAATAAAGCTTAAAACATTTCAATTATGATATTTGCTGATGTTGCATCTGAAAAGCAGAATAATATGCATACATACATATATGTACGTGTATATTTTTGTATGACTCATTCTATTTGTGCCAAAACGTATAGCATTATTCGTAATACATACATGCATACATACATACATACCTACTGGCAATGTTAAATATACAAATAAACATGAACCAAAATTATTCCAAGGTCAACTCAAAATTATTTTAAATATGGGTGCAGTCAATTTTAAAATTAGGTGATTTAAATAAGGTTTAAAAGACGTTTTTTAAGCTAAATTTCTATTATGAATACAATTTTAGTAATTTTTGTTTAAACAAAATTCGAAAGGCTGTTTAAAATTTGTATGAGTATGGCTGTAAGCATTTAATAAGAGTTAATGCAAATGTAATTATAATGTTTATGCAAGATGAGAAAAAAAAAAGCATGTTTATAGGCATCATGTTGTCTGTAATATGAATTTTGAAAAGTTTTAAGACGTTTGTAAAAAGTGTTGGAAGGATAAATGTGGAATTTTTTATTATAAGCAAAGACACTGAGTTAAACGATTGTCGTCTTATAAAAAATATAAAAATTACAATGACTCATAAAAGATTGACTTTAGTTGATTCATCTGCGCTGAAACTTCATTCATATAAATGTTATAACTGGCGAGCTACTTGTAAACTGAGTACTCAATCTGAATCAGATAGCCTGATCTGAAAACCAGACCAGCTCCTGATAAGCTGATCTAAAAAGCAGACCAGGTCCTGATAAGCTGATCTCAAAACCAGATCAGGTCCTGAAAAGCTGATCTGAAAAGCAGACCAGGTCCTGAAAAGCTGATGTGAAAACCAGACCAGGTCCTGAAAAGCTGATCTGACAACCAGACCAGGTCCTGAAAAGCGGATCTGAAAAGCAGACCAGGTCCTGAAAAGCTGATGTGAATAGGGGTAATGATATTGTTGCTGTAACAAATCATCAGTAGACTTCAACCACACATTTTGAACAGTCACAAACCTCTTACTTTATGCACAGACAATGAAACAATGAAATACGTATATAGACCGGGCTGAACCACCAGCAAATAAATTTCAAATTAAAATATGATTATGACAATATGTCGAATAATAAAGTTCTTAAATGTTCAATTAAAAATTTACAAATGTTCCAATATAAATTATTGATTGTTGTAAGCTGTAATTGTCACGTTCTCAAATTTTATAATGGAAAATATTTTTGAACTGGTACGAATACCAAAAAAACTTAAAAGCAGATGATGGTAAAGAATTTTTTAATAAACACTTTGGAAAATTCATTCACAAATATAGGATTTAACATAACTCAATATGACATCAATAGTAGAATGATTTAATAGATTATTAAAAGAAATGATGTGAAAAGAATTTATCATTCATGGTTCATATAAGTGGATTGATATATAAAGACTTACTTAGTGTATAAAATAGAAAATTTCAAGAAAAAACTGCTAAATACAGTATACAGTAATTTGAAGATGATAAAATGTTTATATATAAAATTATATAAAAATAAAATTACAAAGGAAAAATCTAGTGTGTCTTGTTTTTGAATAATTGATTAAGAATGATAGGAATATAGGAAAGATAATTAACTTAAGGTATTGTAATTCTCTAATCTTGTTGGTAAGTATGAAATATTGAGAAAACTTAAGCATTCAAAATGAAGTAAAACACAGTGTAATATTCAGCAAAAACATCATATTATCAGTGTTTATAGTAAAAGATGTACATTTTCCATTTTGAAAGCTCTAAGCAAAAAATTTTAGAATACGTAAATGGGTCTATTATAAAAGATCTTCACTTTGTTCATTTCTATAGCTATCAGATCCTTAGAAAATATAAATAAACTAAAGAAATTGGACTTTGGTATTCATTCCTTAAGAATGTAGATGTGTATAAATGAGTATCAAACAAATTTAGTGAATAAATATGGATTTCAACAAGAATCATGCTGAAGCATGCATAAATTATAAAATGCAATGTAAACAGATATTACTTTATATCTGTATCTGTATGAGTATCCAACAAATTTACCAGAAAAATTAAAGCATGCCGAAGCATGTATAATTAAAAAAAATTCCTCACGTCATACAATTTTTGTAAATGAAATACATACATATGTACATCTGTATCTACTGTGTACAAAATTCCAAAGAGTGAATTCGTAAATTCTAATAGTATAGATTTTTAATTGAAACACCACTACATCTCGGACTCTCGCGTCACTATCGATAGAAGCATGCTAGGGCATGCTAGCAAAAAATATGAATAAAGCTGTTAGATGATGATGATGAAATGCTTTTTTTTAGTAATGAATTCCCAGACAGCAATTGTATCTGGATCAATGCAACTCATGAATGTGTTGTATAGGGTATGATTGATGGTGATGAGGACCTTTTTTAAGTGAAAAATCATTACATCTGCATGCGATACAATCCAGCCTACGTTAACAAGAATTACTTTAAGGGGTCAACCAGTAAACCTCATGCTGAAACAACTGAGGTAAAATTCTCTCAAACATACATAGATATTCCAATGTTTCTGACACTTTATGCAAATACTTATGGTGAATTGCTTGTTGGTGGAAGTAACTGAGTTTGAGATCGATTTTCTAGAATAGTTGATTATTAACATGTATTTCCTTGTCTATGAACTAATTTCTACCTACATACATATATTTATCTATATGTATACTTTTAAAAAATATATATGTAAATATTCTCTATTTCAAGAAGTAAATCTTAATGTTGTGACACATTAGAAGGAAAAATAAAAAAAAGAGTGACCGACTAACTTATACGTAAGTGTGCTAACAGACACATAAACACAATTAAATTAAAGATATCAAAAATATGAATACAACAAGGTGAACTTTAATAAAATGAGAAAAAATCGTATCTTCTAGAACATCAAATAAAAGCCTTCATAAAATAAATATATGTATATCGTATTAACGTAAACTTAGTATCAGTATCAAGCAACACAATTTGGACAATTAAATTTTTAAAATTTAATTATCCATAATTAATTAATTCCTGTAGTATACGCGGTTTTTGTAGTATACAGGAGAGAGAGGGTAGATCTAAATTCTTAGAAAATGGCCTTGTTTTCTGTTGAACGCTTTCAAGAAGAAATTTAGTTTGTTCATTGTGATTTAACTAATTTAAAAGTACTTTTAAATGCAGTCTCATATCCATACGATGATCTTAATATAAAAATTTTGAATGAACACAATTAAGATAAATACTCCTTTTAGTCAATAGTAGACCAATTGAATAAAAATTTAATTTGAAATAGCAAGCCAAGACATCAGCTTACTTCATTTTTATTCATGATCGTATAATAAATTATATATGTACACATCAAAGGACAAATTCTAAAATGAAGCCATATGGAAAATAAACATAAACAAACGATTTCATCGTAAAAGAAGTAGGATTGTTTTTATCAATTATTAAACTCCCTTTTAAAAAAGTAAAATTAAGCAAACAGGCTAACAAAACAAAAAATTATGACCACCTAAACTGGACTGCTGGATCAGTTTCATTTAAAAATGTTTACCCCCTAAAAAATTTCTAACGTTGACTAACTAACGTTGCATCAACTTTAAACAAATGTAAATTAAATATAATTAATATTTCTATTATAGTTACTGTTACTATAGAGTAAAAAAATATGTATTCAAAGATTGAGTTAAACACTTATTTGTGTGTACATACATACATCCATTCATGCAAACATATAACCAATTTGTAGATATGTAGGTATACATATCAGATTTCTTATCAATGCTCAAGTGTTTATTAGATATTAACAAATCACACTTACATATCTTGATTATGAAAATATATGAAGCATTAATTTGCATGATCACACACTCAGGGAAATTATTCTGATTAAAAATAAGAATGCGTCACATTAATTCAATAATTTTCAATGAAATAGAAAATGAATATTGAGATACCTAAAAACTAATAAGTTTAATAAATTAATACTGTAAATATATATTTTTCCATATTGAAATAAGAAATTTCAATATGATTAAACCTTCCTTAATGTTTCTTATTAATTCAACATGGTTTTTCTCTGCTTGGACGGGTTATCGTCCAGTCAAAGAAGGCAGATATAGCTAAATAAGCAAAATCTGTAATATAAACAAATTTCTCACAAGCAGACTTTAACGCTGGCACTTTTGGCTAAAGAAAGTATAAAGAAAACTTAAGCATGAGAACATACTAGGATTAGAAAAGTTTCAAAAAAGTTTTGATATTTTAATTTGAAATTTATTTGCTGGTAGTTCAGCTTGGTCTATATGCATTTCATTGTTGTTGCAACAAACCATCAGCAGACCCCAACCACACATTTTGAAAAGTCACAAACCTCTCATCTTATGCACAGAGTTTCAAGAACTATTTGAAAATTCACAAGTAATAATATTTTTGAAAATCACAAAAGAAAAATAAGCATAGTAGGCTTAGAAACCCATACAAATACCCAGCAAATAATTTATATTCGATATGAATCTATTTTATTTTTCTACACCCTTATACAATTAAAAATCCATTGGATAACAATAAAAGTAATTACGAGGTAAAATGAAAAATAAAATCTAAAATCTAACATTTAAGAAATGTATTATTCGACATATTCTCATAATTATATTTTAATTTGAAATTTATTTGCTGGTGGTTCATTATTTGTGAATTCTCAAATAGTTCTTGAAAGTCTGTGCATACGATGAGAGGTTTGTGACTATTCAAAATGTGTGGTTGGGGTCTGCTGATGGTTTGTTGCAGCAACAATATCATTACCCCTATTCAAAAGCTCTTCGTATCAACCTGACTGCATTCAAAGCATTTCACATCTGAAAGTCCCTTGTACATATAAAACCTATTTCAACACAATATTTTCTATCTCCATAAGAATAGCAACGTCAATAGCCTTGAAAACATACATGTATGCATTCATTTGTAAATATATATGAAAAAGTGTTGATGTAATTCACACAAGCAATGATATTATTCAAAGCAAAAATAGATACCATCACATACATGAATCCAACAACATAAACATACATTACCAACTACATTCCCCATCCATTGCCATTCATAACAGGGTTGCCACTCTCTGCAGCTATTAGATTATTTCACCATAAATCGCAAACATAAATGTGATAACTCAAAACAACAAACCAAAGTCTATCAAATAACAATCACTACATACACACAATTACACAGACCACTACCCTACAGACTGGGAACCAAGTGTCTTTGTAGCAAACACTACAATTCTAGAGACAATTGTAGTATAATAAGTTTGTTCTATCCGTCATTATAAAAGAAAGATAGAAAACAGATATGGTGTATTTGTGGTGGAATTGTCAATAACTCGTCTATATATATACATATATATATATATATATATATATATACTTTTGTATGTACACAAATTACAGGAACTAACTGTTTGGTTGGTATGTCTCACATTCCATAAGAACTACGTAGTCACTACCTAGTCAATTGTTTCAGTGTTATTAGTAGGTTTTCAATGACAAGCACATGCTAAATTCGAATAGGATAAATTATTGTAAAATTAGAGAGTAGTACTGATGACAAGTCAAAATAGAGTCAGTACATTTTCACCATCGACATTTCCTACAGGGGTATAATGTTTGTCTACCACTACAACAAAAGCTGCACACACAAGTAAATACATACACAGAAAGAATCAAACACACACAACCACACACACACATAAAATCTCGGCATGAAAATCCCCAAATTCCCACATTGGGAACAGGGTTGCCATCACGTGTAGTAATGACGTTCTGAGTCCTGTTTTCCCGGTTTTCAATTCTCAAAACAGGACTCAGACGGCCATTACCACTCTACTAGAGAAAAGACTGTGGCAACTCTGTGCTTCTCACATAGTTTTTCAAAGTAATTGTCAAAAAATTGTATGCATCAAACAAGGCACAAAAGTAATTGTCAGAGTACAGAGTACCAGGCTTTAAACATGGTACTATTTCACAAATTAGTACGAAATGCTGTCAAACTACATATAAAAGTATTTGGTATGAAATACTTGCGAAACAAATTCGCAAAAGTAGTACTCTGTTCTTGTTGCGAAAATAACGTAAAATCTATCTGGCAGCAATGTTTTTGATGCAAAATTAATCTGGTATCACTTTAGTTTAGCTGCGAATCAACATGAGCTCGGCATTTTAATATTTCATTCAAAAAGAATTGAAATTACTGAACTTAAGCCTGACTAAAAATTATTTCTGATTAAAAATTTTGCATACTTTTAACAATAAAAGAGAGAAATTTAAAAAAAACCGCGAGTTGGATACATTTAATACTGTCAAAGTTTTCACGCAAGTTTTCACGCGAAATAATCAATAGTAATGAAATTTTTTCACAACTTCGAACATAGTACCGGCCTTTAGATGGAAAATGATGCAGTTAATACACAAAAACTAAAAACAAATAAAACTTGCTTTTGAGTTCCCGGCTAATCCCAAAAAAATTAATTTTTTTAAAGGTGCTTAGACTTGTTTTTTAATTTGGTGATTTTTTAATTTTGACGATTTTGATCCTTTTGGCGATCCTTTTTTCATTTTGGCGATTTATTTTCGTGCCAGATTTTTTTTAATTTGATGCTTTTTTTTCGTTTTGTCGATTTTTTTCGGGTTTTATCGATTATTTTCGGTTTGGTGATTTTATAATATTGGCATTTTATTGTTTTACTGTTTTTGAAAATTTCAAGAGTTTGCCTCTTGCAGTTTCCAAGATACAGATTTCATTAACTTATAGAACACCCTTTAACTTAAATTTTTTTTAATTTCAGTTTTAACTGTCTGTATAAAAATTCACTAATTTTACAAATTCTTAGTGTCAATATACATGCATATTACATGGGATTTAAAAATTTTTCGTTGCTCGTGTTTGAACACCCTTTAATTTTTAACTCTCATGTATTTTTTGTTACAGCGGCCAAGGTTTTACATACTCTGTCCAAATTTCAGATCCGTAGCTCTTACGGTTCCTCAGAAAATAGCCTGTGGCGGACAGCGTAGCGAAAACAATAGGGTTCCTTTTCACCTTTGGTGTACGGATCCCTAAAAAGAGCTTACCTTTTTAATAAATAAAAATATGCAATATTTTTTAATAATAGCGAAATAATTAACCGACTTTTTTCTCAAAAAAAAACGGCAAAAAATTAATTTAAATTGCATATAACTTTTGACTTAATTGTGCTTTTGATACCAAAATTTTGTTCTTAACCCATAATACATAAGTTTTTTTTCTAAATCGAACAAAATTTGACTTCACCATTAGCAGAACAGTGGACCAAGGTAGATAAAAAAGCCAAAATTTTAATTTTTTCCCCGAATATTTCCTAAGCTTTAAACAAAACTGCATAAATGTACCAGCCTTTTTTCAACTCTTGGATTCGCAAAAAAAATTTTTTTATCAGATAAAAAACATCGGTTTGAATTTTTTTTACTAACCACCTTGGGCATTGTGGCTCTGCCGCCTTTAAAAATATGTAGTGCAAATTCCACACTTAAGCTCTGTGACACTTCCTGAATGCTGTATGAAATTTCATAACAATCGGACTATTCGTTTAGAAACTGCAGAATTATTTCCAATCTTTATGAAAATCTCTCACTGTGGTACGCGACAACGCGGATGCGACAACTTTTTCCAAGAAATTAGACAATAGCAAACGTTTATTTACTGTTGTATCTGTGATTAATTTGTTTTCGAATTTAAAAGTTGATGGAGGTACAAAATAAAAAATTCATTTAATTTTTTTCTTATTAATTTGTAACAATATACAAAGTACATAATTTTAATTAAATATGTGTGTAGAAACTTACACGAACATATGATATTTAACTTAACAATATTTTCAAAATAACAACCACATTAGCTTTAAAGCATTTGATGCATGAGAAGTTTTGTGAGAACATAAGATTAGCTTGAGTTTCGAAATGAATAAATGATGTATACATATGTACATACATTCTTAAAAATAGCAAACGAAAACAGTTTTACGTTTTTGTAACATTGAATCATTTTCATGTGAGTGACAAAAATTGCTTTGAGTTTTTCTATGTGTTTTCGGGTATACGAAAATATGGGTAAGATTGCTAACATTAGGGTTTGCACAGCGATTATAATCGCAAACGTAATTCCGATTAATCGCACCTGTTAATCGTAATCGTAATCGTAAGTCGTAATATGGCATTAAAAATAAACAGCAGGATTCTTAGGTCCCTTTCACATTAGGCAACTTTACTTGCACAAGTCTTGTGTTTGTGGGTGTGAGAGGAAAGGTCGGTTGAAGGGGAAAGAATTGCCGAGATTTGAGTACAGACTTGCTTGAACTTGGCAATTCTGCCACAACTTGGCAATTCTGCCACAAAACATCAACAAATTAAGAAAACTCGAGCATAAGAAAATTAAACTTGCTCAACAAATGAACTGAATGTGAACATAGAAGCAAGTTCAAAAGAAAATAAATAAAAATTAAAATAATACTTGCGCAAGTAAAGTTGCCTAATGTGAAAGGGGCCTTATTGCAATATGCGGCAAGTTCATCAGCATCTTGTTACTAATTCCATCGATACCTGGAGCTTTCTTTGGCTTGAGTTCAACAATTACTTTTTGTACATCAATTACTTTATGTCCAAGGACATAATGTCATAATGTCAATGGACATTATGTCACTTTTTGTCGTGTCATAGTGTCCATTTAAATTTAAAAGCAATTGTTGTCCGACTTGTAAATTTTTTGACTACCGTTATAAATTTAAAGTACTAAGAATGCAATGGAATACATACATTTTAGTGTGTGTATGATCGTGATAGAATACAGAACTAAAAGTCTAAACGTGCTAAAAAAATTTCAGATGGAAAAATTGTGTTATAATTATGAATTTTTTAGTGGATTTAGGAAAAATTCTAAGCTATTGGTGTTAATAGATAAAAAGCAAGTTTTCCGCCAGAAACATGTATGAAGAATATTGCCGATATGGGTGTTATATTAAAGATTGTAGTGTGACAGTTGTACTTAAAAAGCATGAAGTGTGTGAGCTGTTGAGCTTGGACTACCATCACAACCATCCTCCACCAGAGGAACTAATAAATAAGTTTAAGATGATAGATTAATTAAAAAATTAATGCGCCGATAGGTCAGAGTAGTAGTAGAATGTATGCGCCCGAGCAATAAAAATTGTCAAATTTGGGTAATTTAAATCGAAATTTTGTAATTTATGGGCTAAAATTTACATATTAAGGTAATTACTGTCAATGGTGCGAAGTGACGAGGGTTATGGACGGTTTGTACGTAGAAAAGGGTAGTTTGATGTCGGCCGTCGATGTGTGTTTGTTTTAATTTTATGGTTTGATATCCGTTCGCCGATGCGCATAGTGAATTATATATGCACGTGGGGGCTTGTTTGTACGTAGTATGTATTTTCGTTTGTTAAGCGGTGCGGAAGGGTACTTGAGAAAGAAATTGTGTGGAAATCAATGAATGTTTTTTGTTGTTGGTTTTATTTAGTTTGATTTTTATTTATTTTTTTTCTGTGTTTAAAGAGTTCGAAGACATGAATAAAATATATGGTTTGTGAGATAATCATGGTTTGATATCCGTTCGCCGATGCGTATAGTTAATTATGTATGCACGTGGGGCTTGTTTGTATGTAGTATGTTTTTTCGTTTGTTAAGCGGTTGCAGCAGGTTAATGATTTTATATTGTGTGTGCGTGTGTGCATAGTTTAGTTTTTTGTAATATTCTTTTGTTTGTACGTACTATGTTTTTTCGTTGTTAAGCGGTGCGGAAGGGTACTTGAGAAAGAAATTGTGTGGAAATCAATGAATGTTTTTTGTTGTTGGTTTTATTTAGTTTGATTTTTATTTATTTTTTTCCTATGTTTAAAGAGTTCGAAGACATGAATAAAATATATGGTTTGTGAGATAATCATGGTTTGATATCCGTTCGCCGATGCGCATAGTTAATTATGTAGGTACGAAGGATTTTATGTATGTTTTTGTTTTAATTTTAATTTTGAATGGATTTTTTTTTTGTTTGTTAAGCGGTTGAAGCAGGTTTATGATTTTAGAGTGTAAGTGCGTGTGTGCATAGAGAAAAATGTTGCTTTTGTCTTTTTGCAATATTCTTTTTTTTAGCTGGTGGTCATGGAAGATTATTTTAGAAAGAAATTATGTATGCTTGTGGGAAATCTATGAATGTTTTTTGTTGTTGGTTTTATTTAGTTTGATTTTTCTATTTCCTTATTTAAAGAGTTTGAAGAGGTAAACGAAGTATGTAATTTATGAACTTATTTGAAGGTTGGAAAAAATGAAGTGTAAGATATTTATGATTGTCAAAGGGAATTAGAGATGCGTGATCATGGGAGCCAACGTTATGCTCATACGTGTGTATGTTTTTACAATAACTTGAGCGTTGGCAGATGGGTAAGTAGTCGTATATGTATATGTGCAATGCCGAGTACAAATCTGGCATTTTCTTGTGTTCTAATCATTTTTTAAAATGTGTGCAACGCCTTATGTTTTTTTTATTTTTTTTTTTTTTTTTTTATATGGAATACAAAACGGAAATGATAAACGTTACCACTAGGGCACACTGTTGCGATGTCACAAAATATCATAGTGTGTACTTTTTGTTGTTTGTAATATTCGTTTTTTTAGCTGGGGACATGGAAGGGTATTTTAGAAAGTAATTATGTATGCTGGTGAGATAACAATGTTTTGTTTTTGTTGTTGTTGTTGTTTGATTTTAATTTTTTTATGTGTAAAGAGTTTGAAGATATGAATAAAATATACAATTTATGCGTGTTGTATTTATTCATTCTTTTAACTTCTTTTGTAAAGAAATTGAAGTTTGTGATATTGAGGATTGTCAAAGATTGGTTGTTATTTTCACTGCTTGCTGACATTTGTCTCTGTCTCTTGTACATACCATATACATATAAATAAATGATTGAACAAAATTTTGAATATTTTTTAATCTACATATTTATTTTAAAGAAATATCGTAATTATATGTTGTAACAATGTAAGAATAGAAAATTAAAATAAATTGTTTAGTTTATTTCTTGATAAAGTAAATATGCATTTCTTAAGGCACAAACTCCATAACTGTGATAGCTGCAGTAAAAATATTCTGGATATTTAAGTTGTATATGCTTAAAGTTGATGCAGCCAATATCCTCGATGTTGAAAACTCTAATTTGAAGTAGTTTTTCAAACCATTTCTTCTTTTCCACACCCTTAACATAGATTGAATAATGTTTTAAATTGGATTTTAAAAATGTTACAACACTCTTAAATGATATTGATCCGTCATTCCAATTCAGATGATGAAAGTTTCTCGTTAGCCAATTCGCTTCTCTTTGTTTTGCTATTGATAATCTTTTGAAGTTAAACGGTGGTTTAATAATAAAATTTATGTGCTCCTTATTGTTAAAAACAATTGCTATTTCTTTTGCAATGAAGATGTTTGAATTAGACTTAAATCCTTGCATATCGATGAAAACTTTATCCCCAGTCATCTTATTTTATTATTTTTTAATTTTTTTACATTATCTTACGAACTTGACCTTTTAAGGGTATGTATTCTATTATACGGTCGTGGATGAGTATACAAAAAGCTGATGTATCGGTAGGTATATTGGAGTCTGTTTCAATTTCAATTTTTATATCAACAGGACCGTTAGAGAGGGCTTCGTTTTGATGACTGACATCTACTACCACTATCGGCACACTATTTTTAAATTCTTGAGCAGTTAGAAGTGGTTGTGATTCCCTCATGTAGTAGCTTTGTTGAAACCGTAGATACATATCATATAGAATTTCATACCGATCAGTTTTAAATTTTATATTTAGAACATCATATGGGTACGATTCGGAATTTAAATGTACTTTTAAATTATTTAAATTACAATGAACAAACTTATTTTCTTGTTGAAAAGCAATCAACACAAAACGGGGTCGTTCTCTATTTGCAGCCAATTTAACATTCCATATATAGCTAGTTCCTGTATTTAGTTGAGGATTAATGTGACAATCCCAACTGCGAAATGCCATTGGTATAGAAGCACCACTGTTAATAATTTTAATCATATTCAATTTGCTCAGATCGGATAATTGTACATGCGGAATTCTCCATGAGATGTTTGAGATACTAATTTTTGGTTTGTCAGTAGCAACAGTTGAGTATACGAGTTTTTCATCGTTCTTACTACGTAAGAGAACCAATTCATGTTTACCGCTGAGTATAACTTTATTATAGTCTTCAGCGAAACCTAAAAATAGTTTCAGTGGTACATAGAAATTAAAGTGTCCATTTGAAATATCCAAATCATCGAGTTTGTTCCATCCTGCATTGTACAAGCCAACACTTTCTGTTGGTGATAAGGAAACAAAATTTTTTAGGCTGCTTGTAATCGCTAAATGTCTTGTATGATCAATTTCTATGCCATTAAGTTCATATCGAATTTCGTCAAAGAGATGTGCCACAAAGTTATTTTTTAATTTTAGATTTAAAAACGAAGATATTTTGCTGTCATTATCATCTACAATACTTCCCTCAACATATATGTAGCTTTCGCTGGGTAGCACATATAAGTCTTGATTTTGTATTGAAATTCGAATCTCATCATTATTGTTGAAGGATTGTAGGTATGGTGTATATGTGTGATAGTCCTTTTTAATTATACTCTCGTCTGATTGAGGTTTTTCTAAAACATCTAGTATGTAACTCATTTCTTTGTCAACTTTAAATTGAGAGACTTTAAAAATTTTTTATTTTCTTGAGTCAAATATTTTTTGTGTAATGATCTCTTTAATTGTGGTTTGGTTTGCAATAGTGTTTTATGAGTGTATCCAATTTTATCCTTAGATTGCTTGACGTTGTATATTATCATTATTTGCTAGATCTCAAATGTATTCGTGTTGTAATTTCCTCTCCTCGAAAATTAATTAAATCACCGTTCTGATCAACTATGCGTAGAGTAAGAGAACTTATCTCTCGGCAGTTAATTGGCAAATAGATAAGATTTCGAGGAATCTCAACAATTTTATACCCTGGGGGGACATTGATCGCAAATTCATGTAATGTGTGTGCTTGTGAGTTATTCGTATATGTGTTAACCACTATACTGCATTCAACACGCAAGATATTCACGATGAAAATATTGACTGGTAGATCTGAGTAATGGTCTTGGTTAGGAGCTAGAATTTTCTTATTGAATCCAAAAAGTTTTCCAATTGTGTTATCTTTGTTAAAGTATATGGGATCCTTAGAGCTTTTAACTCTAACTTGCATTGTATTGTTATTAGCTTCTATATCAATTTTATTTTCCGGACAATACTGCTTATAGTTATGTTTAATATAATCAACTATATCATTCAATTCATAAGATCCTATTGGTATTTTAATTACATGTTCACCAATATGAAATATATTGTTATAATCATCTACATTGGGAATGTTATTATATGAATGAAAATCAGTTAGAGCACATTCATATTCACCATCCAAACGAATAGGAGGAAAGTAATTTGCAGATAACTCAGATGAGTTTGAGCTAAGAGTAAGTGTTATTGACATTATGGTTGTCTGATTACAAATAAGTGAAATTAAACACAGCACTTTGTATAAAAAAGGAAGTTTATATTTTATTTAATATATTAGATACAAATATAGACTTATATATATATATATATATATATATACACACACTTAACTACAATATTTCATTTTTATTGATCCAAGAATTATGTTGATTGGAAAATCCTAACCATTTAACATATGCCTTCTCTCCTTTAGTTTTAAGAACTTTTTCAACTAGATATGTATTTGGATATCTAGTTTTTGAAAGTTCTTCATCATAGAACCCACCTTTGATAGGATTACCACGATAGTCTTCTAATATGTATGTGGCTGGATATGTATTTTGAACTCTTTTAATCGTGAAAATTTCTGTGGTCCAATTTGGTGTATATCCTTTTTCAAAAACATGTTTATATTTACTTATGCGCACATGATCTCCCACATTGAACTTTGATAATTTGAATAGTTTTAAGCGGTTATATACCGTGTTTAATAATTTTTTCTCATTTTTATAGTTAACTTGAATCGGTGGCATTTTGGTGGTGCGATGAATTTTCTTATTATATGTATTAATCGAGTCTTTGTAAATGTCGAGCCAGTTATAAGACCCATTAAAGCTAAACTCTTTCCACATCATTCCTTTTAATGTTCTGTTAAATCGTTCTACTATTGATTCTTTCATTCTGCTATATGTTGAGTAGTGATTAATGTTGTATTTATTCATCAATTTTCCAAAGTGTTTATTGAAAAACTCTTTACCATCGTCTGTTTGCAAGTTTTTTGGTATTCGCCCCAGTTGAAAAATATTCTGCATAGCCTGGGTTGTTTCCAATGCAGTCTTTCTTTTCAAGGGTACTGCCCAAGCAAATTTTGAAAATGTATCAATTACGGTCAGCAAAAATCGATAATCTCTATTGTCTGTAGAATAGTTCCCCATTTCAACTAAATCAGCTTGCCAAAGATCATCTATTCCTTTCATAACAACTCTTCGACGTGGAAAATGTTTTCGTGCTTGCTTATGTAGTTCATTTATTAAATTTCTTTTTGAAGTCATTATTTAACGTATTTAGAATTTGACGGGATAAGTTGAGTTCAGTGCGAGTTCATTTAAGTACTGTTGACCATCATATTTCTTATATACCCATAGATTAACTCATTTATCTTTCTAATTTCTTTTTCAAAGAATAATTTCATACTTGAAATTGTTTCCCTAATTTCATTTAGTTTCTGACTTAAAATTAAATGGATTTCATCTCGTACCTCTTCAATTTGACTTTGCAGAAACAATTTATTAACAACGTCGTTTTCCTCCAAAGCTTTTGCCACATTTTTGATTCTTTTGTTTTGAACGTCAATGTTATTAGTTGTATCCATAACGAAGCCCAGCAGCTTAGGAACATTTTTCACAAAAACTCTGCCACTTGTATCATTAAGATAGTGCCCAAACTTATCGATAGACATGATTTACGTAGATAAATATTATTCTATAATTTTTGCTTCATATAATTCTTCGATAATTGAGACAATTTCGTTATTGTGATTAGTATGACCTGCAGCTTGTGATGCTAGCAATAGCCTAAGGCGATCTACTAACTCATTAGGATCATCCCAGTATATATAGTTAGCTTTGTATGGGTTTAGTTTCATCAAACCCTTACCCTTGTAAGGGTTTGGTTTCATCAAACCCTTACCCTTGTAAGGACTTTTTATTGCATGTAGTGATGACGAAGTTGATGAGTTTTTTTCACTTTCTTTCTTAAACAATTTACTGATAATATGCTTATATTTATATGCTCTCGTTCCTTTGATTTGTCCATCAGGTCTATAATCTCTTTTGTATGCATCTGTGCTCACTAAAATTTTCTTATATATATCTAATTCATGTTTATCATAATATTTTGGTGTTTTGTGAAACAGTAAAGAAAATAAACCTGGTGTAAAAGCCCATATGTGATTTCCAATCACTATTTTATCTTCAGTAAGTTTAATACTACTATTGCCAAACTTCCATTCATTATTAAAACCTTTATGTGGACCGTATAGAGTGTCTAATTCATTTCTGCTTTCCAAGAGTGCTAGGTCAGTATAAATCTTATTATTATCTGAATTGTCTAGAGTTTCCGATTGAGAGTAAAAATCATCGTTGTCATCATCATCATCATCAGTATCAACATTATCAACCTTGTTTGCGTTTCGATTACTAAGTGAGATATTTTTATTGCATAACGTTTCTTCAACAAGTTTCTTTGGAGTACTTGTCTCTAACTTAACTGATTGTTCGTTGAATGGAAAATTTGAATTTTTATAAACTTTCGTTTTAAGTTCATCTCTTTCTGCCTTAATACTTCTTTTATTATTTTTAGAATTGTTCACAAATTCTGTTAATGGTTCTATTATTGGTTTAAATGTATCTTTGAATTGCTCATGTGTATCTGCTTCATCAACTTTTATACTACGAAATTTTTTCTTTAAAACATTTCTTGTCTTTATTAGCTCTTTTAAAACTTTTTCATCCATTTTCAACTATTAGACACCAGATCTGGTATCAGCTATCAGATCAGGTATCAGATCAGCAATCCGATCAGGTATCACTTATCAGATCAGGTATCAGATCAGCTATCAGATCAGGTATCAGGTATCAGATCAGGTATAAGATCAGCTATCAGATCAGGTATTGGGGTATCAGATCAGGTATCAGCTATTAGATCTGGTAACAGATCAGCTTTCAGATCAGGTATGGTAAATACTTTAGGAAATAAGTAGATGTACTATGCGCAAGGCCAAATTAAGTACTAATGTTTTACTTTTCTGTAGAGTAATTTATATCGTTATAAAATAGTCGAATTGCTTTCTATACCGACCATTGTTTAAGTCATTATCTTTGCTTATCATCAAAAATCCATATTTATCCTTCCAACACTCTCGACAAATTTCATGAAACTTTTCATAACTCATATCGCTGACAACATGATCACTATAAACGTGCTTCATGTTTGTCTCATCTTGTTTAAACATTATAATCACATTTGCATTGTCTCTTATTAAGTGCTTGGGGATTCTCGTATAAGTTTGACACAAGTAGAATGAATCAACATCCTTATGTCGTCCCATGCAAAAATATGCTCGTATATTATTTTGCTTCTCGCATGCAACATCATCAAAGATCATAATAGAATTAGTTTTCGCTTCGTCAGGAGGAATAACTTTTTCATTATCTGTAAATGTGTAGTATCCCATCCCTTTAATTGGTGAAATTAATCGCTTTAAGTATTCATATTTTGGTTGTTAAAGGGATTTTGAGTATAAATAGATGTTTTCAAACTTGAGTCCATTAGGACTTTCTAGCAAGCTAATCATAACATTAGTCTTTCCACAATTTGATGGTCCAACTATTAGAGCAAGAATAGAATTTGGTAAGAGAGAGCTATGTTTTATTTTAGATCTGATTTTCGTTGAAGCATCAATATTGCGAATCAGAATATTTTTATGTTGTTTTACTAATTGCATTCTTATAACTAATTGCATTTCACAAATGTTACTTTTATTATAGAAGAAAAAATAAAATAAGATGCTTATACATTATAACAAAACGTTTAGTTATAAAAAACCAGCCGTTGGAAAAGGTTTAGTGAATAAAGTAATTAACTCTCTGCCTGTTGAATTACACCTCCCTAGATATCAGTTTTGTGGACCCGGAACAAAATTAAAAAAACGTTTAGATCGCGGTGACAACGGAATTAATTTATTAGACGCTGCATGTAAAAATCACGATATTGCTTATTCCAAAACCAATGATTTAAATAGTAGACATCAAGCTGATAAAATTCTTGAAAATAAAGCTTGGGAACGAGTTCTTGCAAAAGATAGCAGTCTTGCAGAAAAATCGTTTGCGTATATGGTTACTAACGCAATGAAAGCCAAAAGAAAACTTGGTATGGGATTGAAGAAGGTTGCAAAAAAAGTGAACAAAATGGAAAAAAGCTGTTCAGTACATCAATTAAAAAGGAACAAAAGTACTGAAGAAGGAAAAATCTCAAGACATTAACTCTGCAATTAGGATTGCACGTAAGATTATCAACAACTCGTTAAGGGGAAAGAAATCGCAAGTTGTAATACCACGCATAATTAATGTTCCAAAGATTGGTGGCTTCTTACCTTTGGTACCTATTCTTACTGCTCTGAGTGCAATTGGTAGTCTTTCTACTGGCGGAGCAGCTATAGCAAAAGCAATAAATGCTGCTAAGAATGCCAAACAACAACTTGATGAAGCAACTAGACATAATAAAACAATGGAAGCAGTAGCAATGGGGAAAGGTTTTTACTTTAAACCATATAAGAAAGGATATGGATTGGTTTGTCAAGAAAAACAAAAACCAAATTTTTCATAAAGCTGCCCAATAAACCCCTATCTGATGTTGATTTGAGAAACTTTTCAACAAACATTCCATACTTTAGAGGAGTTTTCATGTTGGATACACTACCAAAACGATCGAGAAAACGAGAATGCGGACTCATTAATTTGGATTTATCAAGAGGTCCTGGAACCCATTAGGTAGCATATTATAAAAACAATGAACATAAAGAATATTTCGACAGTTTTGGAAATTTACAACCTCCATTAGAATTAGTTAAATATCTAGGCAAAAATATAAAATATAATTACAATCAATATCAAGATTATAATTCATTTAAATGTGGACATTTATGTCTTTAATTTCTTTACAAAATAAGTGAAAAGAATAAATAAATAACACACACACACACAAAAATTTTTTTAAATTTTGCTGTTTTATTAATAAAAAAAGTTTATAAAATATATTTCTACATATTATTCCCACTGTGGGTATTGAGTATTTGTTAGAAATATACTTATTTCAGCAGCAGTGTCCAATTTTAGGGAATTTTCTCCTTGCTTACATATGCAATATATCCCAGATGCTAGTTCTATTATGTCATCATCCGATAGCGTGTTGTAACGATTTGGTAAGAACATTATGTTATTTTCCAGTTCAATTTGAATTGTGGTGCCGTATTTACTTGTCACCCGTTTAGCATTTTTTACTGTATATTTAGTTGAGTCCTTTAGCTCTTTTATATGGATTAATGTTTTCTTGTTTAAATTGTTGAACTTTGTTATCAAATTTGTTGGATTCATTGTCAAAAATGTTAATTAATTAATTAAATTTAATTTTTAAATATATATTTTTTTTTCTTCTTCTCTTTTTGACAGATTGCTCAATCTGCTTTTGTAAACTGACGTATTAAATATTTCTACCAATCTTTAAATAGGTAAAAAAAAATTCTTAAAAGAAAGACCAGTAACGTAGCTATCTCTTTTTCTCATATTGTAATTATATTTTACGTAAATTTTTTGTTTTGTCACTGACAGAATTGTAGTGAAAGAGATAGTTACATATTTTGACGTTCTAAGGTGTAACTGAAACAAAAAATTTCAAAACAAAAGATCATAGAGATAGTTATATTCATGTGCTAAAGTGTAACTGAAACAAAAAATTACAAAAAAAAAGATTAGAGATAGTTATATTAATGTGCCAAAGTGTAACTGAAACAAAAAAATTTCAAAAGAACTCACAATTTTTTGTAAAATGTTAATTTCACAAGAATATTTTACTATAAATAAGAATGTAAACCTTTCAAGAGTACTAATATAAAAATAGCATTCAAGAAAAAAGTATTCTTTAAAAAAAGAAAATTAAAATAAAAATAAAAAAAATGAGTCAAGTTCGTGAACGATTATTTGATTTTCTTAAATCCTTTGAGGACTTATTGCTCTATGAGCATAAAGAAACCATCAATTTTTTCATCTCCATGCTCACTGAAAATGAGGACTATGGAGTTATAGAACAAGAGGACTCTGATAGTGGGCATTTTGCCAGCTGCCCCTGGTATAGCCAAGGATGCGAGGAAGGGCCCGACACATGTAGATGCACCATGTTCCACATAAGGAAAAAAATTATTTTTAAGATTATTGAAACTTATAACAATTTGTCAAAAATAAATAATGAACAAATATAGAATATATATGTATGTGTATGGGTTTTATTTAGTTTTTTATTGTTTTTTTTTTTAATATAAATATGTATATATAGAGATTAATAGAGCGAAAAAACTATTAGTTTAAATATTATTTTCATTGAGGATGGATAAACGTACTTTAAAAAATATATTTCACAACAATCAAGAACGAAAACCTCAAATATATGATTTGGTTTTTGAGTTTGAATACTTGCTCAATTGGAAATTGAAGACTTCATGTGGATTTTCAACAGCTTTTGGCTTTAAGCCAATGATATGGTTGAATTATAAAAATAAGCAATTCATTGGACTGGATCGGGAAGAGTGGTTACATCTCATGTGTTATAAGGAGTATATTCATGATATGCTTAATTGTCGGGATTTTTTAAACTCTATAAATATAATTGATAATGAAAGTGAGAGAGATGTTGAATATAAGTTTCAATATAAAAGAGGTGTTTGTTTTTTAGTCATCATACAAGGAAACTTTAAAATAAAAATTGATTCTGACACTTGGAGATCACTCACTCAAATTCGAGTATTTTTTACATCAATTTTATGTTGGAACAACATTCTGAGAAAACAAATCCTTCATTTCTATCATGAATATTATATACCAACCTGCTCCGCTTTAAACAAAACAAAACTTCAAATCAATGAAATACAAGGAATACACGAAAGGTATGTAAAGATTGAATTAACACGACTTTGTTATGAGATTGGAGAAAAAATGCAACACAAGATTGTTACAGATGTGAAAATTCATAAATTTTATTTAAGGATGGATAATAAATAAAAAAACTGTACACAAAAAATATTTGTTTTTAATGTTTTTTGTTTTTATTTATTTTTTATTTTCATATTAGTGTATATTTTATTTAAAAAACTAAATAACTAGACAATATTTCTTAAATAAAAAATAATTTACAATAGACACAAAGATTTTTTACTTAAAACTAAATAATTATAATTAGAGAAATAAATTACAGAAGCTTTAATTTGTATACATATTTTACTCATCTTCTTGAAGTTTTTCTATTTCTAATAATAACATATCAAGTTCATAATCAGGATTTGTTTCATCAATTTCAATATGATGCCATGCATATGTGTTTATACCATCACTTTTGACTTTTCTCTTGTCATCTTGATAACTTAATATTACTTTATGTATTTGCATAGTATATAATTCATGCAACTTAGACTTAAAAGTGAGCATATTATCATAAACATTTGATCTGTTAAATAAACAATCTCTATACGAACTTAGGCTATACTTATCTAAAACACATTTTTTTACTCCTTTAGATTTTTTAATTTCATTTCCATTTTGTACACTAAAGGAGTACATTTTAGACCGTAATCCCACGAATTCTTCCATAATCATCCCACAATTCTCATCTTTCATCATACCCAGAACTTTTTTGTTTACGAGTGGAATCCCGTAATTATTTGTTTCTGGATAGTCAGAAGTGTCAAATTCATGTTCTATATCATTTTTAATGTCTGCGTAAAAGTCTTCAGTTTGTATTGTGTATATGAATGAGTCAGTATCCATGTAATTTAATTTCAATTTTGACTTGAATTTAGGTTGCATGTATCTATAATGAAAATTATACATCTTCCATTTAGAAAGTTCTAGCACACAAAATCCTAAATATATTGGCTTATTATAACATGTCTTCACTCGATTCATTTGAATCGCTACCATATCTTCTGAAAATATTGCTAAGCTATGAAAATTTGATTTAGATATCCAATTTTGAGCACCCAAGCGGTTTCGGTTTAATGTAGTCCAACTGGTAACAATCCTCACATCTTTCCTTTTGTCCACATTCTCCATGGTTTTCCCATATACTGCGTTGTTGAGCAATTTAAAAAATTTTTTTTCAAAGTTATTTCTAGCTTCGGCTCTGTATTTAGTATTAAGATCTATATAATCTTTCAACCATGGAGACTGCTTAAAAGTTAGAACTCTATGTATTTTTTTCAAAATCAAACCGTTTTCTAGACATTGCTTAAGTACTCTGTAATGAATTATATAAGAATGTTTTGGCGAAAAATCAGTTATTAGTTTTTTATATTTTGATGCTCCAATTTCCTTGTTTTCGGCACAGAAAGGAAAATCGTTATGCATGTTATGTAAATAAGAAGGATATTCTAAATCAACCTCATATACATAACCATCATTTGAATTATCATCTATTAACTGCGGATTAATATTTAGTTCTTCGCCTTTTAACCATCTGAATCCTCCATAAGGAAGATGTTCAGACATGGCCCAACCATAAAGATTGTTTGCATCTAAATACATAAGAAATTCGGAAGGTTTATTTTTATCAAAAGTGTCTAAATACTTATTATTTGCCTTGGAGTATCTTTTACAACATTGGACAATTCCACCTCGTATCCCTTTTTTAAAGAAATTGTACATGTCGATATCGGTTAATAGCTCTAATTCAATGTTTGTATGCTTAAGCATAGCATCCCAAGATAGCCCCGGGGCAGTATAGTATTGACAGGGGTCCAAGCTATAAATTTTTTTACAGACATTTCTAAAATTTTCAAAAATATCCGTTAGGAGAAGCACATCTGTTTTCAAATACAATTCCATATAATCTTTCAAAGTTTTGCAGTTAAAAATTGTCCAGACTTCATTCGCATGCGCATAGTCTTCAATAGAACATTCTTTGTTATTAAGTTTATTAAAGAAATCTTTTCTAGGTGGAAGTTGTGTTTCATTAAGGTTTTCAAAAGAATCAAGATAATCATAAGGAAAAATTCCTTTCCTCCTTATGAGATTAAATTCTTGGCTTGTTTGAAATTGTGCTCTAATAGTATGAAAATCGTTGACGGTAAGATTATTTGCCAACGATTCCAAACTATCGGCCATAAAACGCATTGTATCAAGAAACCTAAGTTCAAGATCTGTACCATCACTCATATTAATAAATTGAGATAGAGATATATATAACTCTTTATTTAACGGAAGGACTTTTATATTTGTCGCAACCTTACTTAATTCTTTCACAAAAAGATGAGAATCATAGGATGAATAGTTATGAAAATAAATTGGAATAAACTTGGGTACTTGATAACTTAGGTTGCATCTGTTATGCGCAGCACATCGATATTTACCGCTTATATGACAATGATCTCTCACACGATCATTATTTAAGTATTGTCCACATATGTGACAAGTTATCGCATTGTAAAATGTTACATTTTCTTCATCTGTCAAGTTCTCCATTTCAATTGTTTTTGTGAGATAATTGTTATAGATATCTTGACAATCTTGATTCAAAAATGTAACAAATTTTTCAGAAGCATCTTTACCCGTATAAATTCTCAGCTTATCCAATTTATTGTCATGCTTACACTTAATAAAATAGCTGAATGCGCAGGGTACATGTGACTGATTTAATTTAGTTTTACTACTTACACTAAAGTCTATCTGTTGCAAAACACATTCAAAATCGGCGTATACAACAAAAGGGACGTCAATTTTTTTATGGTGGCTCTTGAACCGCAGTATGGAGTCTTCTGCCTTTGGCATTGTGGTAACTATTTTACTACATTCCATTTTATGTTTCTCCATAATATTTTCAATATGGGTGTATTGCAGACAACTGTTGGAAAATAAGAGTCGTTCGCAATGTGTCGTTGTTTGCCTTTTTAGTAGTCTGTAAGACATCAAAAACGCGTATTGTATTATTTAATTTTAAATACTTTCCAATATATTACTTACTTTGAAATATCTTTTATAAAAATATAGTGATGCCCATCCACGTTTTCCAATAGCAATAAGTTAACATGCTTGGTCTTCTCATTTTGGGTTATATAAAATGGTCCAATTAGTTCATCACTCTCGTCGCCATATCCAAACACATTCACACTAACATCATTCTGTCCCTCAAATTCCTTAATATATTTTAGTGACATCGGAAATGTCAAATTTGAAAAATCAATTGTAGTTCCATCTTGAAGCGAAATTATATTAGCACTAATATCTTCAATGTTATATGAAGAGCATCGATTCGGAAAATTGATAGCCGAGGTACTCATTGCCGCAATTAAGGCCCACTTAAAACAGTAATTATCACTGTTTTCAATATTAATGCAAGCACCACGACTAGCAAGCTTCTGCGGGGTGCTAATCCAATGAGCTCCTTTTACCAAAGAAGATTTATTAATATTAAGTTCAGCTCGAACTAGGCGAACAAGAGTCCATCCGGAATCTCTTTCCTGAAACTCAGACATTTTATTTTGAATTTCTCTGACCTGCTTACAGAAAAATTCATTCACGTCATCTGCTCTAGTCAACAAGCTCATTTTTGCTGTATGTACTATAATTATTATTTCTAATTCTTCGCCCACAATTTTTAAATATTCTGCAACTATACTTATATTAAATTTCAATATAGTATGTTGCTTCAAATGGTACTCAAGCCTCTCTATAAAAGTCGATTCATTTTCGACAACAAAATCTTCAAAGAGAAGTTGATCCATTTTATTTTCTATTCCATAAGAAATAATATTATTTTGAAATGCTCTTCTGATCTCATAATATTTCATACACTCTCCATCAATGTTGATATTATTATTTGTTGAGCTACTTCCTAAATCCTGTAAACCTTGCTGTTGTTGTTGTTGTTGTTGATGTTCATAAGTATTTGTGTACCATTGCATGGAGGTAGAGGGTTGTTGGCAATACATTTGTTTTTGTTGTTGTTGTAGTTGATATTGCAATTGTTGGTCAGTATTTGGGTACCATTGCATAGCCGTAGGA
This sequence comes from Tachina fera, assembly GCA_905220375.1. Taxonomy (NCBI): domain Eukaryota; kingdom Metazoa; phylum Arthropoda; class Insecta; order Diptera; family Tachinidae; genus Tachina; species Tachina fera. Next base: position 105,345,605 of record LR999964.1, on the reverse strand, counting down.
TATGGTTGCTGTTGTTGAGGATATTGATATTGTTGATGTTGTTGAGGATATTGATATTGTTGTTGTTCTTGAGGATATTGGTATTGTTGTTGTTGTTGTTGTTGAGGATATTGATATTGATGTTGGGGATATAGATATTGTTGTTGTTGTTGAGGATATTGGTATTGTTGTTGTTGTTGTTCTTGAGGATACTGATATTGTTGTTGTTGTTCTTGAGGATATTGGTATTGTTGTTGTTGTTGTTGAGGATATTGATATTGTTGTTGTTGTTGTTGTTGTTGAGGATATTGATATTGTTGTTGTTGTTGTTGTTGAGGATATTGATATTGTTGCTGTTGTTGAGGATATATATATTGGTCCTCAACACCATGATTTTGGATGTGATCCAGAAAGCATTTTTTGTATTTATAAATCTTTTTACACACATTGCACTCATAAGCTAAAGAATTCATTTTCTTTTTTTTATTTTAGTTTATACAATATTATTATATATAAAAATATATTTAATATTATTATATTTAATATTTTTTATTCAAAAGTCACTTTGATTATTTACGTATTAACAGCGAAATTATTGAGGATTTGACACTTGTAGAGACAATGCTTTACTTGCTGCTAGAATAAAAAACTTCTCAATTTATACAAGTTACGATTAAGTCATATGCACAATGTAAAAGTCAATAGACAGAGACAAATGTCAGCAAGCAGTGAAAATAACAACCAATCTTTGACAATCCTCAATATCACAAACTTCAATTTCTTTACAAAAGAAGTGAAAAGAATGAATAAATACAACACGCATAAATTGTATATTTTATTCATTTCTTCAAACTCTTTACACATAAAAAAATTAAAATCAAACAACAACAAAAACAAAACATTGATATCTCACCAGCATACATAATTACTTTCTAAAATACCCTTCCATGTCCCCAGCTAAAAAAACGAATATTACAAACAACAAAAAGTACACACTATGATATTTTGTGACATCGCAACAGTGTGCCCTAGTGGTAACGTTTATCATTTCCGTTTTGTATTCCAAAAAAAAAAAAAAAAAAAAAAAAAATAAAAAAAACATAAGGCGTTGCACACATTTTAAAAAATGATTAGAACACAAGAAAATGCCAGATTTGTACTCGGCATTGCACATATACATATACGACTACTTACCCATCTGCCAACGCTCAAGTTATTGTAAAAACATACACACGTATGAGCATAACGTTGGCTCCCATGATCACGCATCTCTAATTCCCTTTGACAATCATAAATATCTTACACTTCATTTTTTCCAACCTTCAAATAAGTTCATAAATTACATACTTCGTTTACCTCTTCAAACTCTTTAAATAAGGAAATAGAAAAATCAAACTAAATAAAACCAACAAAAAAAAACATTCATTGATTTCCACACAATTTCTTTCTTAAGTACCCTTCCGCACCGCTTCACAAACGAAAAAACATAATACGTACAAACAAAAGAATATTACAAAAAACTAAACTATGCACACACGCACACACAATATAAAATCATTAACCTGCTGCAACCGCTTAACAAACGAAAAAACATACTACATACAAACAAGCCCCACGTGCATACATAATTAACTATGCGCATCGGCGAACGGATATCAAACCATGATTATCTCACAAACCATATATTTTATTCATGTCTTCGAACTCTTTAAACATAGAAAAAAAATAAATAAAAATCAAACTAAATAAAACCAACAACAAAAAACATTCATTGATTTCCACACAATTTCTTTCTCAAGTACCCTTCCGCACCGCTTAACAAACGAAAATATATACTACGTACAAACAAGCCCCACGTGCATACATAATTAACTATGCGCATCGGCGAACGGATATCAAACCATAAAATTAAAACAAACACACATCGACGGCCGACATCAAACTACCCTTTTCTACGTACAAACCGTCCATAACCCTCGTCACTTCGCACCATTGACAGTAATTACCTTAATATGTAAATTTTAGCCCATAAATTACAAAATTTCGATTTAAATTACCCAAATTTGACAATTTTTATTGCTCGGGCGCATACATTCTACTACTACTGGTCAGCTTATAAAAGGAAAGCAGTCCCTGAAATTTTTGATGAACAATGTATAAATAGCAAAGACCTTGCCTCTGTTGTATCTTTTACAAAAATGAGGAGACAATTGTATAGGATTAAAAGCGCTGGAATGCCAAAAAATTCTAAGACGCCTCTTGAAATTAAAGAACTGTTTGAAAATTATGATTTCTTCAAAGAACACGGGATTTCCAAACATATTAATAAGCTTTTATATCAAGACACTATAATAGAGGATGCATTTTCTTATACTATTTTAATATCACCAACAATCGTCGATATAATCCGAAAGAAACCCACAGGTCGACGATATTTAATAGATGGAACTTTAAAAACTGTTCCCTATTGTGGTTACAAGCAGCTTCTTATTATTCACTTTTACTATATGGAACATGTAAGTCTTAGGGCCATTATTATGACTTAACGATAAAGTTTCGGATAGTTATTCCTAACTTTAGCAAAACTGAACTATAAAGTGACCTTTAAAATTTTCCATTATTACAACTGTCCGATAAAATAAATAATAAAATGTTTGGTTGGTGGTGTTATTAATTAAAATGAAAAAACGTTTATTTATTTATTTGTTTATTTATGTCGACCATCTTGGTCGACCACACTTTTTATATTAATTAAATAAAAACTTACAAACATAATGAAATTAAAACTAACTTAAACTTATCGTGAGAAAATGCTTGGTCGGCATAAATACACGCCGACCAGGTGCATTGTATGTGTAGGCATAAAATATTCAAATAAGCCAGTTGATCAAGTTACCTGCTGATGACAAATAACTGATGCAGTCAAACACATAAGTATGTGGACAAATATGAATTACTGGCACAGTCAAACACATAAGTATGCGGACAGATATATTCCATAGCCAAACACACTACACCTCCCTTTTTCAGAAAGAATGATCAATGCGAGGTAGTTGATCATTCTTTAGTTACAATGGATTTAAAAATGAAGGGGGCTTCTCACATAACATACTTGTGAATTTCAAGTAACAATAATTTTTTTTTTTTATAAGGTAAAATTTTTTTTTTTTTGTACAATACATATTACAGATAGTATTTTTTTTTGTCTATAAGCTTGTTTAAGTTATGTTCCTCTTAGACCAATTTGTGGTGTTTTTTTTTTCTTAAATAAAACTTTAAACTTTTTCTCTTTTAAATATGGGAACACAAATCGTTTGCTATTTTATGTATGCATTATGTATAAAATAATAAAAGTATGTTTTTGGATTTTTTTTTTTTTTTTTTTTTGACATTTTGCTTAGAATTTTTAAGTTTAATTTAAAAATGAAATTGTTTGGACATACATACATATGAAGTTTATATGGTACATGTAGTAAATTTTTGGTTTTTTATGTTTTCTTTTACCATAGTGTTAGAAACTATCAGATTTATTTATAAAACTTATTAAGGTTTTATAAAGGGTTTTCATAAAAAATTAACACAAAATGTTTCTTAAAAAGCCTTCATAAATATTAAAATAGTTTTAAAAATTATAAAAATTCTTAATTTTACCGCGCCATAAGCGCCAAAAGCAAAGTATAACCGACACATCTTTTGGAACGAAATCAGAGACAAAAGAAAATCAAAAATCAGAATAAAATGTGTCATTCCTCCCCTGTTCTTAGCAAGACCCTTTACCCCGTGAACTTCTTTACCCTATTTTTATGAACAGTGAATGACTTCCCATGTTCATCTTGGAGTTCTACATTATTATTGTTGTCCATATTGGATATTTTATAGGGGCCCTTATATACTGAATCCAGCTTATGACCCGATTCATTGCGGATCAAAACGAGTTCCCCGAGGGTTAATTCTATTGGATCTGCCCACTGGGTGGAAAGTTGTTGTCTTTCCCACTTAGCATTTTCTATGATATTGGCAGCTCTTCGCTGCGCCACTTGAAGTCTGAATTTAACCTCTTTTCCATATGAATCAATGTTGTACAATGGTTCTACAATGTTTTCTTTTGCACAATCAAGAGTTGGTGGTATTTTTCCGTAAACCAACTCGAATGGACAATAACCATGAGCCGTAGATGGGGTGGTATTGTAACAATATACGAAGTATTTTAACCACAAATCCCAATCTGTTTTATCGGATGAGATGTATGTTCGCAGATATTCGTTAAATGTTCTGTGAGATCTCTCAACAGTACCCAAAGTCTGATGATGATACGGAGTAGAATTGAGTTTCTCTATCTTCATCATTGAGCATAATTCCGACATAACTTGATTCATATATTCTGTTCCCATGTCCGTTAGTATTGTATTCATTGGACCGTAAGTCAAAACAAATCCTTCCATAATTGCTTTGGCAACCATTCTGGCTGACTTATTCTGAATGGGTATTGCAACTAAATATTTGGTTAAATCACATATCATAGTGACAGCGTATTCGTTTAATGACTCGGACCGTGGTAGTGGTCCTACGGTGTCAATTATTACTCTGTCAAATGCCTTTAACGGTGTAGGAGTTATGATGAATAGCTCTTTACCGTTGACAACTGTTTTATTTTCTTGACATGCTTTGCACCGTTTTACATATTGGGCTATGTCTCTAGTCATGCCTTTCCAATGGTATCGAAGTCTAATCTTCTTTATCATACGTGTTATCCCCGGATGTCCTCCTGAAATAGGATCATCATGATATTTTTGCATGATTTGTAATTTATCTGTATCGGTGAAAATTGTTGTTAATTTAGGCGTGAGCACAATTGTTAATTTACTTTCTTGCAGTATTTCATTGCCTTTATTCTTAAAGGTTTCAACGTTGGTTCCTAGGAATTTAAGCAGACTATCATCGAAGTGTAGTCGCATGGTTGTTAAACACATATTATCAGCTATTTTTTCAAGCTTTAGAAAGAGGTGACCTAAGTCTACATTTCCATCAATAACCGTGTCTTTCAACAAAAATTCGGAAAGAATTTTCTTTCCTTTTCTAATTACAACTTTATTTTTGGTAAAATGCAATTGTGGCATTTTACTGTGCTCTTGAGCATTAATTGCTTCATAAACCTTTAGTTCAACCGATTTTGTATTAGCCGTTATACCATTGTCATTACAGTGCCTACCTGCTTTTGCCTGAAGTCTCGTAGTTACCTTCAGTATTGTATTAGCGTCAATATTTTTTATATCATTAATATTTATACGTGACAGCGCGTCCGCGACGTAATTTTCTCTACCCCTAATATACTCCACCACAAAGTCATATTCTTCTAAGTCCAGCCTCATACGGGTTAATTTTGATGACGGGTTTTTTAATGAAAATAAATAAGTTAGGGGTCTGTGATCGCTTTTAATTACAAACTTTCTGCCGTAAACATATTTTCGGAAATATTGTACTGCCCAATGAATTGCAGTTAATTCCTGCTCTATTGTTGATTTATTGCTTTCACCTTTTGTGAAAGATCTGGATGCGTAAGCAATTGGTAGCTGAATACCCTGCTTTTCTTGGCTCAAAACGGCACCACAGGCATGTTTACTTGCGTCTGTGGTTATGCAGAATTCTTTAGAAAAATCCGGATATTGGAGAATTTTTGGACTCAGCAATTGATTTTTAAGATATTGGAATGCTTTTTCACATTGTTGAGTCCATTCAAATTGCACATTTTTTCTAGATAATCTGGTAATATGTCGCGATGATTCAGCAAAATTTGGTATAAATCTTCTGTAATAATTACAGAATGTTACGAAGCGTTTAGCTTCATCACCATTTGTAGGTGTTGGATAATTTTGTATAATTGAGTATTTGCTGTCGTCAGGTAAGATGCCTTTATCGGTGCATTTGTGACCTAAAAATGTTACTTCACGACAAAAAAATGTACATTTATCAGGATGGAGTTTGAGATTGTATTTTCTGCAAGTATTAAACACTTGTTTTAAGTTTTTTAGCATGTGTTCTGAAGAACAACCTATTACTACTAAGTCATCCATGTATACAAAGGCTTGGGTTGGAGATAATCCAGAAAAAGCCAATGACATCATTCTTTGGAATGAATTCGGGGCAATTTTAATACCATATGGCAGTCTTTTAAAGCGAAAAGAGCCTTTTTCTGTGGAAAAAGATGTAATGTCTCTAGAGTCTTGTTCCAATTCTATTTGATGAAATCCCGACATTAAGTCCAGGCATGAAAAGAACTTGGCTCTTCCTAACTGATCAAGAATGTCATCTATACGAGGCAATGGGAATTTATCAGCTATCAGTTTTTTATTTATTCCTCTATAATCTACGACCAATCTCCACCTTTTTTGTGTTGAGCCGGGTAATGGCTTTTTTGGTACTATTAGAATAGGGCTATTATATTGCGAGATGGATGGTTCTATTATATCATCATTTATTAATTTATCTAATTGGGCATTAACTTCCTCTTTGTGAGCATGAGGGATTCTATAATTTTTGATGTACACTGGTTGTGTATCATGAAGTCTAAGTTTCTGCTTGTAAAAATTGTTAGTACTTATTTTTTCAGTCTCCAGAGCAAAAATATCTATGTAGTCTAAGCATAATTTTCTTAAATCTTTATGAGCGTATTCGGGAAAGTTTTTTGTTAATTTTTCAAGTTTTTCCTTATTTAGCTTGGCATTAGTATCAGAACTGCAATTGACAATTTTATAGTCGTTTAGACTTTCGGATTTTACCTGAATGTTATCAATTACTAGGTCTTTATCTGTGGTATTTATGATTTTTACCAATGGCCTTGCTTTAGTAGTTATTGTGTTGGCAATATATACGCCATCCTGCATAATTTGTTGAGGTATCAATACTTCTTCCTCATTGGATATGAAGTTTATCGGTCTTATAACTTCAGATCTTGCTGGCAGTGATATGGAATTGATGTTTGGACCGTTTCTTAAAGCGATTGCTATATCGTACGGAACGTCGTTAGTTCTCAAGGTGATCCAATCTTGATTATTTTCGTAATTTAAAATACATTTGTATTTTCGAATAAAGTCCATTCCTATTATTCCGTATACTTGAATCGGAAAATCATCCTTTACGACATGAAAATCGTGAGCTATTAGCAGATCTTCTTGTTTTAAATCAGCTTTAACTTTGCCTATTGTAGTTATTATACCTTGCCCAATGCCATTTATTCTGGTTTGACTAGTAATGTCTATTGGTTGGTATAAAACTTGATGGTGTTTTACGACTGATATGTCTGCACCTGTATCTACTAAGAATGTGGACCTATTGTCATTTAGAGTGGTTCTGGAGACTAGATAACTGTATAAATTTGTATTTATGTTGTGGATTTTCCTGTCTATTGAGTACTTAGGGGTGTTAGTTCGTTTCCCGAACTATTGTCATTCATGCAACGTATATTATTATTTCTATTCACGTTGCGGTTGTTACTGTTGTAACGGTTACTATTGTTGTTAAATTGATTCCTTACTCCGTTATTATTGAAGCTTCTAGGTGCATACCGGTCACTTGTATTTCTGTTATTGGGATTCCTGTTACCATTATTCTGATTATGGGAATCAGGGGGCCTATTAGAGTTATTGGGTCTGTTACCAATATTTCTAGAGTAACGATTTCTACTATTAAAGTTATTGTTGTAATTGTTTTGGAAAGTTAATATAGCATTAGGTTGTCCGTATGCGTCCGTACAACTGCTTATAAAGTTTGTTTTAACTTCATCCATGTTTAGGAACGTTCCTGATTCCATGATCAGTTTTACTCGTTCGTTGGATGCATTTTTTATTATTGCTGAAACTGCTGCACGTGTTGTGTACTTGTTTGCAGTTTCATTTGGGAGGCCGTCAGATATGTAAGCGGTCTCCAATTTTTTTGCAAGTTCATCGATTTCCTTAACATAGGCATTGGCATTTTTGCCCGTTTGTTTTATATTCATTAACTTTGCATTGATGACGTCAACGGATTCACCCTTAACAGTCGATTTGAGTTTTACTATTATCGCTGAAATGGTCGATTCCGTTGTTACTATATTCCTAGTAGTGCCTTTTAGTTTTGTTTTAATAAGGCTTACCGCAATAGCCTCATGTGTACCCTTTATGCTTTCCACAAGTGTCAAAGCATCAACGAAGCTTTGTAGGTTTTCTGGACTTCCGTCGAAGTCAGGTAGCAGTTTGGATGCTGTATTTAGGAATTCTATATTTGTTTGTGACATGTTGGGAGAGGCTCTACTTGTACTTGGTAGATTTGAAGTTGGGTCTAAAACTAGTTCTGGTAGATATTTAAAATTTGTTTCATCATATAAAGAGTTAGGTACATTTAGTACGATACCTTTCTTTAAGGATATCGTTATTAATTTATCTCTTATGTCAGCGAAGAAAGCTTCAGCTGCTGCTTTATGAGCATGTGTTAATCTGCTATAATTAACATTAAGGAGTGCTCTAATTTGTTCGAATCTGCGCACGAGATTATTTATGTGCTTATTAATTGTTTCTGGTTTTATCTCCCTATTGAGATTGAGACACTTATATGATTTGATGAATTCTTCCTTTATTGCTCTGTCCTTATTCACTATTATTTCCCATTCCATGAGGTTTAAATTGAGATTTTATGGAATTTTAAGAAATGTATTCTTTAGGTCTATTTAAAATGGAAATTAAACAATTAGACTTGGTCTAAATTTCTGGCTAGTGATGCTGCGCGCGTATAATTTTTTCGTAATGATCTCTTATGAAGCTGGTATAGCGTTATAAGGATTTGCAGCGCCATTAAGGAAATGATAATTATCAGATACACGACCGGATATTCCAATTTTACCGTAATATCGTTGATTACGTTGGCATTAGGGTTTTCTATTTTTGATTCGCGGCCACCCATGATGCCTAAAATTATTTTAAGGTATGAAGTCAAAAAAATCAAGGATGTGTTAGTTAAAAAAAAAATGGTGCTTATGCCACGGATGCCGTGACCATTTTTTGATGGTCAATAGAGTACCATGGCATAAACCAGATATCGCCAATTTATATCTGAATTAGGCTCTTAATTCTTTAATGTTATACCACTGGAGGGACACTTATGTATCTCAGTAGTAAGTTATTTGTTAGTATATCTTTATGTTATTTTTTTTTTATATGTAAAATATATGAATAGTAAAGAAATTAAAAAAATTAATATATGCATTAATATAATAAAAATGTATTGAAAAAATTGCAACTCTATTTTTAGAGTGCTTGTAGAGACATTTAAAAATATATGAATAAAGAAATATGTTTATAATAAAATATTGATATAATGTATTGATTAGTAATTATAAAATGTATTGAAAAAATTTAATTTAATTTTTTTGTTTTTATATGCGATACTACTCTGTTAATGCAGCATTGGAGAGACTTTTCTGTATAAATATAATAATAATCTTCATGCTAATAGTTTTATATTATTTACATAAAACATCCTTTCGTTGTTGTTTGGCTAAACAACACTAAAAGATTCACGATTCTTTTAGGCAGCTATGTTATTTTTAAATGGTGCTGATGTTTTTGAGCATGCTGATGTAAATGCTGCTGCTGTTGCTGCAGTTTGTGTGGATTATACTGTGTATGTTTTTGGGTATTACTTACTGCCGTGTTGTAATTTGTCAGGTCGGTGCTGTCATAAGAAATTGCTGATGTTGATGATGGTGATGCTAAATCTTCATCAAATTTATATTTATTATTATCAGTTTTAGGTGCTTCTATCAGTATAGACTATTATGGTTAGTTTGATGATGATTATGGCGGTGACGGTGAATTATAATTTTGTCGGAGACTGAAGTCAACAGTTAAGAAAGGGACCGATATCAGAGAAATCTGGGGAATTGTTTCCATTTTTTTTTCTTTTTGCAGATATTTTTATTTTATTTCCTTAAAGCGTAAGTTATATAAGAAGATATGGCGAAAGTAATCCAAACGTTTTTTTTTTTGAATAATTTCAGTTTCAATTTAGGTTTTTCAAACTTGTGATAGGTATTTAATGATTTTCAAATTTTACAAAAACTTTTTTATTTTCCAATTATTATAATTATTATTATTAGGTGTAATTTTTACTTATTTGCCAATTATTATTAGAAAAAAAAACAGCACTTCAACGATACATTGATTTGAATTGTTATTTCACTGTAAACTTTAAACGTTTCATGATTGTTTTATAAGTTTTTGTTTTGCGGCAGGGGGACTAATTTTTTAAAAACGTTAGAAAACTATATTTTATTCTTTTTTAATATTTTATAAAAAAAATACCCAATTTTAAACGTTTTATTTATTTCTTTTTTTTATTATATTTTCATAAGGCACTTGATTTTTCTTTATTTATTTATCTTTTTTATTATTATGCATTTCGCAGCCTCAGAGGATATACAGAGATGTCGCGAGACGGAAGATAATTTGATAATCTTTTATATTTGCGCAACACTTCTTTGTTATGTATAAGAAATTTTAAATTGATTTGTACTTTTGCACTACAATGTTCTAAAGTATTTTGGCAGGATCGCCATGTTATTAATTAAAATGAAAAAACGTTTATTTATTTATTTGTTTATTTATGTCGACCATCTTGGTCGACCACACTTTTTATATTAATTAAATAAAAACTTACAAATATAATGAAATTAAAACTAACTTAAACTTATCGTGAGAAAATGCTTGGTCGGCATAAATACACGCCGACCAGGTGCATTGTATGTGTAGGCATAAAATATTCAAATAAGCCAGTTGATCAAGTTACCTGCTGATGACAAATAACTGATGCAGTCAAACACATAAGTATGTGGACAAATATGAATTACTGGCACAGTCAAACACATAAGTATGCGGACAGATATATTCCATAGCCAAACACACTACAGTGGCAACATTTCTGTGGATATTGTGGATATTGTTTGTTAAAAATGATTAGTGGCAACTTGCTTTTGTTTATTTGTCAAATTACAACATAATGAAAATATTTTTGTCAATTCTTTTGTTTTTTATTATTCTTATGTGTTTTGTGTTGTATTGCTTTTGTTTTATGCCATATTTTGACCAAATAAATTTGATTTTGTTTTATAAAGTAGAAAGTGTGGCAATTGGCGAAAATGTGGCAACTTTAAATGACTATACCTCACAATAAAAGTGACAGGTAGGATCAACTTGTCTTTAGTTTATCGCTCACTTTTTGTTAAAATGAAGTTGTAATAATAAAAAAGTGTTTATCCATCCAATAACATCCTACTTTTAGCTAACGTCAAGTTATAATAATGGCCCTTAGAATATATATTTTATTTCTTAAAAAAATTGTATACAAATGTATGTATTATTTCTATTTACAGTCGTTAAGTAGCTCTGGGTCGGGGAACACCTCTCGCGTCATCGTAAGTATTTCTTAAGTGCGGTCAGGCTTGTGTGTGTTGTTTGGCCTTCGAGAGTTTTTCGTCTCGCTCGCACTGGTTGACTGATCTGCCACGGATAACCATATAATCTTGCGGGTTTTTGTGGAATTTCTTTATCAACCACGTTGCCTACTTCCTATGTGAAGGCATAGGTCGTGTACAGTCAGTCACAAAACCTTATAAAATACTGTTAATACCATCTTGGGCATATGCTCTACGTTACTCCGCCCATATTTGTGCAATACCATATTATGCAAATTTACTTTGCATTAATATGTTTAATAAATAAATAAATAATATTTCTATTTACATAGAATTTTCCATTCATTTATGTTTTAATGTCAAAAAAAAACAAGAGAAGTATATGTGCATACATACATATGTTTCAATTTATAAATAGTAATTTGTTTCAATTCGAAGCTTCAACATTTCATACAGATTATGAAATTGCTTTACAAAAGGCTATAGGATATGTTTTTCCAACTGCGGAAATAAAAGGCTGTTGGTTTCAGTATTGCCAGGCCTTGAGACGTCAAAGTCAGAAAATAAACAAATTTGGAGCTTTAGTTAAAAACAACAAAGAATGTAGAAACTGGTACAGAAAAATATTAAGCCTGTCTTTTGTTAGTCCGCAGCAAATAGCAGAAATGTTTATTAGTTTAAAAAATGGGATACTATATCTGCCCAACAACCATCAATATTGTCTTAGCATTTTTGTGAAATATTTTGAGAAGCAGTGGGTGACAAAGGTTAGTTTCATTTGTGGCTTTTATATATAAGAAAGTTAAATTATGATAATGATTAATATAAAACAAAAGTTAAATTCTGAATAAAATATTATTGATTATTGGGAAATGAAAAAGCAAGGAGAAATCGGCGCCGATTTTTCTTAATTCTACTTTCAAATGTAGTATTATCTCCCTTTCTCCTTGCATTTTCATTTCCCAATAATCAAAAATATTTTATTCAGAATTTAACTTTTGTTTTATATTAATCATTATAATTTTTTATATACTCAAATATTTTTCAAATTGATGAAAAAAGTTTATTCATTTCCTTTTCGGGTCACTCCTCCTGTTTATCAGGAACTTGTCAGAACAACAAGTGCCTTAGAAGGTTTTAATTCTAAACTTTCTCAAAAAATAAGAAAAGCACGGACAATTCATAAAATTTTTTTAAGCTATCCGAAATGAAGATTTTAGTCAATCGGTTTCCATAAGTCAATTAGTTGCGGGTGAATTATCAATTTTGCCAAAAAAAACGTAAAGTTCAAAAAACTAAGGACCGTAAAATTCATCAGCTGACCGAAAAACTAGATAGAGGAGTTATCTCGCTATCAGCTTTTTTAACACCATTGCAAACGAAGAAAATCATATTTTTGAATATGATGACATATTGGGAAAAAAGGAGAGGACGAAGCGGATATAGAAGATATTGAACAAAGTGAAATCGTGTTAAGCCAGGTCACAGAAGTTGTAAAATGTATAATTTGTATTGATGAGCCCAGAAACACACTTTTAATGTCATGTAAGCATTTTAAGCTTTGTTCCACCTGTTTCCAAAATTTAAATTTGAAATACAAAACAAACAAATCGCCCTTGCTATGTCTATATTATAGACCGATTGTAGAAAATAGTTTGAATATATTTCAATAAGAAATATTCAAAAACTCAATATTGTGCATTGATATGAGAAAGACCAAGAAGCCAGTCCTTATTTTTTTGTGCGAAGCCAGTCCTTATTTTGTTGTATTTTCAATAAATAAATTGTTTCTTAAAAATATAAAGATTTTTTTTGCATTCCTTACGGACACATTAAAAAACGACATAATGTCCATAATTATAATGTCATAGTGTCCATGGACTTTAAGACAATTTCAAAAGTGCCATAATGTCCATGTACACTACGACACATTTTTTTGTCATAACGTCCATGGACATTATGTCCTTGCACGTTGTGACATGCCACCAAACTTTAAGGGTCGAGGGGGTAGAGCAACTACACTCGGCAAATCAGCAACACCAGTACATGTACCAGTACTGTACGTAAATACGGATTTTAAATGCTCAGCAAATATGTTACCTTTTTCAGTATCGTTCTTGCCCAACCTCCGGTAGATGTGCGCAGAGGTGATTTATTCTCAACGGGGGTTTTAAGCTTTCTAGCAGCGCACCACAAAGAGTAATTAGATGCTGGTGCGACATCGAGATTTTCCAGATAATGTTTAAGAGAAGCAGGTTTTTCATATGCAAGCAGCTCTTGGAGTCGTTTAGTGCACTCTTTAAATCTAATTTTATTTTGGGGTGATCTGTGCTGTTGCCATTCTCTTCTAGCTCTTCTTTTTTCACCTACGACACGTTCAATATCTGTAGAATAAATTCTGTTAAGCCCAGTCTGCGGAAGGGGCAGCCTGTTCAGCAGCCTGTTTAATATTTTCGTTAAGATTGGCAATGTTAGATTCAATATCATCTGGTGTTCTTAGCTTAATATTTTCCGTACCATGACTACTGAGGTATTTTTTGAACCCTAGCCAATTAACACGATTGATCATCTTCATATATGGGTGAGGTAAGTCTCTTCTTAGTGGGTTACAAATTGTAACGATAGTGGGGGAGTGATCGGAGGAGAGATCTAGAGAAGTTTCAACATTAATTAAATCCCTACAGATATTCTTTGTGACGCCAAAATCTATAACATCCGGAATTTTTTGTATGTCAGTAGGCCAATAAGTGCGCTCCCCACTCGATATGACATCCAAATTGTGTTGAATAATGCTCGACGTCTGTGTGTAATAAGACGCGAACCCCAGAACGTATTTTTTGCATTATAGTCGCCAGCTGCTACAAAACAAGGTCCAAGAGATTTGTAGAAATCCTCATACTGATTCTCAGTGATTGAAAATCTGGGAGGGGAATAAATTGATGATATAACGAAATTTGTACAAAAATTTTCTACAAAAATATTCGTAGCTTGCATATATTCTTCACTAACTGCTTGAGTCTTGACTTAACTAGAATTGCAGATCCACCACATGCTCTTCCTCTCGGGTTTTAAAAAGGCTTCTCGAAGTCAAATGAATCTCAGAGACTAACATTATATCAATATTTTTTTCCGTAAGGAAGTGCTTAAGTTCATTTTTATGTTAGCGAATGACGTTTGCGTTCTAGAAATGTATTTTTAACGTGTTCATGGTTTGTTAACTAATGCTTGAAGCAGTGTTCGCAGCATTTCTTGCATCATGCTAGTCATATTTGTTGTAAAGTTGTTTATAGTTAGCACCAGATTCTCAATAGTAGCTTCAAGGCGACTAAAGTTAAAGCTTGAGTTTGCATTCGTTGAATTATTTGGCGGTGAAACATTTTGTATGGGAATAGATCTAGTCTTAGCTAGTCGATTACGATTAAAAAATTTTTAATTTTTCAAGCAAAGAATTTATGCCAAATTTGCTTACAATTCAAATTCAACTCATAAAAAATTAAAATTAACAAATCATTACTAAACTTCAACCATGCTTTTGAAAAGTTTCAAACTTCTTATCTTGTGCACATACTTTCAAAAATCATTTGAGAACCTACATAAGCTTTAGGGAAAATCCAGTAGAATAACCGAGTAAACTTATACAAAACACAAGAAACGATTTATATTCGACATGCATCTATTTTATTTTCCTACACCTTAATACAATAAAAATATTATAAGGCAAAACGATAATTAAAATCCAAATTAAGCACTTATTAAATTTATTATTTTATTTTACATTCTCCCAATTTTATTTCAAAAACGTCGTAATATCTCAAAGATTTCATTACGATTGATACAAATATTTGTCATTCGGTGCAGTTTGCGTTATCTTGAGACCTCGCATTATTACAAAAAAAATATGTATATATACCAAAAAAGGTTATAGTTATAATTGAGTGTCCACAGATGATGAATTTATATCATGATGAATGAACAACTTCGTATAAAAAAAACGGTATAAATAATACTGTTTTTATATGAACTTATTCATTCATTATGATATAAATTCATCAGATGTGGATACAAAATTAAATAAAAAATAAATTAAGCAAATAGAAATGCATATAGTATACTTCGTCCTAGAAAAAGTTTCCTATCAAAAGATTTATTTAACACAAATCGTACACTAATAGAAAAATAATTATCTAATTTTAAGAACAAAAATCTTGAATTTATATTGTAGAAATTTTCAAATTTCAATCTTGAAATTCGTTCAGTGAGATCGATTTTCTCAAATTTGGGCATGTATTCTTAATTTATAGAATGAATTCTTAAAATCAAGAACGTGGTCTTAATTTTAAGATTATATTCTTAAATTTTTAAGAATCTGAGAGTATGAGAAAAGGAGTTCTTTATTAAGAACTATATCTTGAATTCGATCTTAAAATTAGATTTTATTCAAGATTACAATCTTAAATGTGATCATAAAAAAATTAAGATTTTTTTCTTGAATCAAAAATTTTCACATTTAACAGACTATTAAGATTGAAATGATTCCATTTCGAGCGTAAAATCCTGATTTTAGCACATATTTGCCCTTAGTGTATTGTTTTTGATACTCATAAGTTCTGATTTACGAACTTCATCTTACGTGCTTCACAATTTTCTCAAAATAAAACTACAATTAATTGAAAAATTTGATTAAAACGTGAACTCAAGACAAAATAATTAAGTTTTTTTGGCTAAACCCATACAGCAGCCTTATTCTGTAACTCGCTTAGCTAAAGCTAAATCTCAATCGCTAAAATGCTAACAAAAATTTGGGGCAAATATTTTAGCGATGACGCTAAATCTGTATTCTGTAAGGCCGGGTTTACATCTGTGTGCCAAATGCAACACAAGGGTACAAAAAGCGTAACCAACTAATTACTAATGAAAAACTGTTTGATTCAGACATGTATTTATTAAGTTAAACAGTTTAATACATAATTAATAGACAATTTTATAGAATCCAAAATGATTGTAAACTATTTAAATCAGTAAATACATGTCTGAATCAAACAGTTTTCATTAGTTGTTACGTTTTTTTTGGGCAAATGACACACATGAAATGCCAGATGTAAACTCAGCCTAAGTATAATTGCTTAGAGGCCGTTTAGATGAAGGGTGGCCTCGCTGGCACACGTCGCCTACGATTCGTGTTTGTGGGCGAGAAGTGAGGAGAAGCTTGCTTGGTAGCAAAAGTCGATACGGTCTAACTCAGCGTTGTCCACAAAGAGAAACAGATTCAAAATGTGTGTAGTGGTGAGTGCACTGGGAGAAATTTGCTGGTAAATGTATTGAATAATGTTTTTGTATACAACATTTTTTATGTTTAATTAATAACATGAACTGAAGTATGAATGAGACATTAAAAAAATCAAATATTATATCATGAAAAAGATTAAGTGGAAATAAAAAATAAGTTCAATTACGATTGATTGTTTTACGTAATGTAAAGCATTTGCTTTGTCGAAAAATTTAAATTTTAAATAATGTATGTTGCTATTAGTTGGCTGCATGTTGCGGTATTTGTATTGATTTTACAATCAATCAATCTTTTTTAATTTTGTTATAAGCTTATCTCTGTCCTCCCCTGACAAACTACACATTTCTAAATGACGACTTTCATAATGACGCTTAAAACTGTATGCACTTATTCTTTTTAATTTTTGATTGGATACAAGGCACTCAGCTTCATTAAATATGTTTAGTGAAAATAAAAAATTTTTCTCATAATATACCTTCTACATTTCAAAATAATAAAAAAATGGTTAATATGTAAACATAAAATTATTCCAAGTGTATTCAAATGCTGGAAAAAAAATCATAAAAATACTCAGTTGTTCTTCTCTTTTTCTCTAACTTGTAATCACAACTGTGTATTTTGTTGTTGTATCATAACAAATCAAGCGATATCAACCTTCTTTCTTAAAAGTTGGCACACAACTGAATAAAATTATAACTTTTGTACTCTTTGCAGTGCGCTTCGTCAACATTCCTGTTGTGTATGTGTAAATCGCGAAAATTGTTCGGCCCCCGGGGGCATTGCGTGCGCATCATTGGTCTAATTCATAAAAATTCCTTATTTCAGCTTTAATCTGTACATTACTTATGAAACAGATTTTGCTTTATTAAGCTCTAATAAAAATTTGTATTCATAACTGATTGAGGTAGTTTACACGAGAACAATTTTTAAGCCGCACAATTTTTGTTCTTTTCCAAATTACACGAGACTAATTAATCTGGCATAAAATGTATACGTATACACAGCTTCGCTTGTGTTAGTATTTTATTTATTCATTTGAAGTTTGCTTTTCGTTATAAACGTATCGGAACATACTTGCAGAAAAAATGGTAATAAATGAGGAATTGTTTATTAGAGGCAATATTTGCTAAAAAATTAAAATGAAAAAATTGTTTTCATTATCTTTCATGAACTAATGCGAAAATGTATTCATATTTCTAAATAGTTACATTATCCAAAAGTACTTTTTGTAACTTTTTTCAAAAGAATTAATTAAATAAAATCTCGTTCATTTTATTTTCATACAGCCTTATTTATAAAACTTATTAAGGCTTTAAAAGGGGTTTTTAAAACAAATTTTCATACAAAATTTTCTTAAAAAGTCTATAATAATAATTATTAATAATTTTTATTTATAATTTATTTAACACGTAAAAACAATAAATTCACTTATTAGTGTTAAAGTTTGTTGACGTGACCAACCCCCTTCTTGTTTTAAATTCATGTTTCCACGACGATGGCCAACGAAAGACTAAATACACTCTGTAAAATAAAAAAACACCGAACCTGTGGCTTCGCAAGTGTGTATGTATTGGTTTTGTGCTGCTAATGCGGGGTTGAAGCTGGTTGAAAAATTATGCCAACCAAAAAACCACTCTCTTCACCGAAATTGCCTACAAACTGGCATGTTGTGCCAGCATAATTAATGCCGTGTAAACTACCTCATTAATATCAGTGAATTAACTATTAAACCATGATACAACTATACTAGGTACATGCACAAGCCCAGCCTGTCACTGTATACATTGCTCCTAGTTGTCAAACTTTGTTTACAAGCTGCAAAAATGTTAATGTATGTGTGTAAATAAAATGATTACAGTGTTGCCAATGAATTTACACATGGCTGTGTCTCCAACTACACATTGAAGAAAATTACACTACACATCTTTTGTGTAGGTTAAAATTAAAACAATAATAAATAAAAATAGAACCCAAAGTAGAATTACACACATATTATACAAGAATTCAATTAAATCGCCTACACATGTGAGTAGAAATTACACACTGTCTAACTACACCCATATTGGCAACACTGAATAACTATAATCATGCAGGAATGCCGCGTCTGCAATTGTACTTTAGTTACCCTGTAATTGTTATTTTTATAAACAAAAGACAGTTGTTTCCGACAATTTGGGATTTGTTTATACCAACAAAATACATGTGTTTTTTGGTGTTGCAATTTTGTTGTAGTTCTGCATGTACCTAGTGTAATTGTATCATGTATTAAACGATTTTGCTTCTTTTGTAATTTTATGTTGGCAGTATCATGTCATTTTCGCTCTCAATTTATGTTTAGTGATGCATACAACGAAGAATCGATTATCTAGGTAGTCTGTTTTGGTCGAAAAAAAAGTAAACCATTACGTATAATGTTATTAAAAAAACTTAAAAAGTAGGCGTTTCACTTTTTATTAATAAATAAACCAAAAAAAAATTATATGTTACAAAAAATTGTATTTAAACACATTTATATTCGGCTGAGTACAGAGGTAGGCAAATACCTATTTTATAGCGGTCGATTATGCATCACTATTTTGTTTTAATTTTAAAATGTTATTGTACATACATACGTACATATATAAGCATGCAGTACCATACAAACATACGTATGCTTGTACTTCCATACATATGCCATTATGTTTATAATTCTATTTTTCTTTTTACCAATGAATGGATGGGATTTCTTTAATTTTCAACAATGTTTATATGTATGTATTTTTGTTTTTGTGCAATTATGCATACATATGTACATACATGTACCAGCTTACATAAATTAATACATTTGCTTAAGAACATTATTCAGGAGACATGCATAAGAATAAACAAGAAACATAAAAGTGAGAAACCACAGAAAATCTCACATAAGCGATAAAAAAATCAAGAAAATATTATTTATAATTGTTTATCAAACGCTTAAATTATTATTATTATATTATCGTTTATCGTTATGTATCTATGTACATATTTTATACTCACGAATTCGGCTAATTAAATTTATTGTGAACATTGTTTTTACTATTTATGTAAACACTTTTTTATTTCAACCACTTTTATCAAAACTCAAAAAAAAATCCGCGCAGATTTATTAAAATATTTGTAAACAAACATTCAAGTGTCACTTTATTAAGTGGTTAAAGAAAGGTAGAGGGCACAATAAAAAAATCAAAAAAAAAAATAAGCAACTTATAACCAGCTAATAAACTATTATTCATTTATGAATACAATATTTTCGTATTTTGCCTGTCATCGCCTTATTACCTTGTTATAATGTATTTATGAATTAGACTGTAAATGTTTTATTACAAAAACGATTACAATGGTTCAAACTTATTAACTATGCTTTCAACAAATATACACATATACATTAAGATATACATATGTATACAACCTAAACATGAAAACTATTAAAATTAAAAATAAAAGTTAAAGAAACTTAAAATGAAATTATAATTCACATACATGCTAAAGCCCTGCAAAAGACGTCTTATAAGAACTTTTAAGACATGAGGGCGATTTCAAATGCTTTACTACAGTGAAATCTTCTGAAACAAACGCTAAACAACATGCTCGGCAAAACATTTGTTTAACTTATTGCAGGTATAAGAGTAAAGAAGAAAATAGTTCGTGACTGATGAATTTGTGCTGCTTGTGCTTTTTTCTCTCATTGACGCGTATACTAACGTCATGCATGTACATACACACATACCTACATAATTTTTGTATGCTCTCTTAATTTTCTGCGCACATACAAACGCACACATGCATTTACATGAGTTGTGCGCGCTTGCTTTAAAAAAACCTCCCTTTAACACAGACATCGCTTGTTAACCTACACCAACACAACCATCGTGCTTCGTTTATATAGTACGACAGCATTTATTATTGGCTTAGTATAATAAATGCCACGAGATTACATTTAAAAAACATAACGTATTTATATTTCAAGACTGCTTACGCAAGCCACTATTGCGTACATATATGTGCATATATGTATTTATTTTTAAAACAGATAATGTATAAAAAAATAATTAGCATTTTTGTTATAGAAACATTTTATGTATAACAAATTTGAACTGATCTCAGTGTCATAGCAGTTTGACTTTTTAAGTTTTAAATAGTCCTTTGTGTATAGGATGGCTTCTAAAGAATCGTTTTGTAAAAGGATTATGAACTTTGGTTTTATTTAAATTCACCTGACTAAATATCCTTTCGACATTTGCCGATGAATGTGGTAAAATCAAACTTATCGGTTCTTTCTTTTGAATTGATTTTCTTAAAGCATTAGTTGTTTTCGTTTAGTTGAAGACAAAAAAATCTTAACATAATAAAAACCCAACTCTAAAAATGCAATACTAAAAAAAGTTTCCATATATGTTAAATTTAGAAAAATCGTCATTTCTGAACCTTAAATCGTCACTATTTTGAGAGGTGAAAATCGTCAAAATGCAGAAAAAACGTCAATTCTGGCAACAGTGACTAGGAATAGAAGCGACAAATTTATCTCTTCTCTCTCACATATTTCTTTCTCTCGTATTTTTTGTATGTTATGTACAAGCAGTGTTGCCAGGTAGACCATTTTTTTATAACATGCGTGAAAAAAATAGTTATAATATAAAAAGTATAAGCAAATAAAGCAAGGAGAGAAAAGGAATTATTGTATTTTGGTAGTAAATTAAAAAAAAAATATATGTCATATTAATTCTACATTTCCCAAACTAATAATTAGTTCCTTTACGGCAACACTGCTACAAATGAAAGAATAAAAAGCATTGAACAAATTAATATCAAAAAGTCGCCTGACTATTGCGACAAAAAAGTCTTCATGTAAACGCGCGTGGATTTAAGAATGGACTCCAAAAGAGAACGTAAGCGTTGTCGCAGCTAAGCGACCCTTCATCTAAATGGGCTCTTAGCTAAAATTTACTATTTTCGCCGCAGCTATTTTGCTATCTTTAGACTATTTCTTTCTTTCTACTTTGATGAACTGTAGTGAAAAAAAGACAAACATAATGTGTTCCGTTTTGATAATTCAATATAGTGTTACCTTACTTTATAGCTTGTTTTCCTTAAATATTCTTAACACTTTTCTTCAATGAGTTTTTAAAATATTAGTTTTAAAAAGTTATTTTAAAAGTTCTACTCTAAGGGCCTAATTTTGTAAAACGCAATGCCAAGCGTTGTCAAATTTTGTATGGAAAAAATTTAAATTACAAAAACAAAATACATACAAAATTTATCCACGCCAAGCGTTGCGTTTTACAAAATTAGGCCCTAAATTTATTTAGTTTTTGCCAAATATGTATTTGAGTAACGCTTAAGTGTATAATTTACAAGTATATTTTTTCATAACACCACCAACTGCGGAAATTATAGGAAAATTTTCCGAACATGGCATCACTTTGTTTAATTATGTTGGTTTACTTTATGTAGCCAAAATTTTTAAAATTGGAAAATTTAGTGTATTTAATTTGCAGTAATATTAACAATATGCTCTACATCGGAAATTTATTGTTTTAATTAAACAATGTTCTAAACCATAAAACGTACCCTTATTTTTCTATTCAGTCATTTTATTAAAAATTATGTTACACAAAAACAAAGGGAACAAAACTATTAATGTAAATTCAGATGCTCAGAGGGCCAAATCATTTATGCTCCTCCAGATTTTTGCTCTGTGTTAGAGAATACAAAATTTAGACATTTTAGCGATGGCTAAAATTGCGGCGGATTCAGTTGTTATGGCATTGCCAAATTTAGCAACGCATGTTACAGAATTGCAATCACAGCCAAAAATCGCTAAATTAAGTTTTTAGATTTTTAGCGATAGAGATTTAGCTTTAGCGCGTTACAGAATACGGCTGCAATTCGACTAAAACTCATTGACGCAATTTATTTTGGTTTTTGAAAAATTATAATAGTATATTTTCTTGATTAATCGCGTTTAACCAATTACCGTGATCAATCACATATTTTTTAATCGTAATCGCGATTATATAAATCTGCGATTCTTTTATGTTTTATGTTTATGTTTGCATCCAAAACATAAATTTCTTTGTCTTTGAACAAAGTATATTGCGTCGCAGTACAAAACGCACAGCCTTTCAAAACGTTGTCGACGAGTATTAATAACGCCACAAACAAGGGATCAGCGTATCAGCTTCAAAGTTGATGATCATTGTTACAATGTTTTGTAGTTTTGTATGTGTACACCATAAAAATACTGCATCCGAAAAGTATACATACTTTGTATTGATACGTATGGAAGTAAGACAAACTCTTTACGTAAAAATGGAATAGACGAAAGCATTATAGCCCATTCAGGCTGACTCCCTATTAAGCAGTTTCGTGATTTCGGTCGAAAACAAGTTGAAATTAATTAATTTCCCATATATTTTGACATTTTCCAAATTAAGTTATTTTACTTAATTTCGATGAAATTAACTGGAAATTACAATATACAACTCTGTTTTTGTACTAAAAGTACTTTTATTTTCAAACATGAATAGATTTACAACTATGAGAAACAACAATTAAAAGAAATAAAAATTTTGACATTCAATATTAAATTAAAAAAACATTGAAATTTATTAAATTTATGAAAATTTTTTAAAGAAAAATGTGTATAAGTGTAACAAAGAATTTATTCAACTGAAAAAACTACTTCAATGCCTGCCGCAGTGAATAATATGTTTGCGAAATTAACTCAAATATCATTCAGTACCTGTATAAACAGTTTTCATTTCGTTCGTAATTTGAGCTTAAACTTACTTAATTTCGTGTCAGACTGAATGGGCTATTAGATTATTTTATAGAAACTAATTTTTGAACGTTGCTTACAAACGAAATACAAGTTAAAAAATTATTGCTTTCGAAAATCCAACTGTGAAGGAATATTTTTGCTTCCCTTTTGATAATTTTTCAGTATTATGCATAATGAAGAACTCAAAGTTAGCATAAGTGACGAAATTTAATTAACGGCCTGTCCAATAATGTCACCAGAAATCGTTCAATCGAATACTTATATTGAAAACTAAAACAAATTTTATAATATTAATGTTGTTTGCAATACAAGTTGTCGATCGAACGATTTCTGGTGACATCGTGGGAGTGGCCGTAAAACTGATTTCCTTCATACAATTGATATAAAAAATTTGCGCATAATGAAGTTTTAACTAACAATTACATCCTGACATGATTTTTAATGTAAAATTTAATGGCAAAACTACTTAAGACCTTTTTAATTTTGACACTTATTATAACCTCATTTTAAGCGAGGCTTACTTACGTTCAAGAAAAAATTTGTAATTTTAAAAAAATTATAGTTCATTCAAAGAAAATTTGTAATTTATAAGGCAATATTAGACGAAGTAGCAAAAAAGAAACAATGTGGTTAAAAAGAAGTATGTATTAAATTTTATAATTATGTTTTAGCACTTGTAATTATTTTTAGCAATTCTTAGCTTTTTTTTGAGACAATTCAGCTGCAAAAATTTTTAGGATCTGGTCACACTGGTTTTTCCAATCATGTTTAACTTAATAAATACGTATCTGAATCAAACAGTTTTTAGTAATTAATGGTCACGCTTTTTTGGGCACATGTATGCCAGGTATAAACTCGGTGTTAAGCCTACAGTACACGGCATGTAAAAATACACATGCACATGTGGCTCTGACGTAATTTTGACGTCACCATGAAGCTACATTGGCTACATGCCGTGTACTGGCGATTCATGTAAATTGGGAAATTTACATCACTACTCATGTGCTGTCTCTGGAAATGTGTCATACTCGGCTAAATTTGTCATCCCCCTTATTGCGAATGGCGTCATCGACGTCACATCAAGCCGACAGTAAAAATTGGCACTTATATACTCTTTATCGGCAACATTGGATCTTATTGACAATCTCTCACTAATATCTAAGGCTTTGTAAACTAATATAACATATTAATATTAGTCAAGTGCTGTCGATAAAGAGCAGACAAGACGTATTGATGTGACGTCGACGACGCCATTCGCAATAGGGGGGCATATTTCGATCTTGGAACAAAAATACTATCAATATTTTACGACATGTAGCAGCTACAAATAATCAATTAAAATTTACTGTAGGCTTTAGATTCTTTCATTAAATCAATTTGTTTTACCAAATGAAAAAAAACCAATTCACTTAAAAAGTTCGTATGCTCATCGGAATTCCCGAAAAGAAAATAAATTAGACGATGCTCTTACATCAATTATTGTACGTACATATACCATAGGTCTTGAGTAACCGATAACGAAAAAAATTAAAACTTGAACTTGTTTCATATATCTTGAAACAAATACATTCATCACAAATAACGATTATTTTGCAAACTTACTGCCTGTTCCACAATGTCACAAGCAAACGTTCAATCGAAAACTTGTATTGCAAACAGCAATAACATTAGAAAATTTGTTGTTGTTTTCAATATAATTTGTCTATCGAACGTTTGCTGGTGACATCGAGGGACATTCAGTTAAACTGAAAAAAATCACACACTATGAGAAGTGCTACGTGCACAAGAAATACAACCATATAATCCATATTACATGGGCTACCTACATATAGATGCATTGATTTTTATTTGTTTAATTTTTATTTAAAAAAACTCAAATTTACCGATTATTTCTTGATTTTTAGTTAGTTCTCAGAAAATAGCAACAGTTATTTCTTGACTTTAATTTATACCTCACAAAATAAAAACCAAGACAAATCTATTTTTAAAATTAAACTTATAGCGGGGGTTGCTCCCTGTTTCTACAACCTAGACGGACGACTTGAGTATAAAATTTATATGGAAAGCACTCATATTTTTGTGTGATTTTCATACAAATTTTCTAGACGAGTCGTCTGCCTGACTTGTAGAAACTACACAAATTTATTAAAATTTTTTTTTTTAATTAAACTTATAACCGTGACGGTCCGTGGTATATACACAAGTACCCCACAAACCAAATGTTTCTACTTTTTGTGAAGTTAGACTTGAAGTACCGAGCTCGTTACGACATTTCGATAGTGTCTGTAAAGGAATTTTTAATAAAAAAAACATTAAAGCTTTGATTTTTAAGTACATAAGTAAAAATCTGTGGAAATGTTTGTTTTAAATAAACATAGTAAATAAAAAAAGAATTATAATAAATATTAATAAATGTAAGTGCATACGTACTCGAATGTATGTATGTGCAAATTATTTATACAAAAGCAGCAACATAACCGTGAAGTGGTACTCTGTTGCAAAAACAAAAACGTGTTGTTGCGATTTCTTACCGACATCGTTGCGAAGGCTTGTCAACCATACACAAATCGTTTCGATTTCAGTAATATTTCGGATCCAAAATCGGAAGATTTTGTCGATCAGTCTCTACGGATTCTTTTCGAATTCGGAACGTTTGGTTAGGTGGGTACTATTAACCATATATTGCGTTCTGTTATCGCCAAAGTGCAGCTTCCGCGATAGCTGTTGTTTAAATATTCCAACAAAACTTACATATAATCCCCCCTTATGCAAAAAAAATATTTTACTTTAGCTTTAAAGTTCATAGTAGTTGCCACGCATTTTAAGGCTAACATTGGGCGCATTCATAAGACGTAGCTGTTGGAGCGGAGATACTCAACTATGCGTTTCTAAGACAAACACTCAACGGTTGCGGAACTGTCACGTCTCATGAATGCGCCAATTGTTTTGTTAAGAAATTATATGCAAAACACAACTTTAATTATTTTGTTATTTAATAATAAATACTGGTAACACCACCGTGTTCAAGAACCACTTCACAGCTTATGATGTACAAAATCGAATACAATTTCATTCTGGTATTAAAAAATTTTTTTAATTTATTAAATAAATTTTAATTTTCTTGAAGTAAAGCAAGCTAATTAAAATAATATGAGCTTCGGACATGGAAAGGAAAACAGATAAACATTTCTATGAAGTAAAAGTAAAAAATATGATGAAAAAAGAAGAATTATCACAATTTATTTTCATTCCAATGAAATGAGTATTTGAATATCCAGCTTTTTTCGATTTGTTCTGATTGTATGTACATCACTAAAACATTTTCGTACAATTGTATTTATTTTAATATTTTTTATGGATTTTACGATGTATTTTGAATCAGTTGGATAATTTTTTGAGGTTTTCCATTACATGACAGAATAGTAAATCTAAGCTAAGAGCTAACACTTCTAGTTTCATATTCAGATGTAACATGAATCAATATGCGTTGTATTAACAAAAATATTTGAGGTACAAAAGAAACATTTTGAAAATATCAACTTAAAGTAGTCTTAACAAACGTAGGGACCTACTTTAGAAATTTGATATAATAATTTTTTTAGAATACCACTTTACTTAACATTGCTTTGCAAAACTTTATTAAATTTTTTTGCATACGACCCAATATAAATATTTATTTGTTTGTTTTATTTTAGATTAGCGACATTCATCAATTTTATACTAGGAACCACGATTTGCTGCTCGACTTAGATATGGAATATAAAATGGGTATAACAAACGGAGTAAATAATAGAATAAGTTTATGTAATCTTCTGTTATGGCTTGTCTTTTTTAATCAAAATTATAAAAATATTGTATTTATTTAAATAATTATATTTTTAAGATAAATAGTATTATTGTAAATTAAATATATATATACATATGTATATTTCACTTTTATTATACAATGTGCCTTACATCAAGCGTTTGGTTTATTTTCTTTTAAGTTCTTATTTAGGGGCTGTTAAAAAACTACGGGAGGAGTCATTACTGCTTTTCAGCTCCCTTAGTTTTTCCCGTAACAGACCCTAATAATAATGATGGAAAATCATTATAAAAGAACTACATTTTACAATATATGTATGTATTAAATAAACATTAACCCACTACCAATTAACCTCCCGATTTGTAATACATACATACATATGTACATATGTAATACTGTATGTAGTACTACAGTTACGTTCTTACCCTTCAAAAACGAATATTTGCAATTAAATAAAATGTCAGTTAAACAGAACACTTTAAATAATTCACCGCTGGAGTACCGTGATCTTAATTTCCCTGTTTTGTACAGAATACAGAATGAAGCTTCCAGAAAAATTTTAGTAACATACAGAAAGTCACAGCACATACAACTGCTTATCAAATAATAGCTTTCGATCATAAAGTTCAATCTCCAAATGTCATTCAATGCAAAAATAAGACAAAATCATACCGCTATTGTGGATATATTAAGATAATATAGATTCCAAGACATCGGAATATTTCTTAACTTTAAAACAGCGCATACAAAGTTAAAAAATCACCTGGGTTGCATTGGTGTTGAAAAAACTTAAGAAGACAGTGAAGAAACTAGGTTCTTAACTTGACCAAGCTTGATACCTCATTAAGATCCACAATATTCTATAAGAGGCTTTATTTCAACCTTACACAATGTTTCCAGTATCTAAGTTATTCTTAACCTTGTCATAATTCCATTCTCCTGGAAATGTACTCGTGGTAAAATAGTACTAACCACAGTATCTACTACTGTAAGACATCTGAAAGTGAATTTTGTTATAGAGACATTATATGATGGTATTGTAGCATAAAATCAGGGTTCGTTGCGCCCATGGGAATATGAAAAATATTAAGCAACAGCACGACTATTCGTCTTAAGGTCATGACTCACTATCATACACAATCGCACGACTTATTTTTTAGTAAATCGTGCGTCCATGTACAGTCAAATCCCGATAATTTCTAATCGCAAGGGACCGGCCATTTCTTACGAATTATAGGGGGTTTCGATTTAATGGGGTTAAAATAACGAATTAACGGGGTTTTTAAATTTATTTACCAAAACGATAAAAAAACATTTTTTCTTATTATTCATTAACAAACTGATCTTAAGAAAATAAATACACACACAAGCAAAAATCCACGCAAAAAAAATAGCGGTGAACAAAAAATCATTCTTTCCATGGTTCTGTTGTTAGCAAACAATTACGATTTATAAGAGTTAAGGATTTTATTTTGAAAAAAATACGAATTAGCGAGGGTACCAAAATGTATGAAAATTTTACGAATTAACGAAATGTTTTCAAGGGGCCGACAGTTTATTACGAATTATCGGGAATTAAGAAATATCGGGGTACGAATTATCGCTATTTGACTGTATTTGTTTTATTTGAATAATAGGATAGTTTTTCTTTACTTAATATATTGTTACGTTTAAATTTATTAAACGTGTGAGTTCTTTTGATTGCTAAAAAATAAAATTAAATAACACAATTTTTATTTGCTACTGTTCTTCCCTTTATTCTTGACTAAGCAAATTACAACTTGTCTTTACTTAATAACTTCTTATCGTTATTATTATCCACCGCACGAGGTCTTTACTTTCAACGATGTTGACTCGACTACCTCTTTTTATACTACATCAACCGGATCTAGAATGTTCGGCTGATATATGTCGTAATGACATACATGTACATATGTACTTAGTAAAACAACTGGAAGAAACTATTACTACACATCGATGTGGCTGCTTAGGCGCAAATGTTTATTGGTAGCCAGGTATTTCTACATGTTTGTAGATAATTCGATTGGCCGTTATTTTTTGAATTTCAAGGTATCGACTTATATGTTGGCAATGCGGTATGCTACTTGTAATACAAGGTGGTTACCATAAGTGCTGGAATTTTTATGTTTATGTGTGTACGGCTGTAGCTGTGTACATAATTATTGTTGTTGCTATAGTGCTTGCACGTCAATATGTGTATACGTTTGGTTCATGATACAATTATACTAGGTACATGCACAAGCCCAGCCTGTCACTGTATAGATTGCACCTAGTTGTCAAATTTTGTTTACAAGCTGCAAAAATGTTAATGTATGTGTGTAAATAAAATGATTACAGTGCTGCCAATGAATTTACACATGGATGTGTCTCCAATTACACATTGAAGAAAATTACACTACACATCTTTTGTGTAGGTTAAAATTAAAACAATAATAAATAAAAATAGAACCCAAAGTAGAATTACACACATATAATACAAGAATTTAATTACATCGCCTACACATGTGAGTAGAAATTACACACTGTCTAACTACACCCATATTGGCAACACTGAATAACTATAATCATGCAGGAATGCCGCGTCTGCAATTGTACTTTAGTTACCCTGTAATTGTTATTTTTATAAATAAAAGACAGTTGTTTCCGACAATTTGGGGTTTGTTTATACCAACAAAATACATGTGTTTTTTGGTGTTGTAATTTTGTTGTAGTTCTGCATGTACCTAGTGTAATTGTATCATGGTTTGGTTCTTTAGTTAATTACTTTTAAATAGTTCTTTGCATTGACCCTGTATGAATATTATCGCGTAAAACTTACATTAACCCTGTTGGAATATTTTTACGTAACAATATCTTTCCTAGCTAAAAGATACTAATCATAGTACTCAGGTTTGCTGTATCGTTTCCACAATTTATACATATTGTTACGTAAAAATATTCCTACAGGGTTAATGCAAAGAACTATCGAGAAGTATTTAACTAAAGCACTAAACGTACACACATATTCACGTGCAAGCACTATAGCAACAACAATTGTGTACAAAGCTACAGACATACACGTATACAAATAAAAGTGCGAGCACTTATGGTAACCACCCTGTACTAAAAATAGCACACTGCGCTACCAACATACAAGTCGTTACACCATCTGCTTGCGAATATTCTAGGTCCGGTTTTGGTTGTATAAAAAGAGCTGCCATATGTGAGAAGTCAGTCAGTACAAATTGGAATTTAGTAGAGTGAACATCGTTGAAAGTAAAAGACATCGTGCCGTGGATAATAACGTTAAGTAAATAACAAAAGACAAGTTGTGATTGGTTTAGTCACTAATAAAAGGAAGTTCAGTTGCAAATAAGAAAATCGTGTTGTTATTTATTTTTATTTTTGAGCAATCAAAACGTAAACGTAAACATTTGGTGTCAGAAGTGGGATTGCAAAATTAAAATAAAAATAATTAATTAATCAGAGAATAATGCATTTTTAATACAAGGAAAGAAAATCTACAATGAAGTTCGAAGACCTAAAAGTGGAGCAACTCAAAAAGGAATTGAGTAAGTGTGATCTGTCAACAACAGGTAATAAGGCAGAACTTCAAAAGAGGCTGATAGATGAATTCAAGCGTCGTGGCGTTGACATAGGAGCGTACGAATTTGAAGAGAAATATGAGATGGAAGAAGCATCTGCTCCTTCTACTAATACTCCAACCAGTACAGACATCAGCGCAATGTTTGCTGCCATGATGAGCGAAATAAAGGCGAACAGTGAGAAAATTAATGACAGATTTCAGGAGTTTTCTAGAGCTAACGCTGAAATGAAGGCTGAAATGAAGGCCACAAATGAGAAACTTCAAGAAATGTCTGAGGGCTTATATAGAAGAGTAGACGGCATTAAAGTACAAGTCAGTAAATCAGACCAAACGATTTCTGGCTTGGAGCAGATCAACGATGAAATTTCTGGCAATGAAGAAAATGTTGACGAAATCAACAGTGGTCAGTGTCAATAAGTTGGAAATGAGCGAAGTTTGTCAGAAGTCTCCAGCGAAGTAAATGAAGCTCGTGACTTGGAAGATAGTCAAGCGGTCAGTAAAACATTGGAACAAGCTATGGGAGAATTGGTCTCGCTTTCTCAGGGTAAAGAAACTGCTACAGTAAACAAAGCGAGCAGCATAAAAGCAGCAAGGAAGAAGAAGACAACTTTTGTAAAGAACCTCAAGCGTGTGGTAAGGCAAAGTCTAGTCGAGGAACAAAGTAGAGTCAGTGCAATAGGCCATAAGTGTGGAAGGAGTAGTCATCTCCAGTGTATGGTAAGGCAAGCTCTAGCCAAGGGACAAGGTAGAGTCAGAGCCAAATGCCATAAGTGTGGAAGGAGTGGTCATCTCCAATGTATGGTAAGGCAAGCTCTAGCCAAGGGACAAGGTAGAGTCAGAGCCAAAGGCCATAAATGTGGAAGGAGTAGTCATCTCCAGGGTATGGTAAAGCACGCTCTAGTCAAGAGGCAAAGTAGACTCAGAGCCAGATGCCACAAATGTGGCAGAAGTTGTCATCTACAGCGTACGCCATGGCAAGCTGTAGTGGAAACAGGCAGCAGAGTCAATACCAGGGGCCACAAATGTCAACGAAGTAGCCACCTCCAGCGTATGGTAAGACAAGTCCCAGTTGAAAGACGAAGCAGAGCCAGAGCTAAAGCCTACAAATATGGAAGAGGTAGTCGTCTACAGCGCAACTACAAGGCGTATACAAAACGAAGAAAGAAACAGGCAGTGATGATGTGCCTATTCGGGACGAATAGGCTTAAGTGGGCGGCAGTGTTACGTAAAAATATTCCTACAGGGTTAATGCAAAGAACTATCTAGAAGTATTTAACTAAAGCACTAAACGTACACACATATTCACGTGCAAGCACTATAGCAACAACAATTGTGTACAAAGCTACAGACATACACGTATACAAATAAAAGTGCGAGCACTTATGGTAACCACCCTGTACTAAAAATAGCACACTGCGCTACCAACATACAAGTCGTTACTTTGAAAATTCAAAGACTAACGGCCAATCGAATCACCTACAAACAACTAGAAACGGCGACATGAATTTTCCCCATTATGCTAGAAGACTGGCTACCAATAAACAAACACGCCTATACGGCCATATCGTTTCTTCTGTGTTGGTCTTTACTAAGTACATGAATGCATGTTGCCACACCATCTGCTTGCGAATATTCTAGATCCGGTTTTGGTTGTATAAAAGAGCTGCCATATGTGAGAAGTCAGTCAGTACAAATTGGAATTTAGTAGAGTGAACATCGTTGAAAGTAAAAGACATCGTGCCGTGGATAATAACGTTAAGAAGTAAATAAGAAAAGACAAGTTGTAATTAGTTTAGTCAAGAATAAAAGGAAGTTCAGTTGCAAATAAGAAAATCGTGTTGTTATTTATTTTTGAGCAATCAAAAGAACTCACACGTTTAATAAAATTTAAACGTAACAATATATACTGCACCATTTTTCATTGAAATCGAGAAAATTCACTATAATATTGAGAAGATTTCAAATAAAATTCCAAATAAAGTGGGAATTTGTTGATTCAAATTAAGAAAATTCTAAATGAAATTGGGAATTTTCAATTTGAAATTTAGCAAAATTATTTATAGAGCTTTTGTTTAGTAAATATATATGTATTATTATATGTATGATGGGGAAATTTGAGGCTAAGAAGAAAATTGGCTGTCAAATGATGAAATGTCCAAAATTGAGCTATCATCCTTTGACATTTATTTAGTAAAAAGTTGGAACATTTTAACCACAATACGCTACACTCTTGAGCTCAAAATTTTAATTATGAAATTTGTGATTTTTAATTTGAAAGACCAGGTTTACGTGAAACAACTGATGATCTGAATTATAAAACTCGGCGCTGCGGTGGCGAGATAAGCAAAGTTTTGTTGCTCTTTTTTGTGGTTCAAAAGTTCGTCCGACATCATATTCCATTATCAATTCCTTCCAAATTTTTATTTTACATTGGTATCTATAAAACTGAATTTGTAAAAAAAGTGTGTTTTTAAGCCAATTTACTTTCTAACATTATTACAAGAAAATAACTGAACACATACTTACATATCGTCTCCACCACGTCAAACTATCCAATATGCAAAATTGATTTTTTAACTCCGTTATCTTGGTGCCCTAATTTTCATGATATGCCTCGTTTCAAAATGCTGAAACTCTCATAGATAACTCAATAAGAAATATTTTAAGACTGGCACTTTTAGGAATACGCTGACTTTAAATTCACAATTGACTAGTCTTTGCGCCCTTCTGAAAACTGAACATATGCATATTGGATGGTTTGACACGGTAGGGACGATATGTAGCTTTTATTGACCAGCAAGAATATCCCCCAGATCCACAGCAGACTGGTAAAACGTTATAGTATGCTGCTGTATTGATGTGATTCAATCTTCAACAGTTAGTTGTACATGCCTTAGAAGTATTAAAAGAGAGACAAAAACAAGATCTGGTAATTCATTCATTCATTAATTTCTTATGACTAAAAAAATATTCAGAATTCCCTCAATTGCAGTTAAAACTTCCCAATTTTATCTCGAATTTTCTTTTCTTAATTTTCATTGAAATTTTAAATTTCATTTAAAAATTTCTCACTTTTAAATTGAAACTATCAATTTCATTTGGAATTTTTCAATTTTAAATTAAAATTCTCAATTTAATTTAGAATAAATACTCTGAATTCCAATGAAAGCTTTTTAGCTTTGGCGTTTTACGTTTTTGGCGAGTTTTTGGTTTTTTGCAATTTTATTTTTATTTTTTTTAGTCTGCGCCTTTTTCGTTTGGATATTTTGGGGATTTTGGCAAATTTCTTTACTTTGTCGAATTTTTTAGTTTTTGCGGCTCAGAAAATTTCAAGTTTTTTTTACGGTTTCCAAGATACAACAAGTTGTCAAAATTATATATTCAAATCTACATTAACGGATAAAATGCCCTTTAATTTTTATTTAGATACTTTTATTTCATTGTTAATTGGTGTAGTCTGCATAAAAATGTACTAACTTTGAAAATTTCAAGTGTCTGTATATAATTTTCTGCATATTTCTTTAGGATGGATTTCAAAAATTTTCATTGCAATGAGCATGCTCACTTTAGCATGCTCACTTTAGAGCACCCTTTAATTTTAACTGTCATATATTAGATGTTGTACTCGTATCGAAAATAATAGAATTCCTTTTTACCTTTGGTGTACGAACTCTAAAAATTAGTAAAATCTAAATCATTGCTTTTGTAAATTTCACAATTTATAGCATTGGAAGTTGGAATAAAATATTCTATTATAATAAAAACCTCATATTAATAGTTTAATTTTGAAATCACGTGGTTTGAAATCGCAGTCATAACGTTGTTTCTTTTCAAGTGAGGTACTTAAAAAAATTTTTAGTTTTTCATTTTAATGTACGTGAACACTATTTAACCTGATCTTTTGATAACACCGAAGTTGAGTGAAGCTTGCTCCAGTTGCCAATTTCTGCAAGTACGGTTGTATTTTACAGTAGTCAATCCACATAAGACGTCCAATCACTACAATCTCGGTCGATTTGACTATTTAATCGACCTCGATTGTGCTCCCATAAAGCAGTTTCTTAATCTTCCAAAAATTCTTACTATTCATAATTCACACAAGGGTCAGCTTTGCCTTCCATTTCTAAATGTAGTATATTAGTATTCCCCACAGCTTCCTGCAACTTCTTCAGAGGTAGAGTCAATAATAAGTTTCTTGTTTGATCTGGCTGTAGTATTAATATTCTTCATATCCATCACGTTCCCCACCACAAACCTTTTATTTGCACCATGATTCCAACTAGAATATTCTATATTATACTCCTACAGTTCTCGGTGAACCTTCATAGTGAACAGACGTCTTAGCGGAGTTTTTCTTTTATGAATTTTAACCGTCAAGAAAAAAAATTCCAAATATGTCGTTTCATTTCAACATTTTATTTTTGTATGATTTGTTATCTTTTAAAATCTTATTTTACTTCATCCGACTTTTTCCGATTCATCGAGATATGGCGTTCTGAAAAATGGTCTAAAAAGCGATACGAACTTTAGCCCGTTCAAATCATAAATATAGAAACAAATTAAGTTCGAAAAATAATAATTAAAATTAACTAAAATTAATAACCATGACCCTGTGGTAAAAATTATATAAATATACTTAATAGTAACAAACCAAAAAAGTTTGTCTTAAGTAGAACAAAAATAAGCAAATTAACTAACATGTGCATAATTAGTAAGGAATAAACGACAATGGTAAGTCTGTTGTAAATTAGAGATGGTAAATTTGAGCTTTCATTACAAAACACGTTTCAGCAAAATTTAAATACGATGAATCAAAACAATTCACATATTCCATTTGCAAGAAAGTTTCGTATATAAGGCAGAAATCTACATCAACTGACACCACACACAGTGGACCAAAAAACACAGAAGAACGCTGATGATGAAGGTTTAGTGGCCTTCAAAAACGGCTGGCTGTTCCGTTCAACTATGTGTTGTCAGAATATTTACAACTAACTTTGATGTTATTTGTTCATTAATAATTATCACATATAATTTGGCTTAAAAAGCGTTACGAACTTTAGCCCGTTCAAATCATAAATATAGAAACATTTTTTGCCGGCAACACCCTATTTTGAGATGGAGGCTGACATATGTAAGTTTGTGCCAAAGCTGTGCGAAATATATACAGAGATAATTAAAAAATACTATAATTTATTTTTATTTATTTTTTAGAAATAGAAAAAGATTTAATAGAGTTATGTTTTTGCTGTACCTTCATAGTGAATAGTCGATTAGCGGAATTTTTCTTAGATTCTTACTAACCAAACAAAAAATTATACAAAACAATATTCGTAGTACATATTATTCGTAATAGGTACATACTGACTTTAATAAATAAGCTTTATGTGCTTTGCTAATATTTTTACATAAACGAAATAACGAAAACAAAAAAAAAGCCGCAACCTAAAAAAACAGAAACACAAATATAGTCCCTTGAGGAATACTCTATATGAGTACCTCAAATACAAAAAATTGTGAAGTGAGTTCTAATGGCAGAAATTCCTATTTTACTGTGAGTTCTGAAGCTCTTAATGAAAACAATAGATATAATATATATAAATTTTTTTAATACATGTATTTATTTATTGTATCTTCAAATATGAACTAACAATAAGTATTCAAATCTAAAATGTAATTATTAGGAGCGACCACTCTCGGACATAAACTTGTTAATAGTTATAAATAATACATAAGAATAAATATAATGAGTCTTTTTTTAACGGCAAAGCCAATTCTTCGTCAGCAATCAACTTCGCTTTGTCCAATGCCAAATAGTGATGCATTAAATTTACAGTTGCCTAATAATAATAATAGCGCATCATCTACCAATCGTCAAAATCGTTTTTCGTTATTGCAAGTCACCGACGACAAGCCCGCTGCATCATCACAAAAGTCTTTTAAGCCACCACCTATATATTTGAGAGAAAAATTCTAACGCCCTAATTAAAAAATTTTTCGCGGCCATTGGTGAAAACGCATTTCATGTTATTCCAATAAAGC
Source organism: Tachina fera (assembly GCA_905220375.1). Classification (NCBI taxonomy): domain Eukaryota; kingdom Metazoa; phylum Arthropoda; class Insecta; order Diptera; family Tachinidae; genus Tachina; species Tachina fera. The sequence continues at coordinate 105,308,643 of LR999964.1, read as the reverse complement.
GTGGTAACATTGACGAAACTAAAATTCAAATATACGAAGAAAAAAATTTCCGCAAAATAGTGACTGAATTAAAAAAAAATAAAAAGTTTTTATACGTACCAGCTTAAAAGTGCCAAAGGTATGCAGATCGTATTGAAGGGTATTGACTCTTATGTTAATCCCGAAGAAGTAAAAGATGAACTTATGATACAAGGATTTAAGGCAAAAAATGTTACCAACATAATCAAGAAGGAGAAGATCCCCCAGCCTCTATTTCGTGTTGAATTGGAGCTGAATGATATACAGCTGAAAAAAACGAGACACACCCAATTTATACCTTAAAATACCTCTTATACAGAAAAATCACAGTTGAAGAGCCACATAAGCGATCAGGTCCCTTACAGTGCCATACTTGCCAAGAATATGGCCACACAAAAACATACTGTAAACTACCCACTGTTTGTGTTGTTTGCGGCGAATTACACGGCACTGCTAGTTGCAATAAGCCAAAAGATCAAAGTGATAAAAAATGCAGTAATTGTGGAGGTAATCACACCGCTAACTACAGAGGTTGTCCTGTGTACTCTTTTGTCAAACAGACTATGGTGCAAAAACCCAAATTAGCTCCATCTCAATCAGCAAACGCTTACTCCGCCACTTTTGTGCAAATGAGCCAACCAGTTACTTCCCGTGTATCGTATGCCGATGCTGCTAAAACAAATTCTATTCCCCCACAAAATGTTCCACCTCCAAATAATTCAACGAATGCAAACTCAAGCTTTAAGTTTAGTCGCCTTGAAGCTACTATTGACAATTACGTGCAAACTATAAATAATTTTACAACAAATATGACTACCATGATGCAAGAAATGCTGAGAATGCAGAATACTCTGCTTCAAGCATTAATTAACAATCCATGAACACGTTAAAAATATTTTTCTGGAACGCAAGCGGCATTCGCCAACATAAAAATGAACTTGAGCACTTCCTTACGGAAAAAAATATTGATATGTTGGTCTCTGAGACACATTTGACTTTGAGAAGCTTTTTCAAAATAAATGGCTACACTATGCATGATACAAAGGACCCTAGAGGGAGAGCATGCGGTGGATCTGCAATTCTAATTAAGTCAAGAATCAAGCACTATATCCTTGACAACTTTAGTGAAGAATATATGCAAGCTACGAATATTTTTGTAGAAAATTTTTGTTCTAATTTCGTGATATCATCAGTTTACTCACGTCCCAGATTTTCAGTTACCGAAGATCAGTATGAGAAGTTCTACAAATCGCTTGGATCTTGTTTCGTGGCAGCTGGAGACTACAACGCAAAGCATACGTACTGGGAGTCGCGCCATGTAACACCTAGAGGTCGAGCTTTGTTTAATACAATTTCAAAAATGGGATTAGATGTTATTTCGAGTGGGGAGCCCAAAAAATATCTTAGTAGTCATTGCACGGAAAATATTGCGTTAAGAACACGCAATGACATTGAATCTAACAATACCAATCTTAACGAAAATATTAAACAAGCTTCTGAACATGCCAATACCTCCCATCCGCATACTGGGTTCAATAAAATTTATTCTACAGACGTTGAACATCTCGTACGTGAAAAAAGAAGAGCTAGAAGGGAATGGCAACAGCACAGATCACCTCAACACAAAATCAGATTTAAAGAGTGCACTAAACGACTCCAAGAGTTGCTTGCATCTGAAAAAACTGCATCTTTTAAAAATTATCTGGAAGGCCTTGATGTCACACCAGCATCTAATTACTCTTTGTAGCGCGCTGCTAAGAAGCTTAAAACCCGTTGAGTTTAAGCCACCTCTGCGCACATCTACCGGAGGTTGGGCAAGAAGCGATACTGATAAAGGTAACATATTTGCTGAGCATTTAAAATCCGTATTTACACCAAACACATGTACCGGTGTTGCTGATTTGCCGAGTGTAGTTGCTCTACCCCCTCGACCCTTAAAATTTACGATGTGTGATGTACAAAAACTAATTGCCGAACTCAACCCGAAAAAAGCTCCAGGTATTGATGGAATTAGTAACAAGATGCTGATGAACTTGCAGCATATTGCAATAAGAATCTTGCTGTTTATTTCTAATGCCATATTACGACTGGAGTATTATCCACAACTCTGGAAGCTTGCAAAAATCAAAATGATTCCAAAGCCGGGCAAAGATCTTACTAAAACTGAGTCATATAGGCCAATAAGTTTGCTGTCAACTATGTCAAAACTCTTCAAAAAGCTGCTCATGACAAAATTGTCCCCAATTTTAACTGATAGTGGGTGCATCCCAGACCATCAATTTTGTTTTAGAAGTCTGCATAGCACCATTGAAAAAACTCATAGATTGGTTGAATTTATAAGAAAAACATTTGAGGAAAAGAAGTATTGTTCTGCCCTGTTTATTGATGTTTCTCAGGCATTTGATAAAGTGTGGCATGAAGGCCTAATTTTAAAATTAAAATCATATCTACCAATAAATTTAGTGAATTTATTAGAAAGTTACATTACTACACGGAAGTTCACGGTTGTGGAAGGGGAATTCATGAGTGTGCCCGAATCTATATCATCCGGTGTGCCACAGGGGAGCAACCTGGGGCCAGTTTTGTATTTGATCTATACTTGTGATATGCCTTTGAGCTGCAATATCCATACATCTACGTTTGCCGATGATACAGCCTGCCTGAGTATGCATGAAAACCCTCACGAGGCTTCCCGATATCTACAAGAACATATTACACAATTGGAAATGTGGTTGAACTTATGGAGAATTAAGGTAAATGAACAAAAGTGTGTCCATATAACGTTTACCCTAAGAAGAGATACTTGTTCCCCAATTCGAATCAATAATCAAAATATTCCTCAACATTCCCAATTGAAATACCTTGGTATACACCTTGATCGAAGGCTTACATGGAAACATCATATTGACTTTATGCTAACTCAGATGAAACTTAATTTATCTCAATCAACACTGGTTGATTGGCAGAAATTCAACACTTAGCCTGGACTGTAAACTTTTGTTATACAAGTAGCTTTTGAAGCCAATATGGTGTTACGGTATCTAGTTATGGGGCACTGCTTCAGCTTCCAATGTAGAGAGAATCCAACGAAGGCAAAACAAAATTTTACGGTTAATAACATCGGCTCCATGGTACATCAAAAATTATAATATACATCGTGATTTAAATATACCACTAGTGATTGAAGAAATTACAAAATACTCAGGCAAATATCTAACAAAACTCGAGTCACATCCTAATCCGCTTGCTCGTAATATTTTGAACTTTACTGGACACATCCGCTTAAAAAAGAGAGATACAAAGGCTCTAATACTAAACACTCCGAATGAAACTGCTTGAAAATACTTTTTTTATACTTTTTTTCTTTTTTGATTATCACTACTTATGTATTAATTATAACTATTAACAAGTTTACGTCCGACAGTGGTCGGTCCTAACAATTATATTTTAGATTTAAGATTTGAATACTTATTGTTAGTTCATATTTGAAGATACAATAAATAAATACATGTATTAAAAAAAACCATTAGAAAAATTTAATATATTTGTAAGACCTGCACAATTACTTGGAAAATATACCGAACCAAAATTAATGTTTTTTTGCTGCCATTTATGGAAATACCTAATTCAATAAAAATATTCTGAAATCTTTAATTTGGAATATTAATAATAGAGTATGATATCGATTTTTTAATGATTAATCCAACTCCTAAGGAGCTGTCATACTTTAATACAATAAAATTATCTAAGAAAATACAGGTATCTTTTGATACATGCAGCTCTTGCAAAAATGCAATATCAATATTAAATTGATTCAATAACTGACTGACTTAGTTCAATTCTCCTACTTATATTTACGTTATAAGTCAATAAGTTCATGTTTCTACGGGCCATATACATTTTGAATGTCGTTCATTATACTCACACATTCCTTTATTGCGTGAAATGTAAATCTAATAAAAATCAATATATTAATGTTCTCTAATTTCTTAAAAAAAAAATTTTTTACAATCACAAAAATTTTGTTATAACTACTTCGAGAATAGCACTGTTAATATATTTTGTTTTACTTTCATTACTAGAGAATAATTTAATAAAAATTTTTTTATATCAACGATTATTTATAAGTAATAAATATTTTTTTTAACTACATGTGGTGTTTACCCCCGCAAATAACGCGACTAGTCCATACATACATCTAAAGACTTCTCCAAAAAGGAACAGGACTGGTCCAAACTAGTCTAAATGTATGGATAAAACATGGTCGAATTAACATTGCGATGTGCTAGGGATGGGTTACATGGTCCAATTTTGCATTACATCGGACCACCCCAAAATTACCCCATATAGAATATTTATAGTCTGTTTCATCTAGATTGGACAACGTAGTCCAACATTATTTGCAGGGACTTTCATTTGACGCTCACAGTATGTGGTTGTGTGCGTTTGTTTATAAAAAATATTCATACCAATACTATATGTGTGACAATTTTTGGTAAGCCAACGCAGAGAACCACATGTATTGAAGCTGAATATTGCTTGATGTGCCTGGCACCCGCTTAATGAATAAAATCACTTTGATTTCTGCCTTCAACTAATCACCCTCTCGAGAACAATTTTGCGCAACTGACAATCTATTTCCGTTCCCTAAAGTCTAGAAAATAGCATAATCCTGCCAAGAGGAGTCATTTGTTTTCGACAACGGATAAACGAGCACCAATTTTTTTATTTTGTTTTAAAGTGACGTCGATGTCGACAACTGGAATAAGGTTGAATAATTATCTCTGTTCAGCATTAAGTTAACGGACGAGTAGAAAGTTTTTTGAAGTTCATAAAGAAAAGTAGTTTAAATTTTAAACAGTGCGTTTTAATTGTTCTTTAGATGAACAAAACTTTATAATCTTAGGAACAAGATTATTTTAATCGTGCGAATTACTTATAAGTAAGTGACGTGCGTTCGTATCCCAATGTTCTTAAAATTTCCGCCGTTCCTTCCACTGTTAAGAATTTTTCTTCTTTTTTTTCTATAAACAAATAACTTGTGAGATAAAGGTACCAATTGAAATATCTTGAAAAGAATTATATCATCTTATTTTTCCCAATTTTAACCAAAAAAAAAAAAAATACAGAAGCTCACTTATTATTTGTACTTGAGCCTTTGATTCCACCTTAAAAGACTTTGCTGAGCACAATAAAGAAGATGCAATAGAAAAATTTAAATTTTTTTATTTATATTTTAATTAAAAAGAATCAAAGTTATTGAAATTACTTTTAAAATGTTATTACATTAAAGCAGACGCATACTCGGATGGAAATTTAAACTGGTGAGAATTTAAAGACATCACGGTAGGCAAAAGACCGGCGTTAGGTATTATATTCCATGATAAAAACAGCGTAACGTTTTTGTTGTTTCTGAAAATAAAAGAATACAGTTTTGATTACAAAAACCTTCCTTTTCAACTGCAAGCATTGTTCATACTGTAAAAAGAAAAATGTTGATGTATTGCAGTGTCCCGCAAAATAAAATATGGTTGTATTGGTGAGAAAAATAAGAGTAAAATAAAGATGCACTTGAAGAAAAGTTTTGTAATATAAAATACATGCTGTGGTTATTAATTGTTTGAATATTGTTTGTAAATAAACAATTAGATAAAAATTTAAATAAAAATTAAAAAATCTAGTAATACATTCAACAATGTAGTGCATTAATTCCAAACTAAATGTATTCACAGCGGTGTGAAAAGTATTTTTAAACTATATTCTCTATTATTTTTAAATTTTTCATAACATTGAATGAAGTGCATATTGCCAAATACATTTTTTGCCACGAAATTTGCCATTAAATTTGAACTTTAATTTCGTTAGGTGTGCTTAAAACAAACTAAACTAAACAAAAAACAAGGAAAAATTTAGTACATGCGTGCACAACTTCATTCGTCGCTCGCTCAGCGACAGTGTTGCCAAAATGTTGTAGGCATTTCCCACCATATAGCCTCTGAAAACCTGTCAGCTAAATAAAAGTAAACGGTAATATAACCGCTGAATTGTTTATAACCAACATATGTCTTTTTTATGGTTTATTGGTAAAAAAGAGAATAAGATACATTTTATAAAATATGTATACATATACATAGATATATGTATGTCGGAATCTCATATTTCCCCAATATTTGTAAGCAAAGCTCAGCCTACTCTTAAGTAGAGTTACCATACCCGAACATCGAACCAGGAAAACTTAGAATCCAAGGGACTATTCCATCTATTAATATTTAAGCTGATTAAGTATCTTTTCAACATTTTCTGCGATAGACCCTAATTATTCTACACGTGTGGAATAATGTCTTGCCGTTTTGCTTGAATATTGTTAAAATTTCCTGATTTTCTGAATATCTGAATTAAAAAAATAGTGTTGATAACATAAACTCTGTGGCTCAATTCTCATTGGCTTGAAGTTTAATTTCGGAGGAAGATATCAATAAAAAAAGTCTCTAATCAAAAACAAATTATTCAGAAAAAGTTATTGTTTTGAGAGATTTTGGTTGATATTATGTTTTCCTTATACTCACTGATCCAATCACCCAGTTTTCGGTTTGTTTTTCGTTTGTCTAAAGATTTTTTGTTTAAATTCGTTTGTAATACAATTTTAATATCGATTTAAATTTTATTCACTAAAAATGAGAATTGTTCACTTTTATACTCGTATTTATGTATATACAGGGTGCTTTTTTTAGAGGTATAGAACTTCGAATTGAAATAAAACACAAGAAAATCGTTTTAATGTCCATCAATTTGGCTTTATTGGAAGGATAATTTTATGCCATTAATGTTTAAATATGATTTCGGGCATGTGGCCACCGCGGCTGGCTCGAATAAAGCCAATTCTACAGGTCCAATTTTCAACCACTTTTTCGAGCATATGGGGCCGTATGTTGGCAATAACGCCACGAATGTTGGCTTCCAAGTCCCCTAACGTTTCTGGTTTGTTGGCGTAGACGAGCGACTTCAGATATCCCCAAAGAAAATAATCCAATGGTGTCAAATCACACGATCTTGGTGGCCAATTGACAGGTCCATTCCGCGAAATTATGCGCTCATCGAATGTTTCCTTCAATAAATCGATTGTGACGTGCGCTGTGTGGCATGCAGCGCCGTCTTGTTGGAACCACAACTCATCCACATTCATGCCATCCAATTCGGGAACAAAATAGTCGGTTATCATGGCTCTATATCGAATTCGATTCATTCATTCATTCAACACTTTGCTCTACAGCGGCAATTGTTTCTTCGGTGCGCACTGTTTGACGTCTCTGCGGATGCGTATTATCACATAGAGTAAACGTAGTGCGAAAACGATCCATGTTTAACCGAATTAATTGCTCTGATGGACGATTATGTCGACCATAAAATGGACGGAGCTTGCGGTAAACTTCGCGAACTGAACCATTATTTTCGAAATAAATTTGCACGATATGCAAGCGTTGTTCTTTTGTCAACCTGTTCATGATGAAATGGCAAACCAAACTAAATATTAATCACTTGACAGCTGACAAAATGGCCGCCAGTTAAAAAAGTGATGCCAACTTAAAGTTCTATACCTTAAAAAAAAACCCATTACATACAAATGTAGTTTTTATTTTCAACCTCTTAAAGTTTCACATTATACTACAAGACCACAATATGAAAATTTTTTATTTGCAAAAAAAGTTTTTTTTTTATGCATGTTTTTTTATTTATTGTATCTTCATATATGAAATAACAATAAGTATTCAAATCTTAAATCTAACATATAATTAATAGGCCCGACCAATGCCAGACATAACTAAGTGATAGTTGTAAATAATACATAAGTAGTATCTCTCTTTTTTAAGCGGATGTGTTCCGTAAAGTTCAAAATATTACGAGCAAGCGGATTAGGATGTGACACGAGTTTAGTTAGATATTTGCCTGCGTATTTTGCAATTTCTTCAGTCACTAGTGGCATATTTAAATCACGATGTATATTTGAATTCTTAATGTACCATGGAGCAGATGTTATTAACCTTAAAATTTTGTTTTGTCTTCGTTGAATTCTCTCTACATTGGAAGCAGAAGCAGTGCCCCATAACTGGATACCGTAACACCATATTGGCTTTAAAAGCGACTTGTATATTAAAAGTTTGCAGTCTAGGCTGAGTGTTGAATTTCTGCCAATCAGCCAATGTACCTGAGTTAATTTTAGTTTCATTTGAGTTAACTTATAGTCAATGTGATGTTTCCATGTAAGCCGTCGATCGAGGTGTATACCAAGATATTTCACATGTGAATGTTGAGGAACAACTTGATTATTAATCCGAATGGGGGAACAAGTATCTCTTCGTAAGGTAAATGTTATATGGACACACTTTTGTTCATTTACCTTAATTCTCCATAAGTTTAACCATAGTTCCATCTGGCTAATGTGTTCCTGGAGTTTTCGGGATGCCTCATCAGGGTTTTCGTGCATACTAAGGCAGGCGGTATCGTCGGCAAATGTAGAAGTGTGGATACTACTGCTCACAGGCATATCACAAGTATAAATCAAATATAAAAATGGCCCCAGTATACTCCCCTGTGGCACACCGGATGAGATAGTTTCAGGCATACTCATAAAGTGTCCTTCCACAACTGTAAATTTTCGTGCAACAATGTAACTTTCCAAAAGATTTAGAATGTTTATTGGTAAATATGTCTTCAATTTCAAAATCAGGCCTTCATGCCACACTTTATCAAATGCCTGAGAAACATCAATAAACACGGCAGAACAATACTTCTTTTCCTCAAATGTTTTTCTGATAAATTGAACCAATCTATGCGTTTGCTCAATGGTGCTATGCTGGCTTCTAAAACCAAATTGATGGTCCGGGATGCACCCATTATCAGTTAAAATTGAAGACAATTTTGTCATGAGTAGCTTTTCAAAAAGCTTTGACATTGTTGACAGTAAACTTATTGGCCTATATGACTCAGCCTTGGAAAGATCTTTACCTGGCTTTGGAATCATTTTAACCTTGGCAAGCTTCCAGCAGTCTGGATAATACTCCAGTCGTAAAATGGCATTAAAAATGAATAACAGGATTCTAATTGCAGTACGAGGTAACTTAATCAGCATCGGGTTACTAATTCCATCCATACCGGGAGCTTTTTTCGGGTTGAGTTCGGCAATTAGTTTTTGTACATCACACATCGTAAATTTTAAGGGTCGTGGGGGTAGAGCAACTACACTCGGCAAATCAGCAACACCGGTACATGTATTTGGTGTAAATACGGATTTTAAATGCTCAGCAAATATGTTGCCTTTTTCAGTATCGCTTCTTGCCCAACCTCCGGTAGATGTGCGCAGAGGTGGCTTAAACTCAACGGGTGTTTTAAGCTTTTTAGCAGCGCGCCACAAAGAGTAATTAGATGCTGGTGTGACATCAAGGCCTTCCAGATAATTTTTGAAAGATGCAGTTTTTTCAGATGCAAGCAACTCTTGGAGTCGTTTAGTGCACTCTTTAAATCTGATTTTGTGTTGAGGTGATCTGTGCTGTTGCCATTCCCTTCTAGCTCTTCTTTTTTCACGTACGAGATGTTCAACGTCTGTAGAATAAATTTTATTGAACCCAGTATACGGATGGGAGGTAGTGGCATGTTCAGAAGCTTGTTTAATATTCTCGTTAAGATTTGCAATGTTCGATTCAATATCATTGGGTGTTCTTAGCGTAATATATTCCGTGCAATGACTACTAAGATATTTTTTGAATCCCAGCCAATTAACACGGTTTATCATCTTGACATATGGGTGAGGTAAAGCGCTTCTCAGTGGACTACAGATTGTAACGATCGTGGGAGAGTGATCAGACGACAGATCTAGGGAAGCTTCAACGTGAATTAATTCCCTAGAAATACTTTTTATGACGCCGAAATCTATAACATCCGGAATTTTTCTCACGTCAGTACGCCAGTAAGTAGGCTTCCCACTTGAAATAACATCCAAACCCATTTTTGAAATTGTGTTGAACAACGCCCTACCTCTAGGCGTAATAAGACGCGAACCCCAGAACGTATGCTTAGCATTGTAGTCGCCAGCTACAAGGTCCAAGAGATTTGTAGAACTTCTCGTATTGGTCCTCAGTGATTGAAAATCTGGGAGGAGAGTAAATTGAAGATATCACGAAATTTGTACAAAAATTTTCAATGCAGATATTTGTTGCTTGTAGATGTTCTTCACAAATGTTGTCAAGAATATAGTGCTTGAGTCTTGACTTTATTAGAATTGCTGATCCACCGCATGCTCTCCCTCTAGGGTCCTTTGTATCATACATAGTGTAGCCATTTATTTTGAAAAAGCTTCTCGTAGTCAAATGTGTCTCAGAGACCAACATTATATCAATACTTTTTTCCGTAAGGAAGTGCTCAAGTTCATTTTTATGTTGGCGAATGCCGTTTGCGTTCCAGAAACATATTTTTAACGTGTTCATGGCTTGTTAATTAATGCTTGAAGCAGAGTATTCTGCATTCTCAGCATTTCTTGCATCATGTTAGTCATATTTGTTGTAAAGTTGTTCATAGTTTGCACCAAATTGTCAATAGTAGCTTCAAGGCGACTAAAGTTAAAGCTTGAGTTTGCATTTGTTGAATTATTTGGAGGTGGAACATTTTGTGCGGGAATAGAATTTGTTCTAGCAGCATCGACATACGATACACGGGAAGTAACTGGTTGGCTCCTTTGCACAAAAGTGGCGGAGTAAGCGTTTGCTGATTGAGATGGAGCTAATTTGGGTTTTTGCACCATAGTCTGTTTGACAAAAGAGTACACAGGACAACCTCTGTAGTTAGCGGTGTGATTACCTCCACAATTACTGCATTTTTTATCACTTTGATCTTTTGGCTTATTGCAACTAGCAGTGCCGTGTAATTCGCCGCACACAACACAAACAGTGGGTAGTTTACAGTATGTTTTTGTGTGGCCATATTCTTGGCAATTATGGCACTGTACGGGACCTGATCGCTTATGTGGCTCTTCAACTGTGATTTTTCGGTATAAGAGGTATTTTAGGCTATAAATTGGGTGTGTCTCGTTTTTTTTCAGCTGTATATCATTCGGCTCCAATTCAACACGAAATAGAGGCTGGGGGATCTTCTCCCTGTTTATTATATTGGTAACATTTTTTACCTTAAATCCTTGTATCATGAGTGCATCTTTTACTTCTTCAGGATTAACATAAGAGTCAATACCCTTCAATACGATCTGCATACCTTTGGCACTTTATTTTTTTCAAATTCAGTCACTATTTTACGGAAATTTTTTTCTTCGTATATTTGAATTTTAGTTTCGTCAATATTACCACGCTTTATTGGAATAACATGAAATGCGTTTTCACCAATGGCCGAGACTAATTTTTTAATTAGGGCGTTAGAATTTTTCTCTCTCAAATATATAGGTGGTGGCTTAAAAGACTTTTGCGATGATGCAGCGGGCTTGTCGTCGGTGACTTGCAATAATGAAAAACGATTTTGACGATTGGTAGATGATGCGCTATTATCCCTAGACATCTTTGGAGCAGATGAAATTTTTGAAGAATTCGGGCTTCGCCCACGCTTTACCACTGTTATGTATATGTCCATTCCGACTTGTACCTTGGATTTTGAGCTACTTTTATCTGTAGTGATAACTTTCTTAAGTGATGAACACGAGCCTGAAGGAGATGATATAACTGACTTATATGACGAAGTACTAGGCAACTGTAATGTTAATGAATCACTATTTGGCATTGGACAAAGCGAAGTTGATCGCTGACGAAAAATTGGATTTGTCGTTAAAAAAATATTCTCATTAGATTTATTATTTGTATTATTTTCATTGAGAGCTTCAGAACTCACAGTAAAATAGGCATTTCTGCCGTTAGAACTCACTTCATAATTTTTTGTATTTGAGGTACTCATATAGAGTATTCCTCAAGGGCACTTTTTGTGTTTTTTTGCTTACGGTTTTTTTTTTGTTTTTGTAATTTTTGATTGTTTATTTGTTTTTGAGTGACTCGTATAGAGTATTCCTCAATGTCACAGTTTATGTTTTTTTTTGTTTCTGTTTTTTTTGTATTTGTTATTTCCACTATGTAAAAAATATTAACAAAGCAGTAAAGCTTATTTATTAAAGTCAGTATGTGCCTATTACGAATAATATGTACTACGAATATTTTTTTGTATAATTATTTAATTGTTTGGTATGTAAGAAAAAATTCCGCTAATCGACTGTTCGCTATGAAGGTACCACGAGAACTAAATAGGATGAGTCTCGTTTTTTTTCAGCTGTATATCATTCGGCTCCAGTTCAACACGAAATAGGGGTTGGGGTACCTTTTCTCTGTTCATTATGTTAGATACATTCTTTACCTTAAATCCCTGGAGGACGAGTGCATCTTTTATTTCTTCAGGGAAAACATAAGAATCTATGCCCTTCAATACGATCTGCAGGCATTTAGCGCTCTTAAGCTGGTATGTGTAGAAGCTTGTTTTATTTGTTTCAAATTCAGAAACCATTTTGCGGAAATCCTTTTCGTCATAAATTTGAATTTTCGTTTCATCGATGTTGCCACGTTTTGTTGGGACAATGTGAAATTTATTTTCACCAATGACCGAAATTAATTTTTTAATAAGGGCATTTGAATTTTTCTCTCTCAAGTAGATTGGTGGCGGCTTGGATGTTTTATTCGAGTATACATCGGGTTTGTCGTTCTCATCTTGCAAAATTTTAAAACGGTTTTGGCGATTAGTTGAGGATGCGCTGTTATCCCTAGACATCTTTGGAGTGGATGAAATTTTTGAAGAATTTGGGCTTCGCAGACGCTTAACAACGGTTATATATCAGTCCATACCGACTTGCACCTTGGGTTTTGAAATACTGTTATCTGTAGTGATAACTTTGTTAAGTGACGAATACGAGCCTGAAGGGGATGATATTACTGACTTATATGAAGAAGTACTAGGCAATTGTAATGTTAATGAATCACTACTATTTGGCATTGGACAAAGCGAAGTTGATCGCTGACGAAAAATTGGTTTTGCCGTTAAAAAAACACTTTCATTAGATTTATTATTTCTATTTTTTTCATTAAGAACTTCAGAACTCACAGTAAAATAGGCATTCCTGCCGTTAGAACTCACTTCATAATTTTTTGTATTTGAGGCACTCATATAGAGTATTCTTTAAGGGCACTTTTGTGTTTTTTTGTTTACGGTTTTTTTGTTTTTGTAATTTATGATTGGTTGTCTGTTTTTGAGGTACTCGTATAGAGTATTCCTCAATGTCACTGTTTATGTTTTTCTTTATTTGCTTTTTTTGTATTTGTTATTTCCACTATGTAAAAAATATTATCAAAGCAATAAAAATTATTTATTAGTCAGTATGTACCTATTACGAATAATATGTACTACGAATATTTTTTTGTATAATTTTTTGTTTGTTTGGTATGTAAGAAAAAATTCCGCTAATCGACTGTTCGCTATGAAGGTACCACAAGAACTCGCAAAAAAGTGACTTTAGTTTCTTTTCGCTGTACGTGTTAATATGGAAAATAAACTCAACATTAATACCAGGATACGTTTCGCATAGCTGCGTTAAAAATACTGTATTTTGATTCAATATCTTTCTTTATAAGTTTCAGAAAAACGGTGAAAATCCGTCAACTAAGAAATTCTTCCGCTAAAATTCCCGCTGGTGGTTTTTTAAATAGACTTGCCGCTAATGACAACAAAATACAGTCATATATAGCGGGAAAACCGCCGTTTTGGCAACACTGCTCAGTGACGACTAAATGAAAGAGCATAAGCGTGTATGTCATTTTCATCCGCACAATTGTGCTATGGCTTGCGGGTTACTGATGTATTGTTTTCAAACAAATTAAATATTTAGAGAAATCACTTATTCTGTTACGCTAACTTGTGAAAAGTTACGCTGCAAACTTAAACTTAATTGTAAACTTTCGCTTTTTTTTGTATAGTAACGTCTACGCATTTCGTTCCTACTTATGGAACTCATCAGTAGACTTGAAATACGTAAGTTAAAAAGCTTCATATATTTGGGGTTTTGAAACTTATTATCGGGCCTGTTCTGCAAATCACGCCATGTCAAATTACTGTAGTTAAAAAAATAATAAAAGTTAAATCATTGCTTTTTTAAATTGTAAAGTTCGAAGAAAATATTAACGGAATTCACTGTTCGTAAAAAATTTAAAATTTAAATATACTACGATTTTAAACGTCCAAGCGTGCGCGATTTTTTCTTCTGTTTTGTAAAAAATGTTTATTGTTCAATTCAAAGAGACTCTCTGAGACGATTTGTATGTAGCATGTCCTTGTCTTGTACAAACTCTGGTAAATAAATTCAACTACATCTACTACAATTTTTAGTATAGTACAATACTTTTGACTTAGCTGCACAATCAACTTTGCAGGACTTTTTTTGCATATACATAAGTCAAAATTGCTGTTACCTTACCTGTCTAAATGTGCAGGTATACAATTTTTGACTTCAGTTTTATAAACATACATGGTTGCATATTTATGTTGCAACATTTATTTAACGTGCAGCTAAATTAAATTTTTTATATGAGAATAATTTAAAACTGCATAAAAATATGTTAAATGCGCAGGTATACAAAGTGCACTTAAATAAGGATTTTGAACAGTAATTACCGAAAAAATATATTTTGTGCAGTTAAGTCAATGTGCAGCTATCATTGATTTTTTGTATGCAAATGTTTTAAAATTACCAAAATTTTAGGGCACTTATCTTAAATTTGCAGGTATAGAAAGTGCACTTAAAAAACAAATTTGTATAGGATTTTAAAGAATAGTGACAGAAATTTATCATTTTAAGCAGTTAAGTCCAAAGTGAACTTAAACAAAAGACAGCTAAATCAAAACTACTGTAGATGGTGTAGTCATAGTTAATTAAAAATTTATGTATTTTGTTGTTGCTGTGTTTTAAATTTAAAACGATTTATCAAAACTACAATATGTAAAAGATCTACAATACCCAATCGTGAATACTATAAATGACAAAAACTTAAAATGCAATAAAAACTCACTATCAAGTCAGCTATTAGCAGTTTATTTTTGAAATGACCTGATTTGAAACCGTATGTTTGTATATTGTGATTCTCAATAACATATTAAGCCTGGTCTTTAATATTCAAATAAAATAAAAAAATTAAATTGTAGCTTAAAGTTAAAATATTGTTTTGAAAATGAAGATTATCCAGTTCATAATCTAGGTTTAAATAAAATTGATGTTTCTTATGACGACGAAGAACTTATTAGTTTTTTTTAAATAATTTTAAACAACTGTAACAACTGTAAGTTTTCCTCATTTCTGTAACTTATAAGAAGTTCTAAAGCTATGTACAGACGATTGTCAGATCTTACAATATTGTCAGAGCCGTCAATGTACTGGCAATCGAAAATTGCCCGTACAATATTCCTTGTCAGTTCACACGGTTGTAAGAAAATCTTACAATTTATTGCCAGACGGTTGTATGTTCATAATCTAGGTTTAAATAAAATTGATGTTTCTTATGACGACGAAGAACTTATTAGTTTTTTTAAAATAAATTTAAAGAACTGTAACAACTGTAATTTTTCCTCATTTCTGTAACTTATAAGAAGTTCTAAAGCTATGTCCAAACGATTGTCAGATCTTACAATATTGTCAGAGCCGTCAATGTACTGGCAATCGAAAATTGCCAGTACAATATTGCTTGTCAGTTCACACGGTTGTAAGAAAATCTTACAATTTATTACCAGACGGTTGTATGGCAATAAATTCATCTGACAAAATCGTGAGTCGAAAAATTGTCAGTTCATACGATTGTCGTCAGTTCTCGTTGTACCTTCATAGTGAACTAACGTCATAGCGGAGTTTTTTCTTACATACGTACATACTAAACAAAAAAAATATCATAAAAGAAAATATTCGTAATACATATTATTAACTTTGATAAATAAGCTTTAATTGCTTTGTTAATATTTTTTTACATAGTCATAAATAACAAAAACAAAAAAAAACCCGTAATCAAAAAAACAAACAAAAGTGCCCTTGAGGAATACTCTATATGAGTACCTCAAAAACAAATAAATGTGAAGTGAGTTAAAACGGCAGAAATGCCTATTTTACTGTGAGTTCTCATGCTCATAATGATAACAATAAAAATAAAAAACCTGATGATAGACTTACTGTGAGTTGGGAAGCTCTTAATAAAAATAAAAAATCTGATAGACTTTTTCTAACAACAAATCCACTTTTTCGACAGCGATCAACTTCGCTTTGTCCAATGCCTACTAGTGATTCTTTAACATTACAGTTGCCTAGTACTTCATCACTTAAGCCATTGAAATCATTCGCTTCGGGCTGTTCATCACCTAACCAAGTTATCACTACAGATAACAGTAGCTCAAAACCAAAGGTACAAGTCGGAATGGACAGATATATAACCGTGGTAAAGCGTGGGCGAAGCCCGAATTCTTCTAAAATTTCATCTGTTCCAAAGAGGTCTAGGGAACAGCGCATCATCCACGAATCGCCAAAATCGTTTTTCATTATTGCAAGACGATAACGACAAGACCGCTTCATCATCTCAGAAGTCTTTTAAGCCACCACCAATATATGTGAGGGAAAAAACTTCTAAAAAAAACTACGGTCGACCATTGGTGAAAATACTTTTCACGTAATTCCAATTAAACGAGGTAATATTGATGAAACTAAAATCCAAATATATGATGAAAACAATTTCCGAAAAATTGTAAATGGTTTTTAAAAAAATAAAACAAACTTTTACACATTCCAACTTAAGAGTGCTAAAGGCCTACAGATAGTACTAAAGGGCATAGATTCATATGTTGAGCCCGAAGAAGTAAAATGTGCACTTCTAGACCAAGGATTTAAGGTAAAAATTTTTACTAATATAATTAACAGAGAAAAGGTCGCCCAACCCCTATTTCGCGTTGAACTGGAGCCTAATGACATACAATTGAAAAAAAATTAAACCCATCCAATTTATAGCGTAAAGTTTCTGTTACACCGAAAAATCACAGTTGAAGAGCCACGTAAGCGTTCAGGTCCTGTACAGTGCCATAATTGCCAAGAATATGGCCATACAAAAACGTACTGTAATTTACCTACAGTTTTTTGTTATCTGCGGTGAATTGCATGGTACTGCTAGCTGCACTAAGCCAAAAGATCAAGCAGAAAAAAAATGTAGTAATTGTGGACGTAATCACACCGCTAACTATAGAGGATGCCCTGTATATTCTTTTGTTAAACAGACTATGAGTCAAAAACCTAAATTAGCTCCAACCCAACCATTAAACGCGTACTCCGCTTCTTTTGCTCAAGTGAGTCAACCAGTTACTTCACGTGTATCGTATGCCGATGCTGCTAAGGCTAGTTCTATTCCCACGCCAAATGTTTCACCGCCAAATAATTCAACGAATGCAAATTCAAGCTTTAACTTTAGTCGCCTTGAAGCTACTATTGAGAATCTGGTGCTAACTATAAACAACTTTACAACAAATATGACTACCATGATGCAAGAAATGCTGCGAATGCAGAACTGCTTCAACCATTAGTTAACAAACCATGAACATGTTAAAAATATGTTTCTGGAACGCAAACGGCATTCGCCAGCATAAAAATGAACTTAAGCACTTCCTCATGGAAAAAAATATTGATATAATGTTGGTCTCTGAGACTCATTTGACTTCAAGCTTATTTAAAATAAATGGTTACACTCTATATGATTGAAAGGACCCGAGGGGGAGAGCATGCGGTGGGTCAGCTATTCTAATTAAGTCAAGACTCAAACACTATGTCCTTGATAACATTTGTGAAGAACATCTACAAGCAACAAATATTTGTGTCGAAAATTTTGTTACAAATTTCGTGATATCATCAATTTACTCCCCTCCCAGATTCGCAATTACTGAGGATCAATTCGAGGAATTCTACAAATCTCTTGGCCCTTGTTTTGTAGCAGCTGGGGACTGCAATGCAAAACATACGTTCTGGGGTTCGCGTCTTATTACACCTAGAGGTCGGGCATTGTTCAACACAATTTCAAAATTGGGCTTGAACGTCATTTCAAGTGGAGAGCCCACTTACTGGCCTACGGACATACAAAAAATTCCGGATGTTATAGATTTTGGAGTCATGAAAAATATCACTAGGGAATTAATTCATGTTGAAGCTTCTGTAGATCTCTCCTCCGATCACTCTCCCACGATTGTTACAATTTGTAGCCCACTAAGAAGTGACTTTCCTGTCCCATATCTAAAGATGATCAACCGTGTCAATTGGCTGGGGTTCAAAAAATACCTCAGTAGCCATTGTACGGAAAATATTAACCTAAGAACACCAGGTGATATTGAATCTAACATTGAAAATTTTAACGAAAATATTAAACAGGCTGCTGAACATGCCACTACTTCCCATCCGCAGACTGGATATAATAGAATTGATTCTACAGACATTGAACGTCTTTTACGTGAAAAAAGGACAGCTAGAAGGGAATGGCAACAGCACAGATCACCCCAAAATAAAATTAGATTTAAAGAGTGCACTAGACGACTCCAAGAGCTGCTGGCATATGAAAAAACTGTATGTCTTAAAAATTATCTGGAAAATCTTGATGCCACACCTGCATCTAATTACTCCTTGTGGCGAGCTGCTAGAAAGCTTAAAACACCCGTTGAATATAGACCACCTCTGCGCACTTCTCCCGGAGGTTGCGCCAGAAGCGATACTGAAAAAGGCAACATATTTGTTGAGCATTTAAAATCCGTATTTACCCCAAACACATGTACTGCTGTTGTTGATTTACCGAGTGTAGTTGCGCTACCCCCTTGTCCCATAAAATTTAAGACGCGTGATGTTCAGAAACTAATTGCTGAACTCAACCCGAAGAAAGCTCCAGGTATTGATGGAATAAGTAACAATATGCTGATAAAGTTGCCCAATATTGCAATTAGAATCCTGTTATTTATTTTTAACGCCATTTTACGACTGGAGCATTATCCACAAAGCTGGAAGCTTGCGAAGGTCAAAATGATTCCAAAGCCGGGCAAAGACCTTACCAAGGCTGAGTCATACAGGCCAATAAGTCTGCTATCAACAATGTCAAAACTCTTCGAAAAGCTGCTCATGACAAAATTGTCCCCAATTTTAACTGATAGTGGGTGCATCCCAGACCATTAATTTGGTTTTAGAAGTCAGCATAGCACCATTGAACAAACTCATAGATTGGTGCAATTTATAAGAAGCACTTGTGAAGAAAAAATGTATTGTTCTGCCCTGTTTATTGACGTTTCTCAGGCCTTTGATAAAGTGTGGCATGAAGGCCTTATTTTAAAATTAAAATCATATTTACCAATAAATTTTCTGAATCTATTTGAAAGCTACATAACTACCCGAAAGTCTACAATTGTGGAAGGAGAATTCATGATTCTGCCCCAATCTATATCATCCGGTGTGCCACAGGGGAGCATACTGGGACCAGTTTTGTATTTGATTTATACTTGTGATATGCCTTTGAGCAGCAATATCCATACATCTACGTTTGCCGATGATACAGCCTGCCTTAGTATGCACAAAAACCCGCACGAGGCTTCCCGATATCTGCAAGAACATATTACACAGTTGGAAATCTGGTTGAACTTATGGAGAATTAAAGTCAATGAACAAAAGTGTGTCCATACAATGTTTACCCTAAGAAGAGATACTTGTTCCCCTATTCGAATCAACAATCAAAATATTCCTCAACATTCCCAAGTGAAATACCTTGGTATACACCTTTATCGAAGGCTTACATGGAAACATCATATTGAATTTAAGCTAACTCAGATGAAACTTAAGTTATCTCAAATTCATTGGTTGATTGGCAGAAATTCAACACTTAGTCTGGACTGCAAACTTTTAATATACAAGTCGCTTTTAAAGCCAATATGGTGTTACGGTATCAAGTTATGGGGCACTGCTTCAGCTTGCAATGTAGAGAGAATTCAACGAAGGCAAAACAAAATTTTAAGGTTAATAACATCTGCTCCATGGTACATTAAGAATTCAAATATATATTCGTGATTTAAATATGCCACTAGTGACTGAAGAAATTGCAAAATACTCAGGCAAATATCTAACAAAACTCGAGTCACATCCTAATCCGCTTGCTCGTAATATTTTGAACTTTACTGGACACATCCGCTTAAAAAAGAGAGATACAAGGGCTCTAATACTAAACACTCCGAATGAAGTTGCTTGAAATTATTTTTTGCTTATCACTACTTACGTATTATTTACAACTATCACTTAGTTATGTCTGGCATTGGTCGGGCCTATTAATTACATGTTAGATTTAAGATTTGAATACTTATTGTTAGTTCATATATGAAGATACAATAAATAAAAAACATGCATAAAAAAACTTTTTTTGCAAATAAAAAATTTTCATATTGTGGTCGTGTAGTATAATGTGAAACTTTAAGAGGTTGAAAATAAAAACATACATTTGTATGTATATACATAAATACGAGTATAAAAGTGAACAATTCTCATTTTTAGTGAATAAAATTTAAATCGATATTAAAATTGTATTACAAACGAATTTAAACATTCTTTTCGTATTAAAAAAAATAGTAAAAAAATCTTTAGACAAACGAAAAACAAACCGAAAACTGGGTGATTGGACCAGTGAGTATGAGGAAAACATAATATCAACCAAAATCTCTCAAAACAATAACTTTTTCTGAATAATTTGTTTTTGATTAGACTTTTTTTATTGAAATTTTCCTTCGAAATTAAACTTCAAGCCAATGAGAATTGAGCCACAGAGTTTATTTTATCAACACTATTTTTTAATTTCAGATAGTCAGAAAATCAGGAAATTTTAACAATATTTTACAAATACTTCAAACAAAACAGCAAGACATTATTATACACGTGTAGAATAATTAGGGTCTATCGCAGAAAATATTGAAAAGATACTTAATCAGCTTAAATATTAATATTAATAGATGGAATAGTCCCTTGGATTCTAAGTTTTCCTGGTTCGATGTTCGGGTATGGTAACTCTACTTAAGAGTAGGCTGAGTTTTGCTTACAAATATTGGGGAAATATGAGATTCCGACATACATATATCTATGTATATGTATACATATTTTATAAAATGTATCTTATTCTCTCTTTTTACCAATAAACCATAAGAAAGACATATGTTGGTTATAAACAATTCAGCGGTTATATTAGCGTTTATTTTTATTCAGCTGAGGTTTTAGCGGGTTTTCAGAGGCTGTATGGTGGGAAATGCCTACAACATTTTGGCAACACTGTTGCTTATCACTACTTATGTATTATTTACAACTATCACTTAGTTATGTCTGGCATTCGTCGGGTCTATTAATTATATGTTAGATTTAATATTTGAATACTTATTGTTAGTTCATATATGAAGATACAATAAATAAAAAAACATGCATAAAAAAATTAAGCGTCGTCATTTAAGAGAGGGGGCCTACTCTGTAATACGAACGAAAGCAATAATTTTTAATTTATAAACAATAGACCGACAAAAAATGCTCAGAAAGCTACATATATATATATGGAATAAGGGGAAAAGAATTGGAATGGTTTCAATCATACTTGGAAAATTGAAAACAAAAAACAAAAGTTAATGGTTCGATATCAGACGAAAAAGTAAATAATTTTGGTGTACCACAAGGTTCAATATTAGGCGCCCTGATGTTTATAATATATATCAATGACATGTCAAATATTCTGGAAAGATGAGAGATGGCCATGTATGCAAATAATACTCTGATATTTACTTCTGCTGATAATGATGAAGAATGTCGGACAAATATGACTAGTGACATGAATAACGTAAGCAAATGGTTAAAAATGAATAAATTAAAACTAAATGAAAATAAGACGAAAACAATAGAAATAAACTTTAATACTGATGAAATATTTAAAATTAATAACACGGTAATAGAAAAAGTTAAACATATAAAATATCTCGGATTTATAATAGACAAAAAATTAAAATTTAATGAACATATAGACTATACATGCAAAAAAATTGGGAAAAAAGTCGGTTTCCTTAAAAGAATAAGAAATAAAATATCAAAAAGTACAGCAATAAATATATATAAAACTATAACTAAGCACCACTTTGAATTTGGATCAACAATTTTATATACATGCAGCAACACAAGCCAATTAGAAAGAATAAAAAAACTACAAAATAAAGCTATGAGGATAATTT
Organism: Tachina fera; assembly: GCA_905220375.1. Classification (NCBI taxonomy): domain Eukaryota; kingdom Metazoa; phylum Arthropoda; class Insecta; order Diptera; family Tachinidae; genus Tachina; species Tachina fera. Next base: position 105,286,314 of record LR999964.1, on the reverse strand, counting down.
TAAAATGTGATCGATATACTCATATTAATGCAATGCTAAATAATCTGAAATGGATGACTGTTAGTTAAACAAAGATTGGAATTCAACACTTTAAAATTTATTAGAAAAAAAATTAAGCAAGGGGATTCTCCGGAATATCTATGTGAACAAATAAAATATGTGGGTGAGAGCCAGCCATACAGTCTTAGAAATGCAGATGATTTTCGAATACAGAGGGTTACGTCAACACTAATGCAGAAAACATTATTTTACAAGGGGCTTTAACTATTTAATTCTTTGCCAAATAATATGAAATATTAAAGAAATAATGTTTTTATAAAAAAATTTGTAAATTTTGTGATATTTAATCAACACTCATTTAATGTTAATTCATTGGAAAATAATTGAATGTGTACAATATCTATGTATGTAAAATATAAAGTATTTTTAATACTAATAATAATAATAATAAAAAAAATATATGTACTTTCGAATTGTAATGTTAAAGCACCCCATACACGATTCGATTCAATTTTCAATTGAGTCGGTTGTTGTCCAAATCAGAGCGTGTATGGCTTTTTCAATTGATTAGTTCGGCAGTTGTCGAGTTGGTTGAAGAAAAATCAAAACATTTTGATTTTTCATGTTGATTAGTAAATCTTTCAATTCGATTGTGCTGTGTGCTCGAGTCTCTTGATTAGCTGTCAAAATTTATGTTTGTAGCATTATTTTGTATAGAAAATAGTATTTTTAAAATTGTATTTAATTTCATTGAATTTTAAATAAAAAAATTTAAATTAATGAATGAATGCAATAGAAGTTTTTAAATTTATAAATTTGTAATTGTGAAAAAAATATAAATTTGACAGTTGAATGAAAATCTTTCAATTCAGTTTATGAAGTGTGTGGCGAAGAATCAATTCAATTGCAAGACTCAATTGAAAATTTAAACGTGTATGGGGTGCTTAATAATTATTATGTTAACATATAAATTTTAAAGCATTTTCTTTCGTTCCGAAGTACAGAGTATGATACAATAATATAAAGGTACAACCATGTTTGATGTATAAAATTAATTCAGAATTTTATACCAATTATTTGATTAGTTTTTTTTTTTTTTTGTAAACAGAAAGGAAAACTTTTATTTAGGAATGATTTTTGAAAAGTGTAATTTGATTTTAGAAATTAGAGTTTAATACCTACATATTTTTTTAAATGTTTTATCAATTTGAAATTAGGATAACGAAATTTTGGGTGTAATATAACCGACAAAAGTAAGCAAATGCTTGATTTTTTATTTAATTCACTTATACCTATTAAGAAAGCCTTACGGCTAGGGATGCAACATGATTCTTAAAAACATCGATGTTTGAAAATATCAAAAATTCGGCAAAAGAAACGCGAAAATGAATAAAAACTTGCTAAATGAAGCATAACATAATATTGGTTAAAATTACCGAAAACTGTTAAGAAGCAGAATACTTAAAAAACTCGTTTACATAGCGAACATTGGAAAAATTCCTTAAAATCGATTAAAAATCGCTACAACTGTTATAAAGAAAATAAACTTTCGTGCAATGAACTGATGGTGTGTATTTTTAAACCCCGACTAAAAAAAGGGTGTTATAAGTTTGCAGTGTGTCTGTATATGTGTGTCCACGTACAGACCAAACAGCTGGGCCGATTTTGATTTAGTTTTTTCTGTTTGAAAAGTGACTTGATCGAGGGTTCTTAGCCATGTTTTAAGAAAATCGATCCAGCCGTTTAGAAGATATTGCATCGTCTCTGATTACATATATTCTGGGGGTTTTTAAAATTTTTAATTTTTGTTATTACATACGCAAATGTGTTTACTTCCTACGACGAGCATTCGTAACGAAAAATTCGTCACTGGTCCCAGTTTTGTTTACAGCATTACTAGGTTTTGAAATTATGCAGCCTTATGTTTGGGTACCTAATTTCAAGATTTTCAGCGTCAACGTCTTACACAAACAGGCTGTCAGTTAGTTTTTCTTAATGATTTTATATTTTAAGATACTGCACTCGTCGGTTACCATACAAATTTTCCTTGCAAACATAGGACCATGTTGCAATTATTCAATTTCTCTTAAAAATGGACCACGTAGTCCAATAATATTTGGAGGGATGCTACAACCAATACAATTTCATCTGATAATAATACAAGGCGTGGTATGGAAGCAATAAACTCTGAAACTTTGAAAGCTCTTAAATTAGTTTACCTTAATCCATTTCCATCATCCCAAAAGTAGTATTTGGTATTCATATTTTTAAAATCCAGCAATGCATTTTCGCCCCTACGTATAATTTTGTCCCACAACACAACTTGATTTAAAACATTATCGGTGGAGCTGTACTCAGCAGTAAGAAATAGAAATAGCTGCTTAACATTCCAGTTAAACAAGCTTGTCAAGTTCGTTTCCAAATCAAAAGTGATGAATCCCAGATCATGTTTTTCTCTCGAAGCACCATAATCTGGCACATTTTTGCTAAGAATTTGTATAAATAAAGCTATAAATTATTTTTCTTAAATTGTAATTATACTCACACCAAGATTTTGGCAGTGCTGATATTGGATTTTACTCTGTAGTCCAAAAATACTGTGGATATAAAGCAACAAAATGTCAAACAAGCTAAAACTGACAACGTGTAGGCAATTGTAGCATTCCCTCTTGTTAACACGGTATGCATTTTAAACAAATAACTTAAAAAAATTAATTGACACGTATATGCAAACTCATTAATTTGTAGCAAAGGACAGCGAAAGAATACTTCAAATAGAGTTGTGAAAGTATTAAGTAGTTGGATCTTGTAACCATATTGCCATAATCAGCGTTGTCAACTTGGTGCTTTTCGCACCGTTTTTAGTGGCTTTTGACATTTTTGACGCGAAAAATTTTGAAGTTATGGTGGAGGTACATACCAAGACGCATTTATTAGGTGGCAATACTAAGCCAGGTGACTAATGTCATTATACCAATTCAAATGTCAAATTTGGATTGTGTAGGTATAAGCCTAAAAACATGCTTTTACTTGGGTATCCATGAACACCTAACGAAATTTCAGTTTTGTATAGTGTTTGACATTTCCAATAAGACACATACAATCTGACGATGCTACACTGACGATGCTACACTGTTGAAAAGAAATTGTTGTAATATTTGTTGTAGTAATACGGTTACCTGATTGATGGCCCTTGGTACATACCAAGGCGATTTCATATTAGGTGACCCAAGGCATATCAAACAGGTACACGTATCAGGCACATTGCTCATCCGCTGATTTTTTGTTTACAAGTTTATAACGAAGAATTCGTTTGACAAATACTTCTATGCGTTGTTTGATGCATAAAATTTTTTGACAATTACTATGTAAAGTATTAAATGTGCCTTGAGGTGACCTTATCGCTACAACAATACAAAAAAACTAAAAACAACATGCAATTCGTCTGGCTTTCAAAAACCCCATCTGTCAAAAACAGTTGACTAATACACCAATACATACATACATATTTATAAAATACATACACTTTTCACTTTAAATTTAAACAAGCATTAGATAAAAGAAGAGATTTTTACAGTCGGGGTGAAAATCAGTTCAATTAGACTTCGAACACCTGATAATCATCTGGACTGTTAAGGTCACCTGTTATCTATTCGCCTCGGGTACATACCACTCGTTACGCGGCAACGCTTTTCTGGTTTGTTAAACGTTTAACGCTATACATATTGAAAGTTACACAACACGCTTTTGAGGATTTTTTTGTTGTAAAGGCTTTGCTGGCTAGTTTTGTCCTGTATTGTCCTGTTTGATTATTCCTTAAATGTTTAATGCATTTTTTTATCCATTGGGTAAGGTGAAAAAAAATAAGCATTTGCTTTTTACTTGAAAATTTAAAAAATAAACAAAAAACACATACATATTTTAGGTTTTAAAACAAATTTTTAAGTAAAAAGCAAATGCTTATTTTTTATTCACTTTAGCTGTTGTTTAATAAAATATATGATTTTCTAATAACTTTTGTGTATGTTTACATATGAATCTGGCAACACTAGCTGTCGTTTTGTATACAACGCGTGAACGTTGAAAAATTTTCAACTTTTTGCGAGGTACACGCTTCGCGAACTTCTGTATGTAGCCAGGGCGATTTGTAACAGGTGACCTTAACAGTCCAGATGATTATCAGGTGTTCGAACACTAATTGAACTGCTTTGCACCCCGGCTGTCAGAATCTCTTCTTATATCTAATGCTTGCTTACATTTAAAGTGAAAAATGTATGTGTTTTATAAATATGTGTGTATGTATTGGTATATTCAAGGCATATCAAACAGGTACACGTATCAGGCATATTGCTCATCCGCTGATTTTTTGTTTACAAGTTTATAACGAAGAATTCATTTGACAATTACTTTTATGCCTTGTTTGATGCATACAATTTTTTGACAATTACTATGTAAAGCTATGTGAGAAGTACAGAGTTGCCAGAAAGTTTTGCCTAATGCATGTACCTGTATTAAATGTGCCTTGGGTATATTAGTCAACTGTTGTTGACAGATGGGGTTTTTGAAAGCCAGACGAATTGCATGTTGTTTTTAGTATTGTTGTATTGTTGTAGCAATAAGGTCACCTAATATGAAGTAGGCTGATGACAAAGTTGTCGCTAGAAGCGAAGCGATAATAATTTGTGCTATATCATGGTATAAGATGTCAGAGTGAACGCTATATTGAACAAGGCGATTTGTTTTGTTTACATTAATTTCTTCTTTAATAAACTTTTTGGTATCCACTTCCATTACTTCAAGATTTTCAAACTTAACACACAAGCTTCTTATATTTTGTTTAATTTAATTTTTATTTAATTTTAACACACAAAAGTTTATTAAATAATCACAATTTCACAAAGAAAAGGCATGCACAAAAAGGAAAACAGAAAAATGCCATAACAGCAAAACATAAGAGAAGAAGCTACAACGTGCTATAAACCATTACACAACCTGCTTTATAAAATAAACTCGCATGTATTCTCGCTTGCACTCTGACATCTTTTGTAGCGCATTGTAGCACCATCTTATATTATAGCTTCTAGCGGCCCCTCTGTCGTCAGCCTGATATGAATTCGCCTTAAAATAATTTACTGTACCATTTACAGAGATTTGCTGTAGGTGTGTCACTTACATGCTTAAAAAACGCTTGACGTTAAACAGTGCTGCCAAGTTATGCATTTTTGAACATTAGATGTGCGCGATGCTGCAGAGGTGCACAATAAAGGCCGGGGCACAATGAATCCGTCATACGCTAAACTTCGCCTTTTTCAACTAACTGCTAAGTTGATATATGGTTTCTTATGGGGTCTGTTACATTCAGTACGTGTTTATCAAAGCAAAGTACAAAAATTTTCCAACTTTAAACTTTTTGCGTACGTTGAGTAGTTTGACAGATATTGGTTGGTTGTTTTGGTATGTGTTTGTGTTTTGTGGCAGCAAAAATAAAATTAACCAAAAGAAATAAGTGAAATAAATAATTGAATAAATAAAATGGAGAATCAACCTGAAAATCCTTCCGTCAATGAAGCACTCATTGTGCCAACCTTCTCCTTCGCTGCGTTAATGTCACTTGAAAAAGTCGAAGTTTAACGTATGACGGATTCATTGTGCCCCGGTCTTAAATTATTTTACGAACGTACCCGAAATCACAAGGATAGACGGCGGTGAAGATATCACAGAATAAGTGGGCGGCGACGTAGCCGTGCCTGAAATGCGATTGGCGTCGTTCTTTGTGCAATAGTCTTGTTTTGATCATTGTTTTGATTTTGCAAAATCAATTTAATTAATTATATCTAGTATGCATCCTTTGGTACTCATTAAATCATTTGGAAAAGAAAACAGTGCTGAAATTATTCATGGTATGTGTATGAGGGCATATTTTTGAGTTCGTCGGTGGTTAATTAATGGAATCTGGTATACAGGGGTTTCGATTGCTTTCATTCCAGAGGAAAGCACATATGTACGTTGTATGTATGGATGTATGATCATCCAAAGAAAAGTATTCTTGGATAGAATATTTTAGGTTTTCATGCTTTTGGTTAAACTTTTTTCTAGATGAGTTTCGTTGCCGCTCAGGCACTCATCCCTTTACTTAACTACTTTTTGCCTTGAATCTGTACATTTAGTAATTCTCAAAATTGTTGTAGTTTTAGTGTAGGCATAAGAAGTTACAGCATTTTCAAGAAATTTGGCGACAGTCTACTCATGATTCTTAAGAGGCGACAAATCTAAACAGGCAAGCACCAACCTGCAGTGTATATCTGGCTGTAACTGGCCAATATTTGTGTAAATTAAGAGCAGTGCAGATAATCTTTAGTAAGCAGCGACGTTGGCGGAGAAAATCTATACCAGAGAAATCTTTCGTAAGCAGTGCCGTGTTTGGAAACACCATAGTGGAAATTGGTGGAGAAAATCCTTGCTTTCTATACTTGATAAAAATTTATCATAACAACTAATTGCAGTGTTGCCAAAACGGCGGTTTTCCCGCTATATATGACTGTATTTTGTTGTCATTAGCGGCAAGTCTATTTAAAAAACCACCAGCGGGAATTTTAGCGGAAGAATTTCTTAGTTGACGGATTTTCAGCGTTTTTCTGAAACTTATAAAGAAAGGTATTGAATCAAAATAAAGTTAATTTAACGCAGCTATGCTACACGTACCCTGGTATTTATGTTGAATTTTTTTGTTTGATATAAACACGTACAGCGAAAAGAAACTAACGTCACTTTTTTGCAAATAAATAATAAAATAAATCTCATAATTAGTGAATAGAATTTAATTCGATTAAAATTTAATTACAAACCAATTTAGTCTTAATTCTTTTCGCATTAAAAAAATAGTAAAAAAAATCTTTAAACAAACGGAAAACAAACCAGGTGATTGGACCACTGAGTATGAGGAAAACATAATATCAAACAAAATCTCTCAAAACAATAACTTTTTCTGAATAATTTGTTTTTGATTAAAGGCTTTTTACTGAAATTCTCCTTCGAAATTTAATTTCAAGCCAATGTGAATTGAGCCATGGAGTTTATTTTATCAACGCTATTTTTTAATTTCAGATAGTCAGAAAATCAAGAAATTTTAACAATATTTTACAAATACTTCAAGCAAAACTGCAAGATATTATTCCACACGTGTAGAATAATTAGGGTCTATCGCAGAAAATATTAAAAATATACTGAATCAGCTTAAACATTAATATTATAAGATGGAATAGGACCTTGGATTCTACTTTTTCCTGGCTCGATATTTGTGTATGGAAACTCTGCAGGAAATAAAATACCTACCTAAAGAGTAGGCTGAGTTTTGCTTACAAATATTGGGGAATTACATACATACATTTATGCATATGTATACATATAAAATTTATAAAATAAAATTTATCTTATTCTTTTTTTTTACCAATAAACCATAAAAAAGACATATAAAAAACTCAGCGGTTATATTAGCGTTTATTTTTATTCAGCTAGCGGTTTTTAGCGGGTTTTCAGGGGTTATGCCTGTAACATTTTGGCAACACTGAGCCTTTGTAAAATTTTTGTTAATACAAGGATTGTCGATTTAACAAAAATTAAAGGAAAGGAAATTAAATCCTTTCCATTTAAGAAATTTATTATTCGACATATTGTCATAATTATATTTTAATTTGAAATTTATTTTCTGGTGGTTCAGCTTGGTCCATATGAATTTCATTGTTGCTGTAACGAATCATCAGTAGACTTCAACCACACATTTTGAATAGTCACAAACCTCTTATCTTATGCACATACTTTCAAGAACTATTTGAGAATTCACAAATATTAATATTTTTGAAAATCACAGAAGAAAAATAAGCCTAGTAGGCTTAGAAAATCATACGAAACCCAGCAAATAGTTTATATTCGATATGAATCTATTTTATTTTTCTACACCTACAATTAGAAATCCATTGGATAACAATAAAAGTAATTACAAGGCAAAATGAAAAATATAATCTAAAATTTAACATTTAAGAAATTTATTATTCGACATATTGTCGAATTATTAATTATTATATTTTAATTTGAAATTTATTTTCTGGTGGTTCAGCTTGGTCTATATGAATTTCATTGTTGCTGTAACGAATCATCAGTAGACTTCAACCACACATTTTGAATAGTCCCAAACCTCTTATCTTATGCACAGACTTTCAAGAACTATTTGAGAATTCACAAATATTAATATTTTTTAAATCACAAAAGAAAAATAAACCTAGTAGGCTTAGGAACTCATACAAAACCCAGCAAATAATTTATATTCGATATGAATTGGGTTGGGCTCAAAATGACCGAACTAGTTCAATTGAACTATTCCCATAAGTGAACGATGTGAACTAGTTCAGACTAGTTCACTAGTTTATAAAGGTTTAGAAAAATAAAATAGTTTCACATCGAATATAAATTACTTGCTGGTTTTTTTTGTTTTTTTTTTGTATAAGTTTCCAAGCCTACTATGCTTTAATTTAATTTTAACTGACAATGGGTGCATCCCAGCATAGCACCATTGAACAAACGCATAGATTGGTGCAATTTATCAAAAAAAAAACATTTGAAGGAAAAGAAGTATTGTTCTGCCATGTTTATTGATGTTTCTCGTGAAGGCCTGATTTTGAAATTGAAGACGTACTTACCAATAAACATTCTAAATCTTTTGGAAAGTTACATTCTTGCACGAAAATTTACAGTTGTGGAAGGACACTTTATGAGTATGCCTGAAACTATCTCATCCGGTGTGCCACAGGGGAGTATACTGGGGCCATTTTTATATTTGATTTATACTTGTGATATGCCTGTGAACAGTAGTATCCATACTTCTACATTTGCCGACGATACAGCCTGCCTTAGTATGCACGAAAACCCTGATGAGGCATCCCGAAAACTCCAGGAACACATTAGCCAGATGGAACTATGGTTAAATTTATGGAGAATTAAGGTAAATGAACAAAAGTGTGTTCAAGTAACATTTACCTTACGAAGAGATACTTGTTCCCCCATTCGGATTAATAATCAAGTTGTTCCTCAACACTCACATGTGAAATATCTTGGTATACACCTCGATCGACGGCTTACATGGAAACATCACATTGACTATAAGTTAACTCAAATGAAACTAAAATTAACTCAGGTACATTGGCTGATTGACAGAAATTCAACACTCAGCCTAGAGAGAATTCAACGAAGTCAAAACAAAATTTTAAGGTTAATAACATCTGCTCCATGGTACATTAAGAATTCAAATATACATCGTGATTTATGCCACTAGGGACTGAAGAATTTGCAAAATACGCAGGCAAATATCTATCACATCCTAATCCGCTTGCTCGTAATATTTTGAACTTTACTGGACACATCCGCTTAAAAAAGAGAGATACAAGGGCTCTAATACTAAACACTCCTAATGAAGCTGCTTGAAAATACTTTTTTTTTGCTTATCACTACTTATGTATTATTTACAATTTTTAGGTTTTCTTGAAATGATATGTCAATGTAACGTAACGCCAGGAATACTACCATTTATTTTCATTATCTCTACGTTGACGATCGCAAGTGCGTGAAATTTTGCATGTTCACAAAGTGTTATTAGCTTATGTGATGATAATAAAAAAATGGTTTATACAACAAATATTTAATGTAATATTAATTTTCAAAAGTGTGTAATGTAACGCCAGATTGTAAGTATTTTTTTGCATGGAACATTGTTTGTTTAAAATTTACTTTAAGTTTTGGTTTTGAGTTTGTTCGTTTGTTTTCTTCTCTTTCACGACCAAACCGAAAGCTAGATTACCAGCGCACAGTGGCGTGAATTAAAATAAATTCAGTAAAGTACGACTTTGACCCGCACACGAAGGGTTCCGTACGGACACGAGATATGCAATTCAATACGAACTTTAGTAGCCTATATAAAATATAGTTTTGGCATTTTTTGTTCGTTTTTGACGTTTATTAATTTTGGCAATTTTTTTTTATTTCTGCGATTTTTTTAATTTTGGCGATTTTTGTTTTGGCGATTTTTTCGGTTTTTGGATATTTTTTTTTATTTTGGCAATTTTTTTAGTTTTGAAATTTTTTTCTCGTTTTGGCGATTTTTTCGGTTTTAGGTGTTTTTTATTTTTGGGCGATTTTTTCGTTTTGGCAATTTTATTTTTTAATTTTGGCGATTTTCAGTTTTTGGCGTTTCTTTATTTTGGCGACTTTATTCATTTAGGCGCTTTTTGTAGTTTTTACACTTTTTTTTCATTTTTGCGATTTTTCAATTGTGTAATTTTTTTGGATTTTGGCGATTTTTTTTCATATTAAGAATTATTTTGTTACTGGAGCCTTTTTCGCGTTTGGCGATTTTTTCGGTTTTTGCCGTTTTTTTATTTTGGCGATTTTTTTCATTTGGACGATTTTTTCGAATTTTGCGACTTGTTTTAGTGTTAGATTTTTTTAGTTTTGGCGATTTTTTTTTTGGTTTTTGGCGTTTTTTTTGGTTTGGCGATTTTATAATTTTCGTATTTTTTAGTTTTACCGATTCTGAAAACTTCAAGAGTTTGCCTTTTACAGTTTCCAAGATATAGCAAATTGTCAAAATTACATAGTCAAAATTGAATTAACTGATGGCCATCCCTTTAATTTAAATTTTTTTTAAATTTTAGTGTTAATTGTTGTAGTCTATACAAAAATTTGTGTATTTTTTACATATTTCAAGTGTCAATATACGTATGTATATACAATTATATGTATATTACATGGGATTTTAAAATTTTTCGTTGCTCGTTTTAGAACACCCTTTAATTTTTAATTCTCATGTATTTGTTGTTGTAGCGGCCAAGGTTCTACATACTCTGTCCAAATTTCAGGTCCGTAGCTCTTACGGTGCCTGAGGAAATACCGTGTAACGGACAGACGGGCAGCGTAACGAAATCAATATGGTTCCTTTTTTCACCTTTGGTGTACGGAACCCTAAAAAAAAGTGGTAAAAAGTCCGCAACTTTTGAACTAGTCAACCGATTTCGATGAAACCAACTTGTGGCACCCTATGTTAGAATAGCCAACTGGTTACTGATTATTTTTATTCAAATACTGACTTCAAAAAATGTTTTATGATTTTTTATATCACTAAAACACGCTCTATTAAGTTTTCTTTCCGCCAATACAGACGCGTTGCTCAATTATGAAATCGTTTTCTTTATAACTTAAGTTAAGTAAATTTTTAATAAATAAATACTGAAGTACCTAAATAAAATACAAGGTTCAACCTTTTTATTGGTAACATTTAACCAAAGTGGTGACCCCGAAAAGTTACTGTTTTTGGCACAAAGAATTTCTTCTGATTCTACGCCATTTTAGCATTTTAATAACTGCGAATCGAACGCCATTTTTTCAGAATAAAAAATGGAACCAAAACGTGACCACGATACCTCAACGGCAACTAATAGCGCTGTTGAACCATCTCGAGATCCATCACCTGCACAAAACGTGTCCGCTGTCTATGCCAGACTACCAGTCCCGCAAATGTCCGACACAAATATTGAAGCTTGGTTCACTACGATGGATTTTTGGTTCACAGCTTCTGAAATCGTGGCCGACAAACAAAAAACAGCAACCGTATTGGCAGCGCTCCATCCTAATGTCATTTCGCAACTGGCCGAAGTGTTTCATCTTTCATCGAGTACGGACGTGTTTCTATCTGCACTTGTGTTTAAAAAGCTTTGTTAGCCTAAACGGTCATCGCAAAAAACATATAATGTTATTGATAATCAACGGCCTGATAATATTGTTGTTGTTTCTGGTGACTGCAATAATGATACTTCTTCTGTAACATCTATTCCTACTTCAGCTGCAGAAGTTCGATCGAACATGTTTGATGAGAATGACAATGGCAGCGAATGGTCTCAAGTTAGAAGAAATAAACGTAGAAGTCGTGTAATTGCTGTTGGTGAAAAAGAAACTAATGACTTAGATGTAGTTGTAAGAAAAAAATATTTACACATTTCGTCTTTCAAACCTTCTGTTACTGCGGATCAAATCACATCATTCATTGAAAAAAATACAGGTATAGCCAAACATGATCTTGAGTGCGTAAGACTGGTAAAAAAAGATGTTGATGTTAACTCGTTGAGGTACATAAATTTTAAACTTGGTGTTTCACCGGCTGTTTATAATGAAATTGTGAAATCTTCATTATGGCCCACAAATATCAAAATTCGCCCGTTTGTATTTTTTCCAAAAAACAATTAAATCAGTAAAGTCTTCCGTAATTAACTCATCGAAACTAGAAATATATTTCCAAAATGTATCAGGAATGCGTTCAAAAAGTAAAGACTTGTTCTATTTTTCTTCACAATGTGATTATGATATTTTTGTCATTGTGGAAACCTGGTTGAATGAAGATTTTTATGATGCTGAATTTTTTAATCTCAACTTTTATGATGTATACCGCAAGGATAGAAGCTATGTTATGACTGGTTGTACCAAAGGTGGAGGAGTATTGGTATCAGTTAAAAAAGGATTGAAATCATATAAGTATTCGAATATTGTAGTTCATGATTTACTCGACCAATTATTTATTGTAATTCCAAACTCTGAAGGTTTACTTTGCTTATGTGCTTCTTATATTCCGCCAAAAAGCTCAATTGATTTATATAATGCCCATGTTACTAATATTTTGTATGTTGATGAGAATATGACTGCAAATACTCGTTTTGTGGTCCTTGGGGACTTCAATTTATCCAATATAGCCTGGATTACATTTAACGGTAAATTATTGCCATATAATGTTAATAAAGAATTTGAAATTAATCTAATTGACAATTTTCTTGATTTGGGGCTTGTTCAGATTAACAATATTTTTAATCAATTAAATAGAATTATTGACTTAGTTTTTGCCGATGCGGACATTAAGTACACAATATATGAGTGTTTGCAGCCATTTTCTCCTGTCAGTATCCACCACAAACCTATAGTAGTTGAAGTAGATTTTTACAATTTCATAAAATGTTCAAATAATAATAATTGCAGGCAATTAAATTTTAAGAATACTGATTTTGATGTGTTAAATTCAGCTTTATGTAATATTGATTGGGTTTGTGTTTTGAAAGATGGAGGTGTTAGTGTTTGCTTTGATTTATTTTTGGAACTATTCTTGAATACATGTTATAGTTTTATTCCATTCAAGAGAAATAACTGTCTCTCTCACCCATGGTACACTAAAGGGCTTACAAGATTAAAAAATAAACGAAATAAATTGCTTAAGCTTTACAATAAAACAGGGTGTACTCAAACGAAACAGAAGTATATGCTTTCACTAAGAGAATTTAATTTTCTTAACAAATTTCTATATAAACAATATTTACTCAGGATTGAACGTGACATTAAGGTAAACCCGAGATCTTTTTGGTCTTTTATACGTTCTAAGAAGCAAAATAGTAATATTCCAGCTATAATGTTTTATGGAGATATTATGGTGGATAACATGTCATGTATTGTTAATTCGTTTGCTTCTTATTTTAAAAATAATTTCGAAGATTCTGCTACTTCTTCAATTAATATTTCTAATCATAAACCTGACTTATTATCACATATATCCTTGGGCAATATTACTTTTTCAGAATGCGAAGTTGCAGAAAGCATTAAAAATATTAAGGATTCTTTTAGTTCAGATGTTGATGGATTATGTGCTTTTTTGTTAAAAAAATGTGTGCAGTCAATTGCATTGCCGTTGATGATTATTTTCAATAAATCCATAAGTGAAGGTATTTTTGTAGAACGTTGGAAATTAACATGTATCACACCAATTTTTAAATCTGGTAAAAGGGATGATATTACCTGTTATAGGTCAATTTCAAAATTATCAGCAGTTTCAAAAATTTTAGAATATTTGGTGTACAATAGAATTTATTTTTTAACTAAATCTGTTATTATTCCGCAGCAACCTGGATTTCGTACTGGTAGGTCTACTATCACTAATTTAGTGGTATTTTCCGACTATTGTCATAATAGTTTTGATTCTGAATTGCAAGTTGATGCTGTTTATACAGATTTTTCAAAGGCATTTGACAAAATACCACATTCGATCTTACTACATAAATTAAGCTCATTTGGAATTCATGCAAACTTGTATGAATGGTTTTATTCATATTTTACAGATAGAAAATGTGTAGTTAAAATAGAAGATTTTGAGTCAAGCCCATACTTCCAGATATCTGGAGTACCTCAGGGCAGCATTTTAGGTCCTCTGCTCTTTAATATTTTTATAAATGACATTCAGAGTTGTTTTATGCATGCAAGTTTTCTTCTATACGCTGATGATTTGAAAGTTTATTCTAAGATACGTAATATGCATGACGTAGAGTTATTGCAGAAGGATCTTTATAGCCTTAGTAATTGGTGTGACAATAATTTTCTAAAATTCAACATGGATAAATGTGCCTATGTGTCTTATTCAAGATCGCGTACACTAATTCCGTCATCTTATAACATAAAATCTGTTATTTTAAAATATTGTAGTGAAATTGATGATTTGGGAATAATTTTTGATTCAAAGTTAACATTTAAACCGCATCTGGAAAGGTTAATTCCGAATGCGTATTCTACATTAGCGTTTATTAGGAGAAACTATTCTGATTTTTCAGATCCTTATACCATTAAATCTTTATATACATCTTACGTAAGATCTAAACTGGAATATGGGGCTTTAATTTGGAGTCCTTATTGTAAAAATTCTATTGCACGTATCGAAAGAATACAGCGGAAATTTATTAAGTTTGCTTTGCCGCATTTGAATTTTCTATACCCTCAGCCTTCATATGAATCGCGCTGTCTTCATTTGGGTCTCGAAACCTTAGAATATCGTCGTAAAATGCAATCCTTATTATTTATATTTGACATTATTAATGCTAATATAGATTGTTCTATCCTACTGGAGAGAGTTCCCTTTAATGTACCGAATAGATGTCTTCGACATTGTAACTTATTTTATAATTGCCTTCATCGTAGAAACTACACTCTAAATAGTCCTCTAATAAGAGCTTTTGCTGATTTTAATAAATTGAATACTATTCAAATGGTTGAATTTAATGCATCCAAACAAAACTTTAAAAACTCTATTTTATACCTTATTAGTAGATTAAATTAGTTTTATTAATGCATATAATTAATATAACATATTAATTAAGTTATTATAGTCTGTAAGGAACATTGTTCTATAGACCTAAATAAATAAATAAATAAATAAATTGCCTCTATGCCACAGGTTGACAGGTATGAACATATAAAAACGAAAATTATTGACCATTTCGCCGACAGCGAACAACGCCGTCTAAATTGCCTCCTATCTGAACTCCCACTCGGCGACAAAAAGCCTTCAGATTTATACTTCGAAATGAAGCGCGTGGCTGGAAGCACATTGGGAGACGCAGCATTAAAAGGCTTATGGACTTAGCGATTGCCTGATTTCGCCCAACCTGTCGTGGCTGCTTCAACAGGCGCTCCATCTGAGTTTACGAAAATTTGCTGATTCTATAATAGACGCAATGGCTGCCAACCATATTAACAAAATACAGCAACAACCGGCAAATGAAATTAATGAGCTAATTCACGCCATTGCAGAATTAAGCAAAAGATTTGACAAGCTCTCGGCAAAGCCACGCTCTCGAAATTCTTCAAGACACCGAAGTCGCTCGCAAGCACGCCCCACAAATTTCTTAAACCAAAATAGCACTGAATGTTGGTACCATAAAACATTCGGCAAAACCGCTAAAAAGTGCCGTAGCCCATGTCGACTTAAGAAACAACAGGTGAACACAATGTCTACAACAGCATCATCGTCGTCAAATTGACTCAACAGGCCGCCGGAGGAGCCTGGCGAAAGCTCTTCAAGCAAGTGCCATATATTTCGCCTCCAAATTAAAGATAAGTACACGCAAACAAATTTCTTAGTAGATAGCGGCGCAGATGTTTCTGTTTTGCCATTAAATTTTAAATCCTCTAACATTCGTCCAACCGCCATTACATTATTTGCTGCTAATGGATCACCCATTAAAGTTATCGGTCAAAAACATTTAAAAATGGACTTCGGTCTACAACGCGACTTTAATTGGTCATTCGTAGTGGCCAACGTAACGTCACCAATAATCGGGTCGGATTTCATTAAGCATTTTGATTTGTTAATTGACTTACGCCGTAATCGGCTTATCGATAGTAGCACCGGCTCAGTCTCGCAGCTTACAGCTATCAATTTTAATAAAACAACCGGCATTGAAACACTCGAAATTAACGAGCCATTCGCTACAATTTTAAAAAAATTTCCTGGCATCGCACATCTATCACCATACGGTTCGCCAACAAAATCTACCATAGCTTACCGCATCGAAACATCAGGACAACCAGTTTTCTGTCGACCACGCCGTCTTTGCCCCGAAAAACTCGCCGCAGCAAAAAAAGAATTTAATTTTTTACAAAAAAGCGGAATATGCCAACCATCCAAAAGTAATTGGTCTAGCCCATTACATATGGTCAGAAAAAGTGACGGATCTTGGCGACCATGTGGTGATTACCGCGCTCTTAATGCGCAAACACTACCCGATCGCTACCCTCTACCGTTTTTGACGGATTTTACCACGAACTTGCGAGGTAAAAAGCTATTTTCGAAAATAGATTTACAAAAATCGTTTCATCAGGTCCCAATTCACCCAGACGATGTCCCGAAAACCGCCATAAGTACGCCATTCGGTCTCTTCGAGTTCAGATATATGACGTTCGGACTTTGCAACGCCGCGCAAACATTCCAGCGACTCATAAATGAGGTACTGCGAGGGCTTGATTTTGTTTTTCCATATATCGACGACATTTGCGTAGCATCAAGTTCGCTCGAGCAGCATTGCTCCGACCTTGCACAAGTTTTTCGTCGCTTACGCGATAATAATCTGGCAATAAACCTAAAAAAGTGCGAATTTGGAAAAAATCGAATAAAGTTTTTGGGCCATTTAGTTGATGCTGAGGGTATAAGACCCCTACCTGAAAAAGTTGCTGCTATTAAAGATTTTCCAAAGCCTAAAATCGCGCAAGAGCTTAAAAGGTTCATAGCCATGGTGAACTTCTATAGAAAGTTCCTGCCTCACGCGATCGAGTATCAAATGCAACTTCAGAGCTTAATCACTGGCAACAAGAAAAACGACCGCACAGCAATAAAATGGTCTCCTAGTGCCGACGCCGCTTTCGAACGTTGCAAACATGAGCTGGCCACTACCACGCTTCTCGCTCATCCAGCCCCCGAAGCACAGTTGGCCTTGTATGTTGATGCCTCGGACACTTCCGTAGGTGCTGCGTTACATCAGCAAATTAACGGAAGTCTCCAGCCTCTGGGCTTTTATTCGAAAAAATTAACAAAGTCACAAACAAGGTATTCAGCATATGACCGCGAACTTACAGCCATGTACCAAGCAGTCTGTCATTTTCGTTACATGATAGAGGGACGAAGTTGTTACATAGTAACCGACCACAAACCTCTAATCTTCGCCTTCCGCCAGAAACTTGAAAAAGCTTCACCGCGTCGAATACGACAGCTCGATTTTATAAGCCAGTTCACAACTGGCATACGCCACACACCCGGCTTAGAGAACGCAGCAGCAGACGCCCTTTCGCGCATCGAAACAGTTAGTCAAGCGATCGATTATGAACGTATAGCTTTTGCACAAGAAAATGACAACGAACTTCAGCAAATGGTCAAGACACCAGAAGGTGAAACAAATTCACTGAAGTTAAAATTTTTTTCAATACCCAGCAGCAGCAAACAAATAATATGTGATACAACTACTTCTCATATTCGCCCATACATTCCGAAAGAATTTCGTGAACAGGTTTTGTCAACGGTTCACAATTTATCACACCCTGGCGTGCGCGCTACTACAAAAATGGTTCTATCCAGATTTTGCTGGCCTGGAATTCGTAAGGACTGCGCTAATTATGTACGAAATTGTTTGCAGTGTCAACGATCAAAAGTTCAAAGACACACCCGTTCGGCAGTCGCTAAGTATGAGCCACCCAAAGAGCGATTTTCGCACATCAATGTGAAGGACAACGTTACTGTCTGACCTTAATCGACCGTTTTACTCGATGGCCCGAAGCTGTTCCAATACCCGACATGTCAGCCGAATCAGTAGTAAAGGCAATTGTAAGCCAATGGATTTCGCGGTTTGGTGTACCAGCTCGCATAACTTCTGACCAGGGACGCCAATTTGAGTCCAGCATTTTCGCCGAACTTTTGAAAACTATTGGCTCAACACACCTGCGTACCACCCCGTATCACCCGCAATCGAATGGTATTATTGAAAGGTGGCACCGTTCATTAAAGGCTGCTATTTTGTGTCATGACCCAGCAAGATGGGTAGACCATCTACCAGCCATTTTACTACGACTTCGTGTTGCATTTAAACCAGACATCGACGCTTCACCAGCAGAGATGGTTTATGGATCAACACTTACTATACCTGGAGAATTTCTTCAGCCAGCAAAATTTGCGTACTACAAGCAGCAATTACTTATATGAGTTTGCCAAGCAATGCAAAAATTAAAGCCCACCGACACTGCCCACCATATAGCCCCACGTACTTTCATTAGCAAGAGCCTGAAAAACTCAACACACGTTTTTATACGCAACGATTCCGTCCGACCTTCGCTCACATACCCTTACGATGGACCTTTCTTAGTAATAAAGCGTAATGAAAAATTTTACACCGTTTCCATCAGGGGTCGCCAAAGCAATGTTAGTATTGATCGGCTGAAACCTGCTATCATATCAAATGAGGAGGCTTATACCAATTCAAATACTTCAAACTCATCAACAACAGCAAATAACTCGCCTGACGTGCCGTCAAATAGTTCAACACGACCAATACTTAATAAAAACGTTCCCAACTCTGATGGTACAGCAACTGCCGCCAAGCAAACCGCTTACTCGCCGCCTAAAGTAATAACCCCTAAAACTACTTCAAGTGGCAGACGGGTTACAATACCTTTAAGGTTCAGGTGAACCTCCTTCAGCGGGGGGATTGATGTGGCATCCTATGTTAGAATAGCCAACTGGTTACTGATTATTTTTAATCAAATACTGACTTCAAAAAATGTTTTATGATTTTTTATATCACTAAAACACGCTCTATTAAGTTTTCTTTCCGCCAATACAGACGCGTTGCTCAATTATGAAATCGTTTTCTTTATAACTTAAGTTAAGTAAATTTTTAATAAATAAATACTGAAGTACCTAAATAAAATACAAGGTTCAACCTTTTTATTGGTAACATTTAACCAAAAACTGTTTTGGAAAGAAGTGTTGAAATTTTTAGAAAGGTTAGCTCCAAAGAGCCTCAAAGTGGAAAAGTGCGGGTATCGAAATTCTTTCGGAGCTTGTAACTTTTGTAAATAGGGACCGATTTCAATAATTTGTTCAGCGGGGCAATCTACGTTAAGAAATTAAAATAAAACATGCTTAGGGCGATTTTTTGAGTTGAAGATTAGAGATTAAATTAACCTTAATCTTCATTTGCAATTTTTGGGTAGTCGATTATATTGGTTTAGTTGCTAGTTTAAGCGACCAATCGTGATGGTTTAATCTTACTTTACAAACACTTGTGAAACATATAAATTTTTGTAAATATTATATAATAAAATAATTTAAAACACATAAATATACATATGTATTTTGTATTATTTATATATATCCTTTAACACGCGAAATATTTACTTGTAAATAATAAAATATGACAGTTTCTTCTTCTTCCATCAAAAAATTCAAAGTGTGTTGATATTTGTTTCTCAGTATGGTAATACTCCACATAACAAGAAGTTTAAACTACCACTCAAAAACATCAAACTCAATTATGTGAGATTAAGTTAATTTTCGGATTAGCAAATTAGAGAAATAAACTAATCTTAATCTCGAACCCAAAAAGTCGCCCTTAGAGTACCATTTTATCTCTTTCAGTTTCCAAGTTATTTGACTTGAAAAATTAATTTTTTAATTTTTGGCCCTGACTTTTTTTATTTGTTAGTACATAACTTCTTTATTACTTGGCAAAAATCAGTTTGTTTTATTGTTTTTAAAAGAAAACTTCATTACAATTCATATGAAAAAAACTTTTTTTAATATCTCAAAAATTGTAGCAAGGAATAATTTTTCGATTTGTATTTTTAAAAATTATGAGAAAATTTTTTATATTTTGTGAGAAAAGTATTCTTAATTTTTTTGGAATATTTTAAAAAATTATTAAGTATTTGATAAAAACTTTGATTGTTTCTGAGAAAAGAGACATTGAGAAAGGCTGTGAAATAAATTGTGGAGATTTTCTTTATTGGTGCACCCTACATGCAGCATTTGTCGAAAACCAGCAATTTAAAAAAAATCCGATTTTCGGATGTGGCAAAAAAATTGCACGGTCGTTTTTGTAAATTTTTTGGTTTGTTAATAAAAATTAACTCGTTATAATTAACCTGTAAGAAACTCTTGACATTCTACACATAAACGTAGGCAAGAGAGGAGATTTTCTAAAAATGCTAAAACACAATTTTTCCCAATAAGAAAAGAGTATTATAAAATTATAAATTGGAAATCATTTTAATTTTTATCAATAGTATACATTTAGCTTTGCAAAATTAAAAAAAAATTATTCTCCTACTTTCAATACTTTTTGTAACATTCAAAATCCAATTTTGATGAAAAATTTTAATTATCCACATTTTTATTTTTGTATAAATTATTGATCTTATATTTATATTTATTTTATATTTATTTTACTGCAAATGTTTCATAATTTTTCTATGTTATTACAATAGTAGATATAATTGTCGATTCAACGGTATATAATATGTATTCCTTTGCCATTATATCAGTCTTAAAATGTATACACAAATATAACACCTCAGGTAACAATTTACCCACATTTTTTTATGAACTCTTGAAGCTGTTATTAAATACTTTCTTTACTTAAATACAATAAAATATAATTTATATAGATACACACTATATTTATATTCCCACAAGGACAAAGGTACCTGCGCGCACATCTCCATTATGGGTATGGTTTTACCTGATATTTGTATCGGTTTTGTATTCGTAGCTTGTAAAATAGCTATATATTTAAGTTGCGAAGCATTTAATGTCATTATTTCAGTTATAGCTATCATGGAGATAACAATTAAAAATAAATCGCTCTTCAAATTAATGTGCGAAAACCTCACTGATGGTAGTACTCGGTTGGACAAGGTAGACCAAATGATTTATGTACATATCTACTACATATGGCTTATCTGTAAACACCGATTTATCCAAAAAACTTGAAATTTGAAAAGAAGATACTTACGTGAATGCAATAAATCAATTTCTAAATTTCAGAATAAAAATAAGGATAGGTTAGATATGGGACTATCTACGGAAATATAGCCAAAGAAGTTTGGTCGACCAAATAAAGATTACGATGACGTTCGACGCAGGAGCAAAAGGATTAAACAAGAAGACTTGATAAATACGTATTCGGAAAATGAAATCAAAGATTCATTCAAATTGATTTTAGCGAAAACTCAACTAAAAGAAGCAGGCAAAATCGTAGATGTGCTACCAGTTGCGTCTCCAAAAAGATTAAGACGAATGGTGGAAAGCATTCCAACGCCAAAATATAGTAAACATTTTGCGGTGGAAGATGCACTAGCACTCATTCTTAATTTGACTTTCAAGAAATTTTTTTTTTTTTTTTTTTTTTTAATACATATATTTATTTATTGTATCTTCAAATATGAACTAACAATAAGTGATCAAATCTTAAAGCTAAAATATAATTGTTTAGCCCGACCAGTGTCGGCCAAAACTTAGTGATAATTTAAATAATACAAAGTAGTGATAATCAAAAAGGAAAATTAAATGTATTTTCAAGCATTCCCATCTAGAGTGTTGAGTATAAGAGCCCTTGTGTCCCTCTTTTTTAGGCGGATGTGACCATTAAAATTCAAAATATTACGAGCAAGCGGATTAGGATGTGACTCGAGTTTTGTTAAGTATTTGCCTGCGTATCTTGCAATTTCTTCAGTCACTAGTGGCATTCTTAAATCACGATGCAAATTTGAATTCTTAATATACCATGGAGCAGATGTTATTAACCTTAAAATTTTGTTTTGCCTTCGTTGAATTCTCTCTACATTGGAGGCTGAAGCAGTGCCCCATAACTGGATACCGTAACACCATATTGGCTTTAAAAGCGACTTGTATAATAAAAGTTTACAGTCCAGGCTAAGTATTGAATTTCTGCCAATCAACCAGTGTATTTGAGATAACTTAAGTTTCATCTGAGTTAGCTTAAAGTCAATATGATGTTTCCATGTAAGTCTTCGATCAAGGTGTATACCAAGGTATTTCACTTGGGAGTGTTGAGGAATATTTTGATTATTGATTCGAATTGGGGAACAAGTATCTCTTCTTAGGGTAAACGTTATATGGACACACTTTTGTTCATTTACCTTAATTCTCCATAAGTTCAACCACATTTCCAATTGTGTAATATGTTCTTGTAAATATCGGGAAGCCTCGTGAGGGTTTTCATGCATACTAAGGCAGGCTGTATCATCGGCAAACGTAGATGTATGGATATTGCTGCTCAAAGGCATATCACAAGTATAGATCAAATACAAAACTGGCCCCAGTATGCTCCCCTGTGGCACACCGGATGATATAGATTCGGGCACACTCATGAATTCTCCTTCCACAACCGTGAACTTCCGGGTAGTGATGTAACTTTCTAATAAATTCACTAAATTTATTGGTAGATATGATTTTAATTTTAGAATTAGACCTTCATGCCACACTTTATCAAAGGCCTGAGAAACGTCAATAAACAGGGCAGAACAATACATTTTTTCTTCAAAAGTTCTTCTTATAAATTGCACCAATCTATGAGTTTGTTCAATGGTGCTATGCTGACTTCTAAAACCAAATAGATGGTCTGGGATGCACCCACTATCAGTTAAAATTGGGGACAATTTTGTCATGAGCAGCTTTTCGAAGAGTTTTGACATTGTTGATAGCAGACTTATTGGCCTGTATGACTCAGCCTTGGTAAGGTCTTTGCCCGGCTTTGGAATCATTTTGACCTTCGCAAGCTTCCAGCTTTGTGGATAATACTCCAGTCGTAAAATGGAGTTAAAAATAAATAACAGGATTCTAATTGCAATATGGGGCAAGTTTATCAGCATATTGTTACTTATTCCATCAATACCTGGAGCTTTCTTCGGGTTGAGTTCAGCAATTAGTTTCTGAACATCACGCGTCTTAAATTTTATGGTTCGAGGGGTTAGCGCAACTACACTTGGTAAATCAACAACACCAGTACATGTGTTTGGGGTAAATACGGATTTTAAATGCTCAACAAATATGTTACCTTTTTCAGTATCGCTTCTGGCCCAACCTCCGGTAGAAGTGCGCAGAGGTGGTCTATATTCAACGGGTGTTTTAAGCTTTCTAGCAGCTCGCCACAAGGAGTAATTAGATGCAGGTGTGGCATCAAGATTTTCCAGATAATTTTTAAGACATACAGTTTTTTCATATGCCAGCAGCTCTTGGAGTCGTCTAGTGCACTCTTTAAATCTAATTTTATTTTGGGGTGATCTGTGCTGTTGCCATTCCCTTCTAGCTGTCCTTTTTTCACGTAAAAGACGTTCAATGTCTGTAGAATAAATTCTATTAAACCCAGTCTGCGGATGGGAAGTAGTGGCATGTTCAGCAGCCTGTTTAATATTTTCGTTAAGATTTTCAATGTTAGATTCAATATCACCTGGTGTTCTTAGGTTAATATTTTCCGTACAATGGCTACTGAGGTATTTTTTGAACCCCAGCCAATTAAAACGGTTGATCATCTTTACATATGGGACAGGGAAGTCACTTCTTAGTAGGCTACAAATTGTAACAATCGTGGGAGAGTGATCGGAGGAGAGATCTACAGAAGCTTCAACATGAATTAATTCCCTACCGATATTTTTCATGACTCCAAAATCTATAACATCCGGAATTTTTTGTATGTCCGTAGGCCAGTAAGTGGGCTCCCCACTTGAAATGACGTCCAAGCCCATTTTTGAAATTGTGTTGAACAACGCTCGTCCTCTAGGTGTGATAAGACGCGAACCCCAGAAAGTATGTTTTGCATTATAGTCTCCAGCTGCTACGAAACAAGGGCCAAGAGATTTGTAGAAATCCTCGTATTGATCCTCAGTAATTGCGAATCTAGGAGGGGAGTAAATTGATGATATGACAAAATTTGTGCAAAAATTTTCGATACAAATATTCGTTGCTTGTAGATGTTCTTCACAAATGTTATCAAGGACATAGTGTTTGAGTCTTGACTTAATTAGAATTGCTGACCCACCGCATGCTCTCCCCCTCGGGTCCTTTGAATCATATAGAGTGTAACCATTTATTTTAAATAAGCTCCTTGAAGTCAAATGAGTCTCAGAGACCAACATTATATCAATATTTTTTTCCATAAGGAAGTGCTCAAGTTCATTTTTATGCTGGCGAATGCCGTTTGCGTTCCAGAAACATATTTTTAACATGTTCATGGTTTGTTAACTAATGCTTGAAGCAGTGTATTCTGCATTCGCAGCATTTCTTGCATCATGCTAGTCATATTTGTTGTAAAGTTGTTTATAGTTAGCACCAGATTCTCAATAGTAGCTTCAAGGCGACTAAAGTTAAAGCCTGAGTTTGCATTCGCTGAATTATTTTGCGGTGAAATATTTTGTGAGGGACTAGAACTAGCCTTAGCAGCATCGGCATACGATACACGTGAAGTAACTGGTTGACTTACTTGAGCAAAAGAGGCGGAGTACGCGTTTAATGGTTGGGCTGGAGCTAACTTAGGTTTTTGACTCATAGTCTGTTTAACAAAAGAATATACAGGGCATCCTCTATAGTTAGCGGTGTGATTACCTCCACAATTACTACATTTTTTTTCTGCTTGTTCTTTTGGCTTAGTGCAGCTAGCAGTACCATGCAATTCACCGCAGATAACACAAACTGTAGGTAAATTGCAGTAAGTTTTTGTATGGCCATATTCTTGGCAATTATGGCACTGTACAGGACCTGAACGCTTACGTGGCTCTTCAACTGTGATTTTTCGGTGTAACAGAAACTTTACGCTATAAATTGGATGGGTTTGATTTTTTTTCAATTGTATGTCATTCGGCTCCAGTTCAATGCGAAATAGGGGTTGGGCGACCTTTTCTCTGTTAATTATATTAGTAACGTTTTTTACCTTAAATCCTTGGTCTAGAAGTGCACATTTTACTTCTTCGGGCTCAACATATGAATCTATGCCCTTTAGTACTATCTGTAGGCCTTTAGCACTCTTAAGTTGGTATGTGTAAAAGTTTGTTTTATTTTTTTCAAAATCATTTACAATTTTTCGAAAATTGTTTTCATCGTATATTTGGATTTTAGTTTCATCAATATTACCTCTTTTAATTGGAATTACGTGAAAAGTATTTTCACCAATGGTCGACAGTAGTTTTTTTAGAAGCGCGTTAGAATTTTTTTCCCTCACATATATTGGTGGTGGCTTAAAAGACTTCTGAGATGATGAAGCGGTCTTCTCGTTATCGTCTTGCAATAATGAAAAACGATTTTGGCGATTCATGGATGATGCGCTGTTATCCCTAGACATCTTTGGAACAGATGAAATTTTAGAAGAATTCGGGCTTCGCCCACGCTTTACCACGGTTATATATCCGTCCATTCCAACTTGTACCTTTGGTTTTGAGCTACTGTTATCTGTAGTGCCAACTTGGTTAGGTGATGAACAGCCCGAAGCGAATGATTTCAATGGCTTAACTGACGAAGTACTAGGCAACTGTAATGTTAAAGAATCACTAGTAGGCATTGGACAAAGCGAAGTTGATCGCTGTCGAAAAAGTGGATTTGTTGTTAGAAAAAGTGTATTATCAGATTTTGTACTTTTATTAAGAGCTTCCGAACTCACAGTAAGTCTGTCATCAGGTTTTTTATTTTTATTGTTATCATTATGAGCATCAGAACTCACAGTAAAATAGGCATTTCTGCCGTTATAACTCACTTCACATTTATTTGTTTTTGAGGTACTCATATAGAGTATTCCTCAAGGGTACTTTTGTTTGTTTGTTTGTTTTTTTTTATTACGGTTTTTTTTGTTTTTGTTATTTATGACTATGCAAAAAAATATTAACAAAGCAATTACAGCTTATTTATCAAAGTTAATAATATGTATTACGAATATTTTCTTTTATATGATTTTTTTGTTAAGTATGTATGTAAAAAAAAACTCCGCTATGACGTTAGTTCACTATGAAGGTACAACGAGAACAGTTTCAAGAAATAAATACGATATCCTAAGGAAGGTGCTTAAAGAAAAAAGTGGGCCTTTGCCATCAAGTACATTGTTGTTAAAAAGAAAATCGTAAATTTTGCCACATCCGATAACAGTGGATAACCGAAGTGCAGTCATTAGTTTGTCAGACATTCTTCATAATACAGCATCAAGACTTATCGCTACTTTTGACGAAAGATACTAAGGCCGGGTTTACATCTGTGTGCCAAATGCCACACAAACGTAAAAAAAACGTAACCAAATAATTACTAATGAAAAATTGTTTGATTCAGACATGTATTTATTAAGTTAAACAGTTTCATACATAATTAATAGACAATTTTATAGAATCCAAAATGATTGCAAACTGTTTAAATCAATAAATACATGTCTGAATCAAACATTAGTAATTAGTTGGTCACGTTCTTTTGGGCAAATGACACACAAGAAATCGCAGATGTAAACTCAGCCTTAGATACATGTAATAATTCTGAACTAACACTAATATACAAATGGGGATGTGATGGATCATCTAGATTTTCAGAATATAGACAGCCCAGTGCATACGATAATGACTTCTTTTAGTTTTAATGGCATCGTTGGTACCATTAAGGCTTCGGCTACATAATGAAATGCCTTCAACAATTAAAAATGCATTTGAAGATATGTTGGTAAATACTACTCCAGGCTCAAAATTTTTATGCCGACCAATATGTTTTGAATACATCAAGGAAAACAAAGAAACAACTCAAAATATGGTTGATGGTATAAAACATGAAATTTGTTATATGGAACCCATTGACGTTCATATATTAGGTCGAGTAATATCAGTATCTTTTAGACCTTATTTAAAAATGATAGATGAAAAAGTTGCAAATGCAATAACCGATACAAAATCTTATTTGATTTGTAATATATGCGGAAAAAAAATTCTGATTATAAGGACATTGAGAATTATACTCCAACTAATGAAGACGCCCTTAAGCTTGGAATATCACCACTTCATGCTCGGATTCGATTCATGGAGTACATTTTACATCTGTCTTACAACAGTAAATATCGCAGTGTACCAGAACATCAGAACGTTCCAGTTGCGAATAATTCCGCTTTAAAACAGATACGGTTGGAAGAAAAGAAAAGAATTCAAGATGAGCTTATGAAACGTGGCTTAATCATTGACAAACCTTTATATGGCTATGGAAACTCCAATAATGGCAACACTGCTAGGCGATTTTTTGATGACCCTGAAACCACATCTTTTATAACTGGTATTAGCTTTAATCTCATAAGACGTCTCAAAATAATACTGGCCGTCATAAATAGCAAAAACTTAATTAACAAGGACAAGTTTGAAAAATATGCAAAAGACACTCTGATTCTAATAAATGAACTATATCCATGGAAAACAATAACTCCAACCGTACATAAAGTGTGGGGGAACTAACCGAAGAAGTACAAGAAGCTAGAAATAGAGATGTTAAGCAATATCGACTCTTCAATACACGTGAATGCTCTAGAGTTGCTCAAAATAATGATTTAATGCATCATTTGCTATTGTCTTCAGATCCAGTCCTACAAGGCATAAGAATGAAATGGTTGCCAAAAATAAGTATTGAAATCGCGAAGGACGATCCCGAAGCAGAGGAAATCAATAGCTTCTAGGCCATGAAGTCTCAGATTATTTTAAAGCAAATTCTTGAAGTAAAACCCATATATAAATTAAAAACAACATATGTATGTATCTAACCATTCACTTAGATACGAGTAATAAAGAAAATGAAACTGAACTTATTAAATATATTTTTAATACAATTATCAGAATCAAACCGAGAAATTTAGTTGTAAGTTTTCATACTCATACATCATACATACTTGATATCATGGCAAAAAAGTCTCTGGAATTATCCGTCAATTTATATTCAAAACTTAGGCAATTTATATGCGTTTAAAAAGGAGCTGCATAAAAAATTTTCGTAATTTAATCTTCTAATGTTTAATTAACTACTATTTTTTTTAAATAAATAAATAACTCAATCTATTTGTCCTTGTAGGTACATAAATATACTGTGTGTGTATATAAATTATATTTTATTGTATTTAAGTAAAGAAACAGCTTCAAGAGTTCATAAAAAATTTGGGTTTGTTTGAGTATCAGATAAAACACGTAAATTGTTACCTGAGGTGTTATATTTGTGTATACATTTTAAGACTGATATAATGGCAAAGGAATACATATTATATACCGTTGGATCGATAATTATATCTACTATTGTAATAACATAGAAAAATTAAGAAACATTTGCAGTAAAGAAAATAAGATCAATAATTTATAAAAAAATAAAAAATTTAGAATATTAAAATTTTTAATCAAAATTGCATTTTGAATATTTCAAAAAGTATTGAAGGTAGGAGAATAATTTTTTTTTTCAGTATGCAAAGCTAAATGTATACTATTGATAAAAATTAAAGTGATTCCCAATTTATAATTTTATAATACTTTTTTCTTATTGGGAAAAATTGTGTTAGAAAAATTTTAGCATTTTTAGAAAATCTCCTCTCCTGCCTACGTTTATGTGTAGGATTTCAAGAGTTTTTTACAGGTTGCTTATAACAAGTTAATTTTTAATAAAAAACCAAAAAATTTACAAAAACGACCGTGCAATTTTTTAATTTTTTTATTCCACGGCCTTTCTCAATGTCTCCTTTCTCAGAAACAATCAAAGTTTTTATCAAATACTTAATAATTTTTTAAAATATTCCAAAAAAAATTAAAAATACTTTTTTCACAAAATATACAAAATTTTCTTATAATTTAAAAAAATCCAAATCTCAAAATTATTCCTTGCTACAATTTTTGAGATATAAATAAAAAATTTCTTCATATGAATTGTAATGAAGTTTTCTTTTAAAAACAATAAAACAAACTGATTTTTGTCAAGTAATAAAGAAGTTATGTACTAAGGAATAAAAAAGTCAGGGCCAAAATTTAATCTCATAAGAAACATAAGAAGTTAATATTTTTTTGGTCCTCCATTCAGCTTTAGCACAGCCTCTAGTCGCCTTCTCATGGAGTTTACAAGAGGTTCAGTAACATCTTTAGTAATTTTGCCGCACTCTTCCATTAAAGCTGTTCGGAGTTTGTTCTTGGATGAAATGCCACGTCTTCTAATGTTTTCCTGTCTAAAATTTCCCACAGGATTTCTATGGGGTTAAGGTCTGGAGATTGCGGAGGCGAATTTAACTGCTTAGGCAAGTTGTACAAGAGCCACTCCTTGACAATTCTGGCGGTGTGTTTTAGGTCATTGTCTTGCTGAAAGACCCAAGGCGTGAAAAGACCTAAATTTTCAGCACTTACTATCAAATTATCCTTTAAAATTTGTACGTAGTCTCGGCTGTTCATTGTATTTTCAATGAATACAAGGTTGCCTGGTCCTGAAGCTGACATACAACCCCAAACAATCAAAGACCCACCGCCATGTTTTACAGTAGCACTAAGGTTTTGTGGAAGCAGCTCACTATTTCTTGTTCTCCAGACCTTACCTCTTGATTTTGATCCAAAAATCTCAAATTTAATCTCATCACTAAATATTACATTATTCCAGAAAGATTGCGGAGAAGTTATGTAAGCTTTTGCAAAGTCTACATTTAGAACGATTTGCATCAGATATGAAAGGTTTTTTTCTAGGCACTCTTCCATGTATTCCATGGTCATTCAGCCGTCTTCTAATTGTCGATGCACTTACCTCGTCACCACGTTCCTTAGAAATGTCTTCAGCTATTTTGACGGCGCTAGACTTTGGATTTTTCTTGACTTTTCTGACTATTTTTCGCACCTCATAATCAGTTAGAGAGCGTGGTCGACCGGTATGTTTTGCAGTTTTGGTATTTCCTCGAGCTTTACTTCTCTCAATAACTTTTTGAATAGTTGACCGGCTTTTGTTCACAATTTTAACAATATCTCCGAGAGATTTTCCATTGCTTCGATGGAACACAATTAAATCTCCACTGTTAAATCTTTGCCACGTGACATTCTGCTGCTTCAAATCATAAATATAGAAACATATTAAGTTCGAAAAATAATAATTAAAATTAACTGGATTAATTTTATTTAACTCTTCTTTTGTTCTGACCGCTGATTGCTTTTCCCTTGGTTTTACAATTTGCTCGTACCTGGTAACACTTTGTTTCTAGCTGCTATGTTGTTTTTGTACTTGACTCATTTCTCACTTTTTTGATCTCTACACATATATTCATTTTCTTCTATTGTTTGATGCAGTTTTTTCTTGTTGTTTTCAATTTCGTTTACATTGCCAAATAATTTTTTAACGTCTTCAACATTTTTGTACACAATTTTTGTTGTTTAATCATTTTATTAATTCTTTCTTCATACCGTGTTTCAATAGCTTCTAATAATTTTTTAATTTCGGTTTCATTCTGTTTTAGTGATGTTTCAAACTCATGTTTATACAGGGTAGTCCAGACGTCACGCTTTTGGCGTGATTACCACACTTTTGAAATCTTCCTGCCGTGTGATGCTTTATTTTCAAAAATCACGCCAGATACAATGCTAGAGCTAGACGAGATGGATCAAAATTTTATAATTATATATTTTATTCACCGTTCAAACAGAAACAATTTCTAAAATGTTGTTAGTTAATTTATATACAATGATTTAGCTGTCGCGTCGACTATGCTAGCGTTAAATCGCGTTGCGTCGTTTCTGTTCATCGGTAACGTCCCTAAAAGAACAGTGTCGGTCATTTGATAAAGGACTGTCACTGATAAGAGATATATCCATCAAAGTTTCTATAAAGCTATTAAGGGCAATATGAACAAAATGATAGATACTTTTGTGTCCGTGTGATTTTCCATCTCCCTTCCACTTATTTTTTGTCTCTCCCTAACACATGTTGCATACAGTAAAGATAAGTTCTTTCACACTGCTGTGTTAGTGCAAATTTTTTTATGGGTTAGTTTCAGTGACACTTTTCTTGCAGGACACCCTATGTTTATTTTCGAGAACTCTTCTGAATTTCTTTTATTACCAAATCAATGTTTTGTATCAGGTATGGCAAAGTTGGTACAATTGTACCTCTTTTGGTACTATTTAAACTCGGAAAGTACAATAGTAATGACTAATTTAATACATTTAAGGAATCTCCGCAGTTTCACTCCGTATTTCTTTTTAAAAGATTGCATATTTTAATTTTCAACTTTGAACAATGAAACTCTTATTCTTATCTTTGAAAACAGCCCTTTAAAGCAAAACGCAACAAGAAAATCAAAAAAATGTGAACTATTCCATTTCCAAATCATCGGATGCTGGAGCACATGCTATTACTTTGTATATTTTAAATTTCAATTTAAGCAGGTGTAATTTACAAGCAAGTTTGTGAAAACGATTCGCTGGCCATAACAAAGTCGATTATGTTAACAAAAATATGTAATTGGAACTAAAAAAATATTTTAGTACAATTAAGGTCAAAAAAGTAAAATTTTTTAAAGTTGTTGGTACAATTTTAAAATTCTCAATGCCTTCCCTGTATGCAATCATCACAAATATACCTTATAAATCTATTTTCGTCCATAATTTTCGCCAAGTATTGGTCTATTCCCACATATTTTTTGTGATATGGAATACTTTGTACACACTCCATTGCAACTTATTCCACTTTCACCCCTTATTGCTGATCTGCATTCATTGCATTCAGCCATATTATTGTTTTTACTCCACGAATAATTAGTTTTATTGTTTTTTTTTTGTTTTCATTAATTATCAGTTTAATATTATTTGTCTCAAAAGTGCTTATATGTTACAATAACACTTTTATTTTATATTTTTTTTAAATTTTTACAGTGCTTTGGTATTTTGCTTGTTTTATCTCCTCTTCTTCTTCTTAACGAAATAAAATACAAAGAAGTAAAAAGTATCAAATACAACAAAAATCTGTTTTCTAGAGAAATAGGCCAACCACTAAAAATTTACAAAAATAATAAGATTGTTCAATAGGGCGAAACTCACATTAAGGATTGAGGACTGGAACAATCATAAGGTATTGTATAATAAGTACAAGGGTGATCTCAAAAGGGCGAAAAGAGCCTCATGGAGGAAATACTGTGAGGAGATTGATTCCGTTGATGAGTTATCGAGATTTCGGCGAGTATTGTCAAAGGATCCTAGGGCTCCTGGGAATATTTTAAGAATGGAATGCACATGGAAAAAGCAACATAGGCAATAAATACATTCGAACCATATAAATAACCGGGCCCAGAATGTATTTTTCCGGCCATGTTGCAGAACATCCCAGAGCGAGTACTACTGTTTCTGGTGTATATCTTTAAGATGTGTCTAAGCAGGAGGTTTATACCGAAAGGCTGGAGAGAGGTTAGGGTCTTCATACCCAAAGCGGGTAAGGCAAGCTACTCAAAGCCGAAGGATTTCAGGCCAATCAGTCTCGTCGTTTCTTTTGAAAACATTAGAATGACTGATTGATCTGCATCTAAGGAATACGGTTGATACCCGCGTCATAAGTGGCGCTCATCATGGCTATCGTAAAGGCAGATCTGTTGAGAGTGCGCTTCATGACGTGGTTGGTGTTATAGAGAGGGACTGCAGCACAAGGATTACACACTGGCTGCATTCTTAGACATTGAGGGAGCCTTTAAAAATATAAGTATAGAGGCTATTAGGGAGTCCCTGAAGACTCTTAGGGTTCACAACTTTCTAGTGGAGTGGATAATTATCATGCTTGAAAGCAGAATCATCAACTCGAGTATGGGAAGAGAAAGCCTGAGGAGATTAGTGACAAGAGGTACACCACAGGGAGGAGTTTTGTCACCTCTATTGTGGTTTTTGGCAATGAAAGCAATTCTTAGGCGTTTTGATAGGAGCGGACGGAAGATAGTTGCATATGCGGACGACGTGGCTTTACTGGTAACGGGAAAGTTTCTTCCCATTATCAGTGAAATCATACAGTCGGCGTTGCGTGATCTATCCTGGGCTAGCACTACCGGACTAGGAGTCAACCAAGAGAAAACGGAGCTGGTCCTCCTTACCAGGAGATACAAAGTAGAAAGCTTTGTACTACCCAGGATGGGAGGGGCGGAGCTGAGACTACCAGAGGGGACTAAATACCTGGGTGTTTTCCTAGATAGCAAGCTTTCTTGGAAAATGAACATGCAGGAAAGGTTAAAGAAAGGGCTCAATGCCTAATACGCATGCAAGAACTCCATAGGAAGGAACTGCGGTCTGCAAGCGATGGTAGTAAACTGGATTTACACATCGGTTGTCAGGCCGGTTATTTCGTATGTTTGTGTGGTATGGTGGGAGGCATTGAGGAAGGAAAGTCACAGGAGATTACTAGCTAAGGTTCAGAGATGTGCCTCGATGGGCATCAAAGGTGCTCAGAGGAGCATACCTCAGGCTGCCTTGGACGTCATTCTTCATCTACTTCCTATAGAGGACTTTGTGGTGGGGACGGCGACTAGAATCTCCTTAGACTCGTAGAAACAGGTTTGGTGAGGACGGGAATATCAGGTCACACATCGATCTTAAATAAGATCGGTTTTGGTGATAAGGAGTCCGTAACCCCTGGGCTTACGGACTATACGGTCGCTGAAATCGATTTTAGTAGAACACCCTTAATGGTAATTCCGGATAGGGACTATTGGGTCAATTCCGATAGGCTGTATGAGGGTAGTGCTGTCTGTACAGACGGGTCAAAAATGGGGTAAGGCACAGGGGCTGGTGTCTATATGTTGCGAACGAACATTCGTAGTTCTTTCAGACTTCCGAATGAATGTAGTGTTTTCCAGGCTCAGATCTTAGCGATCCTCAGGGTCACGGAGCTGGTGGCCAGGAATGTAGCTGAAGGTGAGAAGGTAACCTTCTATGTCGACAGCCAGGCAGCGCTAAAAGCTTTGAAGGGACAGAATGTCAAATCGAAACTTGCTAGTGACTATAGGCAAGTCCGTGGGGTTTCTGGCCAAAACTAGACTCAGGAAGATCTAAACTACTATTGGATATGAATAGGACGGCGATGCAAATCATGATAGGCGCGTTGACAGGTCACTACTTGGTCAGAGCAAGAACCAGCATTTGGGAAATTGGCGCTCCAGATTTTTGTAGGATGTGCGGGGATGAAGAGGAACCAGAAACCATTGAACATATTGTCTGCCACTGCCCGAAGCTGCAACGTCATAAGCTTAGATGGCTGACATTTTCATGAAAGCATTACTGATGTCGGGAAGTGTAAACTACACGACATCAGGGGCTTCATCATGGGAATTCGGTGGCTTAATGACGCATTTCTGGCGATAAATGGGAGGGGTAAATATTACTATTAATGGGCAATAGATGGGATTCACAATGGACCCAATGCGGTCTCCAAGTGGAGGTGCGGAATAGCACCACCCTTCCTAACCTAACCTAACCTAGTTTTGGCCTTATATTTTTTTTCATGTTTTATGCACGTGGCAACAATATTGGTTGACAAATGGGATTGGTTGGCGTCTGGAATAATGAAGCAAAGCTAATACAGAATTCGAAATAAAAACCAAAATACAACTGATAAAAAACAGTTGTCTCATGGTGATAAAAGTTTTAATCCCTAATAAAAATTTTGCAACTTAAACTAAACTATCCATTTAGTTGTAATTCATAATAGGGGCCTTAGTTTCATGCATATGTCTATTATGTAATGTTGTCTATGAGTCAGATTCACTCGAAAGTTTGAAGTGCTCATCGAACTCATACATAGCAACATTTATGACCAGGGAAACCACAAATATGCAATTGCATGTTTTTTCTTGTCTGATATAACAATGCGGAATGAAGATATTTATCCGTTTCAGAACTTTTTATGAATTCTGGCATCGATTTGTTAGTGCATATTTTTGCATATTTTATCCTTTAAAGCATTTTTTGCATACTTCAATCTAACACGCATATTTTGATAATTTTTCGAATTGTTTAGAGCATATTTGGCGTTTTCAGTGCATATTTTGGTGCTTTAAAAAAATTTTATTTTAATATTTAAAAAATTTTTTAGTAAAAATTAATTTTTTCCGTCAAAATTTCATTTTGTAGTGAAAGAAACAGTAATATGGGGAAGCTAATATTTTGCTACCATTATGAAGTTAGACTTGTCTGATATAACAATGCGGAATGAAGATATTTATCCGTTTCAGAACTTTTTATGAATTCTGGCATCGATTTGTTAGTGCATATTTTTGCATATTTTATCCTTTAAAGCATTTTTTTGCATACTTCAATCTAACACGCATATTTTGATAATTTTTCGAATTGTTTAGAGCATATTTGGCGTTTTCAGTGCATATTTTGGTGCTTTAAAAAAATTTTATTTTAATATTTAAAAAATTTTTTAGTAAAAATTAATTTTTTCCGTCAAAATTTCATTTTGTAGTGAAAGAAACAGTAATATGGGGAAGCTAATATTTTGCTACCATTATGAAGTTAGACTTGTCTGATATAACAATGCGGAATGAAGATATTTATCCGTTTCAGAACTTTTTATGAATTCTGGCATCGATTTGTTAGTGCATATTTTTGCATATTTTATCCTTTAAAGCATTTTTTTGCATACTTCAATCTAACACGCATATTTTGATAATTTTTCGAATTGTTTAGAGCATATTTGGCGTTTTCAGTGCATATTTTGGTGCTTTAAAAAAATTTTATTTTAATATTTAAAAAATTTTTTAGTAAAAATTAATTTTTTCCGTCAAAATTTCATTTTGTAGTGAAAGAAACAGTAATATGGGGAAGCTAATATTTTGCTACCATTATGAAGTTAGACTTGTCTGATATAACAATGCGGAATGAAGATATTTATCCGTTTCAGAACTTTTTATGAATTCTGGCATCGATTTGTTAGTGCATATTTTTGCATATTTTATCCTTTAAAGCATTTTTTTGCATACTTCAATCTAACACGCATATTTTGATAATTTTTCGAATTGTTTAGAGCATATTTGGCGTTTTCAGTGCATATTTTGGTGCTTTAAAAAAATTTTATTTTAATATTTAAAAAATTTTTTAGTAAAAATTAATTTTTTCCGTCAAAATTTCATTTTGTAGTGGAAGGAACAGTAATATGGGGAAGCTAATATTTTGCTACCATTATGAAGTTAGACTTTAAAAAAGGCTTCTGGCTTCGGAATCGATTTCACATGTTTTCTTGTGAGTTCTGATGTTAAAACACATGCTACACGTGTTTAAGTTGAAATTTAGACTATACTAACTGTTAGTATGTG
Organism: Tachina fera; assembly: GCA_905220375.1. Lineage (NCBI taxonomy): Eukaryota > Metazoa > Arthropoda > Insecta > Diptera > Tachinidae > Tachina > Tachina fera. The sequence goes on along the minus strand of LR999964.1, from coordinate 105,249,619 downwards.
TTCTAACATTCAAATTTAGAAGAATCTGGTTTTACTCGACAAACCCTACACAGAGAAAACAAAATTAATAAGATATCTCTATGTTTTTTTTTCAATAAGGGAATCTTATTAATTTCATAGAGAAAACCTTTTTGAAAAAATCAAGAAGAAACCTTGTAGTTTTTATTATGTTATCTTATTGATTTTTTCAAAAAGGTTTTCGTCTTGATTTTATTAGGCAACCTAATAAAACATGAAAAAAATTGTGCTTATGTATCTTCATTTAAATTCTGTACGATATATGTATGTATGTATGTAGTATATTTAGATGTTATTTATTTATACATACATCCATACATACATATTATATTATATTCTTAATTAACTAACTCACCATACATACATATTTATTACTTGGGAGGAGACAAATATTGAACCAGCAACCTTCTGACTGATAGACAAAAACTCTAACCAATATGCTAACAAGCAGCCTGAATCCAAACTGAAATTATTGTACAAAAACATGCTTATACAAGAACGAAAAATATCATGAAAAAAATTGTCTCTATGTTTATTTATAGATATGAAATAACAAGAAACCTCATAAAAACAAAAAGATTTCCTTATTAAAAAAATTAATAAGATGCTTTACACATAATCATATAGGAACCTAATAAAATCAAGAAGAAAACCTTATTGAAAAAAATCAATAAGGCAACCTAATGAAATCAATAAGAAACAACTTTTTGAAAAAATCAATAAGGCAACCTAATGAAATCAATAAGAAATTCTTATATTTTACAATTTATAAGAAACCCTAATAGAATCAAGAAGATTTTCTCTATGAATTGTTTTTTTGGTGCCAAAAATAACGGAAATTGAGTAAAAAAGTTGTGAATAATAAGATTTCTTCTTGATTTTATGTGGTTTTCTTCTTGATAAAATTAATAAGATTTACCACATAAAAACAATAAGAAATCTCTATGAAAATATCTTCGCTTCTTTCTGCTGGGATACACCTTAGCCTAAAAACGTTTCATAGAGAAAATCTTATTGATTTTATTAGGCAGTTTTTTCTCTGTGAACAAGAAAAATAATATCCGGTCCCAAGTTTTTTTGGACTGTCGCACCGTGTAATCTTCGTCTATTTCATTTTTTCGTAAAAAGAGCTTGGGTTACTCCAAAACGTATCAACATAAACTATGAATACTTTTTGAACGCGGTATTTATATCGTGTATACATACATACAAAGTTCCAAAACATTGTGACCATGAGCACCAACTTTGAAACTAGTTTGCTGTGTGTTTGCTTGCGACAACGTTTTGAAAGGCTGTGCATTGTCAATATTTTGTACTGTGGTGGAATGAAACAATATACTTTTTCCAAAGACAAAGAAATTGACGTTTTGAAAGCTAGCTATATTTTCGTATAACAGAAAACACAGAAAACTTAAAATTAATTAATTTTATGTCACTCACATAAAAATGATTCAAAGTTACAAAACCGTAAATTGTTTTCGTTTGTTATTTTTAAGAACTTATATATTTTTTTTTTCATTTTCGAAACATAAGCTGTTCTTATGTTCTCACAAAGATCTCATGGATCAAACAATTTGAAGCTAATGTTGTTCTTATTTTGAAAATATCGTTAAATTAAATATCATATGTTCGCTTATATTTTCTACACATATTTAACAAAAATTATGTACTTTTTATATTATTACAATATTAATGTGAAAAATTAAACGGGTTTTAAATATTTCTTTAGTACCTACATCAACTTATAAATTTATAAGCAAATGAATCATTACTCGTATTAAAAATATGTACATCATGAAATGGGTTACTCGTAAAAATTATTGAAAGTTGCATAAATATTGTTAAAAATTGTGTAGATTATATTACAAAAAAATTGTAGAAAATGCTAAATATATAATTGAAAAATGCTATAGAAAATGCTAACTGCTAAATCGAAAATTTTGCAGCTAAATCAACAACAAAAATGCCAAATTTAGCTGCAAAAATGGTCACGCTGTTCAGAATGCGAACCACGCATACGAACATTAATGGCATGGCCCACGATGTCGACAAGAAATTATCTTTCGCTTATTTATATTGAAAACAAATACAAATTTTCTTATTTTGTTGTTGTTTCTAATATAACTAAGCGACAGATAGTTTCTTGTCGACATCGTGGGCCAGGCCGTAAAGTTCTCATTATGAGGTTGTGTGTTTGTTTCTCTGTTGCTTATTTTTGTTTTTTGTTTTGCTGGAATTAAAAAACAAACCTATTTACTACTATTGTATACTACTTGCATACATAGCTGAGCTAAATCAACAATGCGAGTAGTGTAAGTACCCTGTAGTAAATAAAATAATCAATTGACAAAAAACACTAACTTATAAATTAATTATTTTGCAAGTGACTACAAATGGGTTTAAATCTCATGCAGATATCAACCAAACATATTGAATAGAAGCTCACATAAGAAAAATAAAAACAAAATAAGTAAATGAAAAGAAAATAAAAAATCAAAAGAAGCATGCCATGAAATCAAATGCCAAATGTTTGTGTTGAAAAAAAAACTAAATAATTTCAATACTTAATATGTATAATATTTTCTATGAGCGGTTCGTATTTTAATTTTTAGTTAATAAAATAATAATAAATATTAATATATATGTACATATTAGTGATGCACGAATATTCGTATTCGAATTGTCGAATATTCGGCCATTTTCAGGCGAATGCGAATGTATACGTATTCGTCAAATTCAGGCGGATTCGAGTACGAATGTATTCGTATTCGCCAAATTCAGTCGAATACGAATACGAATATTTTTCCAAAGAAATTAAATAAATAAACGCATAAATCCTAAACGAAATTTAAATAACTGACTAAAAATTTTATTTTGTACAAATACATTAATTTTTTTATAGAAATTTGTGTTTTGTATCATTTTCAAATATTATTTAATGACGATTATTAAAATTTTGGGTATTTTTTTATTAACTTCAAAGTACGCCAACAAGAGTGTAAAGTCCTTTTTCATAAGAATTTTTTAATATATCATATTGCATAAAATATTCGTATTCGTATTCGCGAATATCGTTTCAAATATTCGTATTCGTATTCGTATTCGCGAATATCGTTTGAAATATTCGTATTCGCGAATATCGTTTGAAATATTCGTATTCATATTCCGAATATCAAAAATTGACATTCGTTACATCACTAGCACATATATATACATGTATGTATTTATATATTTACATAGATTTATATAAATATACACATATATGTATATATATATATGTAATATAAGTATACATGCATACATATGTATATCTTTTTTTACTATAATATTAATTACATATATTAATTAATAATATATAATAATTATATATATATATATATATATATATATATATATATATATATATATATATATATATATATATATATATATATATATATATATATATATATATATATATATATATAATAACTTAACCGGTATCCGCAAGCTTCATTGGATCTGCTGCGATGAAAATTTTGAACTACATGTAGCTGAAACGGCAATTTCTTTAAAAATGAAAATTCCGGAATTATCTTGATATATTATTATATTTAGTTTCTTTTACTTGAAATATGTATATTTTTTATTTATTTCAAGTATGTAATAAAAAGAAAACACTAAAACAATAATTTTTGGAAATATGTCCCGTTTGCAATGTCCCGTTTGCAATAGTTATAATTTTTTTTTTAAATAATAAAAGCTATTGGAAAGGAATAACTTTATGAAGCAAGCTTTATTATTCTAATATATTAAAAAAAATTTGCTCCTAAAAAATACAACTAAATTCGCTAATTTTTCAATTATTCCACATGCTGCCAAAAATGACTTCCATTTTTTGTCCCGTTTGCAATGCTATGTTTTTTTAAAGTATTTTCAGAATGTAAGTGTTGTAAAATTTGCATTTTGCACTCAAAAATAGTGCTACTGAAATGCAATTAAACCTTTATAAAGAGCTTAAAAAATTTTTATGTTTTCATACTTTTTATTTAGCTTGAATGCGTACGAATGTCCCATTCGCAATCTTGGAAATGCCCATATATATAATATATATTATATATATATATATATTATATATTAATTAATTAAAATATATTAATTAATTAATTATATAATTAAATTACAAATTAGTTGAAAAATAGGTAGTTAGTAGTCAATTTAAAAGTCATGCAGAGATGGCCAATTGACTACCGCCTATGACATGCCTATGTTAAAATAGTGAGTCGGCGACAAGGAAAAAAGTCTTTTAATTCAACCAGTTGTGGTTATTAAAAAACCAGTTTGAAGGTACTTACAAATGAGTTTGAGTTCCTATAGGGTACTTTCCTGAAATTAGAAAACAAACTTTGTGAGTGTGAGTGTGGTATGAATATGAATGTCAACATCGCATTCATATTTATTTCAACTTATTTATAAATCAATGTCCATGCGAGTGTGCGTACATCAGAGTAGTTGAGTTTAAACGATGTCAACGCATTTATATTTAAAATTTCATGAGTCAGCATGAATAGCAAAAACACGATTCATTGCCGATAACTGGTACATACATACCTATGTATCTCGGCATACAAAACTCACAATCAGAACATTTAAGCTGTAGTATCATATTCGATTTAAATAAAGCTGCTGTGTGTTTCCGTGGAGCAATAATTTTTATCTGCGTCCCATCGATACAGCCCAACACTTCCGGAAATCCACTTTTTGAAAAGAACCGAACTTTCAACGCATATTTTTGTTCTTCAGTCATTTCAGTTTTAATCCATTTTCCACATATGCGACGCTTTATTACATCTAATACTTCCTTTAAGACAGCTGACATTGTGGATTGATATAGTCCTATATTGAAATCGTTTCCACTGCATTTCTGGTAGCTTCCGTCAGCAAAAAATCTAAGAGCAGCACACAGTTTCAGTACATGCGGTATACCGGCATAACGCTCAGATTTTTTTAAATAAGGTTTTATGTCATCCAACAAATAATAAAACGCTTCTTTATTCAGCCGGAAATAACTAATAATACTGTAAAAATAATTTTTTTTATATAATTTGTTATATACATATTTTGATTATTTCTTACCTTGCATTGGGTAGCTCAAGAGGGTTGGAGTCATCACGAATTTTTCTTCTGATACGTAGCCCATCTATATTGGCGACTTCGTTTTCGTCATTATAAAATAAATCTACACATATATCCATTTGGTAGATTTAAAAAAAAAGCGTGCAAAGAGCAGAATTATAAAAGAATGAAGCTTTTCTTCTCTATCACCCTTCATCCTTCCTTACCAGCAGCCTGCTAACCTAACCTAACCTATCCATTTGGTATTTCTTTCTTTCTTTGAACTAAAACACTAAAAACAATATTTTTTCCTAAGTCGTCGTGCATACAGTGAAACATTTGCTGCAAAACATTTTTGTTTTCTCTTTTGAAACTGCATTCGTGTCCACATTGTGAAGTTTTTGTTTTGCAGGTTAATACATTTTCTCATATATTTTTCATGACAATGAGGCGAGAATGACGTACTCAACAAGAACTTCGTGTACATGAAACAAACTACCCTTTCCCATTCCTCTTTCCCCTCTCGTCTACAAACTCAAATGTTTTGCAGCAAATGTTTCACTGTATGGACGACGACTAAAACTTTGCGTTTTTTAAATTTTCACACAAATTAATTGTTTTCTGTGAAACTTGATATTTTAAGTTGGCAACGCGATGACAGTTTCAACTAAAAAACAGTTGTGGTTAATAATACTAAAATACAGTCGTGTGTAGGTTTGGTCGACTCAGACGACCAAACTGAATTTAATTGAAAACCGTGATAGGGGCATTATTTGTTACTTTTATAATTTTTTTTTTTCGGAAAAAACTATTTTTTTTAGCAATATTTTAGCACAAACATAACAATTTGCTAAATTCTCTAAAATAATGCACTTAAAATTGTAAATAAAAGATCAAACAACTGATTCGAATATCGGTTTTATTTGCATTCGATAATAACAGAACCGACTTGTTTTCATGGCATCAAATTAATCCAATATCGTTTTTCAAAACCTTAGATTCTATGACAACCCCGATTGTTACTTTTTTGTTTACTTCACCCTTATTCCAGTTGTCGACAACGCCGCAACTTTAACACAATACAAAAAAATTGGGTATTGTGTACCCGTAACCACTGACTCCTGTTAGTAGGTTTATGCTATTTTCTAGACCTGCGGGAACGGAAATAGATTGTGAGTAGTACAAAACTGTTCTCGAGAGCGAAGCCCCAATTTTTTGGTATTGTGTTAAAGTGATTAATTGTAGAACAATTTTTTTAATATTTATATTTTGTATCTTTTAAGAAATATTGCGTGAAAATGGTGATAGTTTTTTGGATTCCATGAGTATGCCGTCCGGTTCATATGATTTCCCAGTATATAAATTACCCATTTCAACAAGGTACTATAACACTGCAGTTTTACTTTTCGAATGTGACGATTTAAATTTAATTCCAAAAGCAGTTACAACGAAAATAGAGGGATCTATATTCTACTTCGATTCCAACGATGTAAGTATCAAATATACATAAGTTTAGACTAATATATCTACGACCTTATGTATAATCAAAAACTGGTATGAAGTTAGCATAAGTGACAACATTGAACTACATTTTGACGAGTGCCTCTATACAATTTGACATTAAAAATCGCCGCATAATGTACCTTTAACACACGATTACATATGTAAGTACTAGCATGATTTTAAATATACAAAACATACATAGGCGCCCGTTAGAGTGTGCTATGCACGCAGTGTGTATATTTACACGGAGCCATTCGCCCCTTTTTTATTAACAAACACAAGCATATGCGAAGTTTGAAAGTTTTACAGTGAAAGCTTCCAGAGATATGGAGGTGAAAAAAGTGCATATTTTAAGATATTAGTCTTGTGTAGTTCATGAACGAACTAGTTCAAATGAATGATTCAGTACTTTGAACTAAGTTAACTAGTTCAATTGTTTTACGCTCAATAGTTCAATTTTTGAACTAGGAACTGAGACACAAAATGAACTAACACAAACTGAACTAAATCTTTTCAACGTTTTGCTTTCCCTTTTTATTGTGCTTTGCTTCTATACTCATCCATATGTATGTATGTACATATGTATGTATGTGCATTTTGTTCTTGCTGGCTACTACTACCACAAATGCAATAATAAACAAGAAAACACACAAAATATTTTGGATTTATGAGATTTCTAAAAAAATTCAAACTTAATTTGTTTTGCATATAAAGTTTATATTATAAACCGTTTATAAAGCAAATTTATTAATTAATTAATTAATTTTAGTTTTCATAAACTTTTTTAATCACAGAATCCGTGCTTTTAATAATGTTAAAGACCACAACATACATACATACACATGTATGTAGGTAGAATTGTAGATGTAAAATCATTGAACTAAAAAGTTCATTAAACTAAAAAGAGCGATTGAACTAAATGAACGAACTAGTTCATTTATCAATAATGAACTATACTGACCGGTCACTGAAATGAACTAAATGGCACAAGTCTATAAGCCATACTAACTAACTGACTCACTCCTCAACAGGGATAGGATGTTCATGTAAATACATATTTTCTCTCGTGGGTCACAGTTCAGCGTAAATAAAATATCTTTGCGAATCAACAAATTTGCGATAAAATGGCATCGATTTTTTACTGCATATTTCTCTATATTTTAAAATAAATACATATTTCTGCATATTTGATTATAAATGTATATTTATAATAAAGCTAAGTCTAGACGATATGTTGAATCAGCAAATTTATGCTTACATTCATATGCTTAAAAATAACAACAAAACCTGCTATCAGTATATATATATGTTAGTCTTCTACTCAGTATGCTGAAAGTACCAAATTTTTTAAAGTCAACATATGTCAGCAAATGATAATACAACATATGAGTTAGCATACAATTTTTGTGTGTACACAATATGTTGAATTTCGTATTCTGATATATATGTTGAGTCATGTGAGCATTTGCTTAGATATAATAAATTTACAATTCTCTTTATTTATTATTAATTTATGTATGTATATCGCTTTTAGTGAACAAATTTATACTTTTGCAATTATACATGTATGTACATATATAATGAACAAGAAATTGCCGAAATGACGGAAATTGGCACAAAGCTGCCACAGCAGAATGACAAAGTCTAAAAATGTTTTAAACTCTTCAAAACTGGTAAAAACCTCACAAAATGCCGCTTTTATAACGAACTCAGTAAAAATTCGCGAAAATTGGCAAAATTTTAAACAAGCCATATGAATTAAAAATCGCTAAAACTGTAAGAAATGCCAAAAATTCAGTAAAAATCGCGAACATTACCTAAATTTGCAAAAATTTATTAACAGCGGGATAATAAAAAAGTTTAATACTTTTTTTTTAAATCGGCAAAACTGCCAAGAAGCTGAAGACGTAAACGTCGCTTTTATCTAAAATTTTGCAAAAAAAATGCGAGAAGTTGCATAATTTTGAAACAGCCATAATATTGATTAAAAATCGACAAAACTGTAAGGAATGCAAAAAATTCAATAAAAATCGCGAAAATTACGAAATTTCGCAAAAACTTACTATCAGCGGGATGATAACTAATTCTTTTATTTTTTTTTAAATCGGCAAATCTTTTGGGAGGCTGAAAGCATGCGAAAGGTCTCTTTTATTGCGAAGTTTGCAAAAATTCGCGAGAAGTTGCAAAACCGGAAGGAAGCTGGAATAAGAGTGATCATCTTCTTCAGAATCGCCTGAATTTTTTTTATGATATTGTAATTTCCTACTCACCCGAATCCTCCATTAATATTTCTGCAGTATATTTTTCACATTTATCGTTTCGTTTTAATCAACGGTACCATAGGTTTAATATGCAGTAAATTGCCGAATTTAAGAGAAAAAATTACAAATCAGGCAACACTACATACAATAGTAGACCCTACAAGAAATGAATGACCGAAACTAACACAAAAGTAATTTTTTTACTAACACGATTACAACAATTTTATATTCAAATCAACAATGAAAGTCAAGCGCTCTAGTTGCTCTACTCTAACATGTATGTAAGAGTGGAACATCTAATGTACATATGCCAAAAATTAAAAATAATCGCATTTTATTGTAAAATATACAATTCGTTCGGTCCGTGAAACTAAAATTAATATAAGTGTCAAAAAAGTTAATAGTGTATAAAAGAAATTTTAAAAGTTTAATTAAATATACATATATATGTACACATTTATGTATATCTTTTTCAAATTTTAGATACGTATTTATAAAAATCAAAGTGCAGGTTAAAGGAAGCGTGAAGAGCCTAGACCACCTACATTATTTTGTGCTTTTATTTGTTTTTAAATATTTTAATTATACATATCTTTGTGTTTTATAATAAAAAACAATTAAAACAATTTGAAAATTTTGCTATGACGGTTATATACATCCAGTGTGATCAGCAGACGTGACTACCACATGCATCATCAATGACAAGTAAAAATACGGCAGAGTAAGCAGGTCAACTATATATGTTCCATAGTAGCCAATTTTAATTAGTTAGACAAAGATGCAAAATCACACGTACACAAAAGTTTACATCACTTTTTCCACATTGCCCTTAACAAACTCATAGAAACTTAGATAGATAAAAGCATTACCACTCCCAGTCAAATGGCCGGTCATTTGACTGGGAGTGTTCTTGCTGGGGAGTTAAAATATCAATTCTATTTGTTATAAAATTTGCCGTATGCTAAAAAGCTTAAATAGGCTTTTCAACAAATAACATATATGACAGCACACATAGAAAATTTGTTACAAGTAAAATTATGGTGTCTACACGATATGCTAAAATCTTGAACAAACGTTTGTTGGAAACTTTAACAAATGTCCTTCATATGTAGTTAAGCATACGTATATTGAAAAAAATTTGTGTCTACGCGATATGTTGGCACTGGTAACAAAATGTTCACCATAAATATGCTGATTCAACATATTGTCTAGACTTAGCTTAATAAGTTTTTTAGTTTTTTCGTGCTAACAAATTTTGGTGTTTTTTGATTAGTTGTAAAGTACTTAAAAGTTTCAGTTTTTACGACTGTGCTAGAAAAAAAAACAGGATAGCGAAAACAATTTCAGCAAGGCTGGAAAATTTACGATCGCGATTTTTTCGATATTTTTCTATATTTCTTCAACTCATTTTAAAAATTTCAGTATTTTGGCTAAAGTCAAGAATAGCAACACCGCTGAAAATTAAAAAAACCAAAGCATGGGATAATAGCCCTTTTAAAGCCGAAATTTTTTGTGTAATTTTGTTGGTGCTCTCTATTGGTTCCGTACTAATTTCATGTGGATATAAATTGTTTGACAAAGTTCATTTGCGTGTTGCATGTGTTATTCGTTTGTTAGTCATATAATTTTAATTTAATTAATTTGACATATAAAGTAAAGTATAATACATGAAATACTGAAATATATTTATTTGACATAAAGTCTTTATTTATTTCTGAAAAGTTGGCTTGTTTTTATGGTTAAGCAATTGTCTATATGCATTTCGTTTCCGCTTTTAAAACTCATCATTATCATCATCATTTATACCCTTTACCCAAAAAATTTTTCAATTTACCTAATAAACTTTGTATGTTTATAGTAAGACTCTTAATATTAAGAATATTAACATACAAACATAATTAGGGAGTTCACAATACCGTTTTAAAATATGTCTTACGGCCCTTTTCACAATATACATATAAAGGCTAACATGGACTTTAACGGCAAGTTTTATATGAAGAACTGTCAGTTAAAGTTCACGTTAACTCTTAACCATACATTGTGAAAAGGAACGTTAATATTGCAATGTTTCAATTTAATACTTTAATATGGTCTGGCAAGTTTTTTGTTTTTTTTTTGTGTGTAAATCAAATTTATTACCAGGTGGTCGATTCTGGTTCTGTGATGTGAGGTGAAAAAAACCTTGCATTTTCCTTTTCATAGCAACTTTTCACACCGTCTTTTCACAGATTCACAGATTGCGATTCTGGTTTAAGTAATGAAAAAAATGTTTCATTCCAAAGTAGATGTGAAACGTTTGTATTCATGTTATTTAATGTTAATTGTCAAATGAACAGATCTAATTTTCGCAGTTGCGATTCTGCTTAAGCCGCATACAATTTTTATACCATTTACCAAAAATGGAAAAATAAATAGGTTTGTCATTCCGTGTGTAATTTCCACAATATTAATATGCCACACATAAAGTATTTATATTCTGGGTCCTTATGAGTAGGGAAGACGAATGAGCGATATCCGTCTGTCCGTCCGTCTGATGTACGTGAAATCGGGTTTCCGAAGCTCCCAGAAAAGCTAGAGACTTCGTTCTTGGACTGTTGCATCAGAAATGCATAAAAATTAGCAAAATCGAGCAGACAGTTTCAGAGCTGGGAAACTTAAACTTTATTTTGCCATATAAAAGTAACTAGCTAAAACTAATTTTTATTATTTTGTTCAATAAGCCTATTTTATATTTCAGTACGAATAAAACTGGCGTGAAAAATATAAAAAAATTATAAAAACATTCCCAGGGTTGGAAAACTTTAACTTTTTTTGTTATATAAATGTAACCTACTTGTTAATACATACATAATTACATTTATTATTATTAGAAGTTGTATGTATTTTTAAAGGAATACCTTCCCTTTTTCTTTTATTATAAATATGAAATTTTGTTTATGTAGTATTTTAAGTTCATTTAACCAATGGTTTGTTATAAATTAATATTTTTATTTACAAATTAATAAGTTTCATATTGCAATCAGTCATTTACCTTTAGATATTTTTATACTCATACAATTAATTCAGTCATTTACCTTTAAGAGTAGTATTACAATAATTCATAAAATGCAAAGTCAGGCTTTATGACAAGTGCTGAAAATGTACATTGCTATTAATTTTAATATAGACGTATGAAATTAAAATTGTATAAAAGACTGGGAAAAATAAAGAAATTATGGCAAACAAAAATTAACTTTCTTGATTGCTAGACTAGTCTTAGTGTTTCTAGTAAGACTTAACTTCAACTAATATTAGCACATGGTGAGTCTACCTGGGCTAAAGACAAAACAAAAAAACACACACTCTGAGCTCCAAAGGAATCCTCTGGTGCTCAAACTTTTACACAGTTGTAAACGCAACATTTGGTGACCCCGACGGTCCTGTAGCAATGTACAGGATTCCACCAACAGAAGACATTCTTCAACCCGACGGTCCTGTAGCAAGGTACAGGATTCCATCAACAGAAGACATATTTCAACACGACAGTCCTGTCACAAGGTACATGATTGCATCATCAGACTACACATTTCAAATCGAAGGTCCTGTAGCAAGGTACAGGACTCCATCATCAACTATCGTTCCTTGTACATAAGCAATGGAATCGTTTGAAGACCTGGTAGCAGCCCAACAGAAGACGGCAGAGCAAATAGAGGCAATAATCCGCAATTTCAAAAAAGACTCTTCTACAAGAAAAACTTCAGAGTACTTCTTGGAGCGTCTACAGCGGCTTGACAAGGCATGGCAAGAATTTGAGACCACTGACAACAAAATAAGGTGCCTCTCAAATCTACCATTACAACACAATTATTTTACAGACCAATACTTACGTATCTCGGACGATACACTCAAATACAAAGAACTATTTGAGTCCGAAAGTAAAAAAGCGAAGAAACCAACACCATCGATGAGACAAATAGAAGAAGGAGCAAGCAGAGGTATGCAGGAAAAAACACTACCTGATGATATCACAAGCAAAGTTCTTCGAAATCAGCGGGCATTGACGAGAGCATTAAGACGAACTATGGATGAAGTCAGAACAGAGGGAAATCAACAGATAGCATATTATCAAAGGAAATTATCGCTCATTAATAAATATATGCACGAGTTCTCTACAAACAACGATACATTATGGCAATTGACTAATGAAGAACAAATAGACGGCTACACCTTGGATGAATTTTACGAATTGCAAGCTGAGGTGCACGACATTCAATGCGAGCTAGAGCAGCATGTGAATAATATCAGCGAAAATAATCCACGCAGCACTGAGCATTGTCAACCCCATCTTCCAAAAATTCAGATTCCGAAATTTAGCGGCAGTTACCTACAATGGGTAGCCTTTAAAGATCTTTATACCCAGCTAATCCACAACGCATCAATGAGCGAAGTTGAGAAAATGTTTTACTTAACTACACATCTAGCAGACGAACCAAAAGCACTAGTAAAACATTTGCCAATTTCAACAGCAAATTACGAAATTGCATGGAACATTTTGGTTGATAGGTACGATAACAAAAGGCTCATTGTGACAACACTACTAAACAACTTGCTTTCTCATCCGCAAATGAAAACGGAAACGGCACAAGCGCTAAAAAATATACATGATGTCACTAAAGAATGCATCCATGGTTTAAGCGCGCAAGGACTGCCAGTGGACAGTTGGGACGCCATAAGTGTTCACATTTTATTGAAAAAACTCGATCAATCAACTCAAACTTTATTTGAGCAATCGCAAGAAAACAACAAAAACCTCGTAAGTCTAAAAGATCTTCTTAGATTTATAGAGCACCGTTTCCAAGCATTGGAAACACGTGGAAGGTCTCACGAATTTGGTGGGGGAAGGATAGAGCCAAACTTATAACTGCAGCTACATCAACCCCAAACTGTAAAGTATGTGGAATGCCTGGGCATCCCATATATTACTGTGAAAAGTTCCTAAAAATGTCCCCATCTGGGAGACTACAATGGACACAAAAAAGAAGCTTTGCGTCAACTGCTTTAAGTCAGATCATGCTGCCAAAGCATGCACGTCACGGTCTTGCTCAAAGTGCACAAAAAGACACAACACATTGTTGCACTTAGAGTTAGCAAGAGGAATTTCGGCAGAAGGAACACAAAAATTAGCGTCTGTATCGAATGAAAACAAGCCAATCGTCGCTACAACAAACAAACAGGTCATCGACAACACTTACGTATTACTAGCCACTGCAGGAGTAAAGGCAGTTGGAGCCAATGGTCACACATGCACATTCCGAGCTTTATTAGATTCAGGATCACAAGTCAATTTGGTTACAACCCGCGTATTGAACAAACTCTCCTTGAATTCCTCAAACTCTTCATTGTGCATTGAAGGAATTGGCCGTAAAGTTCAAAACGTATCCCAACGAATCAATATAGAATTACATGCATATTCAGGCAGCTATGTAACCAGAATCGAAGCATTTGTTCTTCCAACCATTGTACCACCTCAGCCTACAAATTCGTTCGACACGTCAGATTGGAATCTTCCTGAAAATATTAAATTAGCTGATCCATGTTTCAATCAAATGGATAAAATTGACATATTGCTCGGAGCAGAATTTTACCATGAATTGATGCGCCCACAACAAATAAAGATCAATCAAAAACTGCCAATTCTCCAAAACACAGCTTTGGGTTGGATAGTAACGGGTAAATTACAAGAAAGAAACGGCAACGTGGTAACTTGTGCAGTGTTTACCCCAGAAGAGCAAACAACAAACCAGCTAATTGAAAAATTCTGGAAGCTTGAAGACACGAATAATACAGAACGAGCACTATCTTTGACTGAGAAACGATGTGAGGATCATTTTGCACAAAACGTAAAAAGAAACGAGAATGGGAGATTCATTGTGCGCCTACCATTCTCAGAAAATCCATCCGTTCTCGGAAGTTCCAAATCAATGGCATTCAATCGATTTTTAGCATTGGAAAAACGATTGAACCTTAATCCTGATCTTAAAACAGGATACAACAATTTCATGCAGGAGTACGAAGACTTGGGGCACATGGTAGAAATACAAGAAGACGACATTCCTAATTTACATTATGTTATGCCGCACCACTGCGTACTGAAACCTGACAGCTCAACCACAAAACTAAGAGTAGTTTTTGACGCATCAGCTAAAACATCCAGCGGTTCCTCTTTAAATGACATAATACATGCCGGACCAACCGTACAAAGTGAGCTGTTTTCGGTACTGTTGCGATTTAGGATGCACAGAATTGTCTTCACTGCAGACATAGAGAAAATGTACCGGCAAATTCAAATCGATGACACTGACCAGATGTTCCAGCTCATCATATGGAGATACAACAAACATCAAGACATAAAATATTATCGTCTTAAAACTGTAACATATGGCACGTCCTCTGCACCATACCTAGCAACAAAATGCCTTCAACATTTAGCTATTCAAAACGCTACAAAATATCCACAAGGTGCTTCAATATTACGCGATGATTTTTATGTGGATGATTGCCTCACCGGAGCTGATTCTATTAACACAGCATTAGAGTCACAACGACAACTAAGCTTAATCCTAAGAGAAGCTGGTTTTAAGCTGCGGAAGTGGTGTTCAAATCATCCTCAGTTATTAAATGGAATTGCACCTGAAGACCAGGAAATCAACTTGGACTTAGACGAGAATTCAGATTGTTCAATTAAAACACTGGTATTAATATGGCTCCCAAAGTCTGATCAATTATGTGGACGGTCACAAAAGCCAACGGCCACAAGGGTAACAAAAAGAATAGTCAGTTCAGAACTAGCCAAAATCTTTGATCCTGTAGGGATTTTTGGGCCGGTAGTTGTACGAGCCAAGATATTTTTGCAAGAGCTGTGGCAATTACCGCTTTCATGGGATGACGAGTTACCCATGAATCTTCAGAATGAATGGAATAAATTTCGCACAAATATAGAAACCCTAAACAAAATAAAAATAGAAAGATTCGTATTAAAACACGGAAACCCAGTCTCTACAGAAATTCATACGTTTGTCGATGCATCTGAACGAGCCTATGGAACAGCAATCTACATTCGTTCAACATATAAAGACAAAACTGTTTTAACCAGACTGCTATGTGCCAAGTCCCGAGTAGCACCCATAAAAAGGCAAACGCTGCCTCGCTTGGAATTATGCGCCGCGGTATTAGGTGTTGAACTAACAAGTAGGGTAAAAGAAGATCTTCGTCTGCAAAATATAGCAAACTTTTTTTGGTCGGACTCAAAAATTGTTCTTGCTTGGATAAATTCGTCAGCAGCATCCTTTCACACCTTTGTAGCAAACAGGATAACAAAAATTCAAGGTCTAAGCGATTCACATCAATGGCGACACGTTAGGTCTAAAGAAAATCCAGCCGACGCAATATCTCGAGGAATAGCACCCGAAAACCTATCACAACATTCAATGTGGTTTTATGGCCCTCTATTTCTTTCGGGACAACGGAGTGAATGGACAACTTCAACTTCACAAGCAATTGAGACACCTTGCGACGAAGAACGTAAGGTGGCTAAGCATGTTCTAACAACAACCGCCTTGCAGCAAAATTATGCAGACATTATAAATCAGATAAACCATCGGAACTCATTTAAAACTCTTCAACACACGATTGGTTATGTGTTGAGATTTATTAGAAATTCCAAAACTACAAATATTTATCGGTCAACCAAAAGGGAGCTTGACGCATTCGAATTAGAAGAAGCTCTGAACATTATCATCAAGATCATCCAAGCCGCTGAGTTTGGGGAAGAACTAGAAAGGCTATCACATCAAACACCTGTACATAAATCAAGTCCCTTGGCCTCCTTAAACCCATTCATGGATGAGCATCAGATAATGCGCGTGGGTGGTCGTTTGGAGCAGTCAACATTATCGTTCAAGGCAAAACATCCTGCGATTTTGACTCATAATCACCCTATGACAAAGTTATTGATGCACAATCTACACGAAGAGAATCGTCATTGTGGTCCACAGTCATTGTTGGCAGCATCCAGGTCACAATTCTGGATTACAAACGGGAAATCACTGGCACGAAGTACCGTCCACAAATGCATACGATGCACTAAAGCTAGGCCGGTGCTTTTCAAACAATTAATGGGAAACCTTCCGACAGATAGAGTAACCCCAGCACGTCCCTTCATAACCACAGGAGTGGATTATTTTGGCCCAATATGGATCCATCACAAGATCAGGGGCAAAAGGCCAGACAAGGCCTATATCGCAGTATTTTGTTGCTTCGCGACTAAGGCCATTCACATGGAAGTAGTATCAAATCTGTCTACAGAAGCATTCATAGGCGCACTACGACGTTTCATCAGCAGAAGAGGCCACTGTCAGACTTTGTATTGCGACAATGCTACTAACTTCGTGGGAGCAAACAATAAAATTACTGAATTAAAAGAATCAATATATTCTCAATCAGCGCAAGAGAAGATTACACGAGTATGCAGCAATCAGTCAATAAATTTTAAATTCATTCCACCAAGAGCCCCTCACTTTGGTGGACTTTGGGAAGCGGCTGTTAAATCCGCCAAGCACCTTTTATTGAGAAGTGTGTCAGCTGCATCACTTACATATGAAGAATTGAAAACAATAGTGGTTGAAATAGAAGCAATCTTAAATTCACGGCCACTGATCCCTCTTTCATCAAGCTACGATGATCTTGAAGCTATTACCCCAGGCCACTTTTTAGTAGGGGAACCCTTGACATCAGCAGTAGATATAAATGCGCAACCCCCAAGCATATCATTAGATGCAAGACGGAAAATAACTTCAGAAATCAAACATAAATTCTGGAAGGAGTGGACTCAAAACTATTTACATGAGCTACAGCAAAGGGGGAAATGGAAGTCTACTTCACCGAACGTCATTGAAGGCATGCTTGTTATCCTCCCCAGTGGCCAGTGCTCCAATGGCCACTGGGTAGAATCAACCGCATTTACAAAGGAGATGATGGACTTATCAGGGTATGCGACGTCAAAACAGCAAAGGGAATTTTCAAGAGGCCAATACACAGACTTGCACCGTTGTTCAACGACTCCCTCACAGAACATTCCGGATATGACAACTCAAAGTCACAAAAGAGGCAAGGCTCAGCGGAAGTTAACATTATACAGCCAAAACGAATGTTAGTGTCATATGCCTCCCTGGGAGTTTTCAATATGCTTTTTGTTTCACTCCTTCTGCTGCCGATAATATTAGCCTCTCCAATCAATATTACAGAATTTTCTTCCAATCCAGGATTATATTTCGAAGACATGGGCTCAACAAAGTTGATGACAGCTACCTGGAAATTCATTATATACTACGATTTAACACCCATTTGGGATATGAATAAGGTTCTTGAAATAGGTATAACATCATTCTCAAGGCTCTGCAAGCAATCGGTTGCTTTTGAATCATGTGAGACGCTTTCCATTCAACTTCAACATACTTGGGACAATCTTATTCAGGAATCAGACCTTTTAATTTCAAAAAGAAACCGGAGAGCTGCACTCGATATCGTTGGAAATATGGCCCATGCTCTATTTGGAGTCCTGGACTCAGATTATGCAGAGCAAATGGCTCAAACTATAGCTAACGTAAAGCAAAATGAAGAGTATCTACATCTGTTACTAAAAAATCAAACTTCAGTAATAGATTCTTATATTAACATTCTTAAGCAAAGCGAGAACAATACTAAAGTGCACTTTTCAGAACTTAAGAAAACCATCTATCAAGATCTAAATAAAGTTCAAAATGAGAATTCAAATCTACGACAAGTCCAAAATCTAATGTCTCTGGCAATTCAATTAAATACACTTGCCTCAGATTTACAAAGAATTGAAACAGAGCTGGTCGCTGCCCTCACGCATACGAACCATGGCAATATAAGCCCACTTATCCTTACACCAAAGCAGTTAAGATCGGAGATTTCTAAAATTAAAGGACACCTTCCTATAGGCCGTACATTACCAGTTGAAGACACCGACTTGCTAGAACTATACAAAATTATTAATGTTAAAGGCACAGTAACTAACACAAATGTAATTTTCGTTATTGAGTTACCATTGGTGGACCAAGGAAAATTTGAACTTTACAAGGTCATTGCAATACCCACACAAATAAACAACATGACCATTGTCATAACAACTGACATTAAATATCTTGCTGTTAATAACCACCGCGATGAATACCTGGCACTAAACATACTTCAATTCAATAAATGCACTGTAGTCATAGTCGACATATACATTTGTCCAGCATTGCAAATACAAATGGCCAAAGATTCCGGCAGTTATTCTTGTGAAATTGCTCTCTTCAACAACAAAACATCCCCTGATTGTAATTTTGGCTATATCCACAACAATATCTCTTTTATTCCATTGCACAACGTAAACCAATGGCTGTATGCAACAACGAAACCTATAGAACTAACTGCAGTATGCGGCAATGATATCATACATATACAGGTCAAGACTTCTGGTATAATGACCATGAACTCAGCTTGTATAATAAAAGGAAAATTTCTTACCATTCGTGGACACGAAACTAGTGTCACTACTTTACGCAACTCCTATGCAACATTTGGTAATATCACCTCAATAGGAAAACCCTCTGAAGTTAAGAAAATATTAGAACCAAACCTCGTCTTGGATACCAAATTGGACCAGCTTACTGATATTCAAAACCAACTTAGGCACATTAAGAATTCTTCACTTGAAATATATCAGCCAGCAATTCATCATCCAAACATAGGCTTTTTTGCTCTATTTCTATCGCTACTCATAATCCTAACACTTACTGCCTGGCAATTTCGAATCAAATGCAACAAAACTGCCTCAGTCAACCTTACACCGGCACCTCCAAGGCCAACACCACGTCATTCTATTTCTGAGGTTTAACACTACAGGTTTTCGCTGACTGCTCAACGCGGCGGAGAATGTTAATACATACATAATTACCTTTATTATTATTAGAAGTTGTATGTATTTTTAAAGGAATACCTTCCCTTTTTCTTTTATTATAAATATGAAATTTTGTTTATGTAGTATTTTAAGTTCATTTAACCAATGGTTTGTTGTAAATTAATATGTATTCTAAGTTCATTAACCAATTTTTATTTACAAATTAATAAGTTTCATATTGCAATCAGTCATATATTTTTATACTCATACAATTAATTCAGTCATTTACCTTTAAGAGTAGTATTACAATAATTCATAAAATGCAAAGTCAGGCTTTATGACAAGTGCTGAAAATGTACATTGCTATTAATTTTAATATAGACGTATGAAATTAAAATTGTATAAAAGACTGGGAAAAATAAAGATAATTAATTAATTAATTAACTTTCTTGATTGCTAGACTAGTCTTAGTGTTTCTAGTAAGACTTAACTTCAACTAATATTAGCACATGGTGAGTCTACCTGGGCTAAAGACAAAACAAAAAAACACACACTCTGAGCTCCAAAGGAATCCTCTGGTGCTCAAACTTTTACACAGTTGTAAACGCAACACTACTAAAACTAATTTTTTTTCTATATAAATTAAGTATATCTTATATTCTTAAAAGAAATATATTGGTGTAAGAAATCAGAAAAGTCTAAAAGAATGATTGCAGGGTTGAGAAACTTACATTTTTATATATAAAAGTAACTAGGTATAACAGTGTGACAAAAAATACCTGCGAAGTGTTATTGTTTTTCTGGTAGGTATTGTCGAGTATAACAGCATTCTGTAATTGAAATTTTCCAAACACTTCTAAAATCTTGAGGGGTTTCATACGAGAAATACATAATACGGGTAGTTTTTTAACAAAAAGCCTTCTAATAAAATATTTAATAACTCAGTCAATTTCCAGGGAGTTTTTTAAAACAAACCGGCAAATTACTTTTAATCAATTATGTTTTATAAATAAAGTTATAAAGACTATGGTTACCGTTCAAAAATACTGCGTAAAAACGAGTCCAAAGTAGAAGTGTCGAAAGAAAAACCAAAAAATTATATTTGGTAAAAAAATATAGGCATATATCTGAAGTTTACTGAAATAATATATACATAGTTCGAATGTTTTTAGTCTCTTCTTTATAAATTCAAAATCAGTTGATATTTAACTTAGTTAGAGGTTGATAAGTGCCTAAGGGTATGAAAAGTCGGTTTTTAACCCGTAACTCAAGATTTTATAGGTTTTTGGAAAATTTCAAATTGTATATTGTTATATTGGACAATACTTACCAGAAAAATAGTAACACGTCCCAGGTATTTCGATTTCATTCAAAATTGTCACACAGTGTAATTAATTTTGTTCTTTTTTTTAAATTAAATATATTTTATATTTTGCAAAGAAAAGTTTGGTAAAGAAAAGTAGACAAATAAAATTTCAGTGAAGTGAAGTGTTCCGTACGGACACTAGATATGTAATTCAATACGAACTTTAGCCTATATGTATAAAATATAGTTTTAAATTTTTTTTATTATTTGCGTTTTTGGGTTTTGGCGATTTTATTTTAATTTTTGGCGTTTTATTGGAACTTTTTTCTCGCTTTTTTCATTTTGGCGATTTTTTCATTTTGGCGATTTGTTCATTTTGGCGATTTTTTTATATTTTGGCGATTTTTTTATTTTGGCGACTTTTTTCATATGTATGTAGGCGATTTTTTTTTTTGTTTTGACGATTTTTCGGTTTTTGATGTTTTCTTCATTTTAGCGATTTATTTTTTAGTTTTGACACTTTTTCTCGTTTTGACGATTTTGTTTTCATATAAACAATTTTTTAGATTTCGCGTCTTTTTCGCGCTTTGGCGATCTTTTTCGGTTTTTAGCGTTTTTTTCATTTTGGCGATGTTTTTCAATTGGGCGATTTTTTTTTAAATTTATGGCTACTTTTTTCGGTTGGCGATTTTATAATTTTAGTATTTTTTAGTTTAACCGTTTTGAACATTTCAAGAGTTTGCCTCTTACGGTTTCCGAGATACAGCAAGTTGTCGAAATTAAATTGTCAAAATTACATTAACTAATTTAACACCCTTGAATTTTAATTTTTTAAATTTTTGTGTTAATTGTTGTAGTATGTATAAAAAACACTAATTTTACAAATTTCAAGTGTCAATATCAGTGATGCCAATTTAGCCATTTTCTGGCCAAATTTAGCCATTTTTCATTACATTTTTTCGGAAGAAAAGTGAGTTTAGCTATTAGCTATTTTTTTAGCAATTTTTATTTTAATCTAGCTATTTGTTATCTATTTTTCCAAACATGAAATTTGTTTGTGATTTTTTATATAAAATTTGAACTCGCAACAAAGAAAACATTTATTTACTACCAAAAACCACAACAGAGTAATATGTTATTGTTTTGGCATTAATATCAATAAAGTCCCGTTCAAACTTGCCATTTTTGTTGCAGCAACTTTTTGTTTTTGTGCGAAAAAGATTTAAAAAGGAATACAAAATGTATGTACGTAATTCTATTTCAACACTCTCAACCATATATTTACAAGAACCGCTGCAACAAAAATTGCAAATATAAAAGAGCTTATATGAAAGATTGATAACAATGGTCGCATTCATAAGACGTAACTGTTGCGCAACCGTTGAGTTTTTGTCTTAGAAACGCATAGTTGAGTAGTTTCGCTCCACTCAACTACCTATAGCCTGAACAGCTGGTCGAAAAGAGCTACGCCGTTTATACTATAATGCAACGCCACTTTGTTAGGTGGTGGCTGCAAATTTTTGTTAAATTTTATATTTAAAATGCGATAAAGTAACAAAATAATGAATTAAATTAAATTACTAATATCATCAAATATGTGTATGTTTATTATGCTGTCTATATTACATATTTAATTCACTAGTGCGTTTAAAGATTTTTTGAGCACATGACGGCTTAGCGTTAAAATATAAATACAATAGGCGCAGGTCTTTTAAATTGGTAAAAATAAGATTATGATCGTTGCAATATTAAAATAGGTTGTTGGTGGTTTATAATATCAATCAAAGAAGGGTAATTTTTGTTTTACACGAGTGAAAATAAAATATAAATAAAGGTTTAAATGCAAGTTTAAGAAATATAAAATGAACAAAAAGTATAAACAAATATTTCGCAAGGAATGGGTTAGTAACCCAAAAATTTAAAGACTGAATATCATGCTATTCTGCAGAATGTACAAATGAATAAAGGGTGTACTGCAATTATTGCAATTTTGCACTCAATGCGCAGTTTCTTGATTAACTGCATAAAAGTTATTTAATTTATTACTTCAATTTATTGTTTTTATTTACTTTAAAACGTTCCCGATTTGCTTTAAAAAATTATATATGAAATACCATCTTGTTTTTGCTTAAAGTTCATGATTTTTGCATTCGATGGCGCTTAGCCATTTTTTAGCCATTTAGCCAGTTTTGGTGAAGGAATTTAGCCATTTTCTGGCTAAATTTAGCCATTGTTCATCCCATTTAGCCGGAAGAAAAGTGAGTTTAGCTATTAGCTATTTTTTTAGACATTTTTATTTTAATCTAGCTATTTTAACTATTTTTTAAGCAAATATTTTTGTAAGTCTTTATAAAAATTTAAACTCGCAACAAAGAAACATTAACTACCAAAAAAACACAATAGAGTAATATGTTGTTGTTTTCGCATTAATATCAATAAATCACGGTTCAAACTTGCCATTTTTGTTGCAGCAGTCTAAAAGCGCTTATATGAAAAATATAGCTAAATTGGTAACAATAATATTTGCTACTCCGTTCTTATAATCGTTGCAATCTTGTTTTGAGTTGTCAAACAAGGGTAATATTTGTTTTACACGAGTGGAAATAAAAAATAAATTAAAGTTTAAATGAAAGTTCAAAAATAGAAAACGAATAAAAATTATAAAGAAAAATTTCACAAGGAATGGATTAGTAATCCAAAAATTTAAAGGCTAAATAGCAGAATGTACAAATGAAATACTGCAAGTATTGCAAGTTTGCCCTATATGCGCAGTTGCTTGATTACTTGAGGAAAAATTATTTTATTTATTACTTCAATTTATTGTTTGTATTTCCTTTAAAAAGTTTTTGATTTGCTTTAAAAAATATATATGAAATACCTTCTTGTTTTTGCTAAAGTTCATGATTTTTGCCATTTTTTTTTACCAATTTTAGCCATTTTTTTGTCTACATTTAGCTATTTTTGGTGAAGGAATTCTGGCATCACAATATTTGATTAATACTACCCGCAAAAGCTTCTTTACATAGATTATTATAAACTATTTATATAAAAAAATTTTCTAAATAAAAATTAAGCAAAATATATATAATGGCGATTTTTGTCCAATTTTTGCGAATTTTAGTTATTCGGAACAAATTAATTTTCTATAATTTATAAAATATATTTTTAATAATTTATTAAATATATATTTCATTGTCAAAAACTAACAAGAGACTGGCGATTTTGGAAATTTTTGAGATTGGATTTGGCTAAAAAGGTGAAAATCAAGGTGACAGCCCTGACTAATTGCAGAAAACGCATATTGGTTTCTTGGTATCTGCAACCATTTTAACCTACTTATGGAAGACTTTTGTATTGCTTTTTTCTTTTTTGCTGGTTTTTCCGAGATAAGAGGCTCACCTGATTTCATCAAAACTTAAATCGAAAGCATTACTTGATTAAAGCAATTCAGTGTGTTAGTTTCATACAATATTATTTCATTTATCACGAAGTTGTTCATCTTTTAAAATTATGTACTTTTATCAAATTGGGCTTTCATAATTGCTGCGGAAAATACAGTTAGAATTACCTATGTATGTATGAGTGTATGTAATTTAGTATTTAAAAATCTTACACAAATGATATTGCGCCATACTGTCAATTTCCCAAAAAAAAAATTAACATTCTTGTATGTTCTTATATGAAGTTTGACCCATAGGAAATAAAATCTTGTTGTCGAATGGTGTAGAATCTGTACGAATCTGCGTGCATTTATTGTAAAAATAAAAACGAAAGTGAACTTTGATGAAAAAGGGGCAAAAAATAATGCAAATGATACTAAAAGGGAATTTAACACTAAGAGGCATAGGGCGGGATTACATCTGTGTGCCAAATGCCACACAAACGTAAAAAAAGCGTAACCAACTAATTACTAATGAAAAACTATTTGATTCAGACATGTATTTATTAAGTTATTATTAAGTTAAACAAAAGCGGCAGCGTTATGTCAAAACGATAAAAACAGGGCTATCAAGTCAATAAATAAAATAATCCTGATTATTTTAACACCGGGTCAGTGTTATCAGATTTAATTTCAGCCTCCTCGCCAAATGACTTGTCGGATATCGCCAATATAATAAAAGATTCAATTTACGCTACAAAAATTATTTTTATTTTGTAGTTACATTGCAAATATTGTTAAATTTTAATCTCAGTAGGTAACGTCTATCGGAAAACATAATAATTATATTGTTTAGAAAAAATTAGGTATAAAAAATATTTGTAAATAACCTCCCAGGCAGAAAAAGACAATCAGCACGACGTTGCTACAATAGTCTGCTTATATAATTAACATCAGCACAATATTCGTTTAGAAAAATTTTAATGTACTCTTAACATTAAAATGATAACGCCTAATAATAATTGTATTGATAATTGTATTGACGGTGTTATAGCAGTATAGGAATATTGTGAAGTAAATTTTTTATATTTACGGTGATGTAGTGGTATAGGATTACTAATAACACGGTATTTATAAACGTAAAGTCATATATTTGTATTTGCAGTACTGTGCTGGTACACAAATATCGGAACAGTTGTAATTTTGTATTGACAGTGATGTGGTGGTACAAATTGTTTGCGCAAAATCCCAATTTCTGCGTGGGTTCTTCTAAAAGACCAATCTTAAAAAGATATAAAATAGATATAAAAGATATATTGAACTTGAACACCAAGATCAAAATTATTTTGTAAGTCTTGTGATAAAACTGAATGTTTACTTAAATGTGTATTTAAATACACATTTCATATCCTTGAAGTGGTAAGTACCAGCAATATCGTCGTAATCATACACTTTAGACGAGAACTCATGCTGGAAGATGTGGAAAACTTCTTGTGTTTAGGATGATGCCCAGCGTCGCCATATTTTTTCTCAAAAACCTTTTAATATGCATTGATTTTACTGAATTTAAATTCAGGAATAAATTTTTTTTTCAAATGAACTAACAAAAGTAAAGGTAAATACTCGTAACACAACATATATACTGAATATAACATGTATAAGATAAATATATGTATGCACATAATTCATACTTTTGATGAAGGAAAGAAAAAAAATGTAATATACAAAAAGTACCAAATATCATATTCTTAAAAATCTTATTTTTAACAAAAGCAATCTTTTATTCTAAAATAAGTTTTCACATATGGTAACGCTGATAATGGCAAACAGAAGGCAATTGTTTTCTTTTGCAACTAACTTCATTGTAAAACGCGTTGTCAAAATCGGATTTTCCAATAGCAAAGCGTTGCCGTTACGTTGCCGCCGCGTTATTTCGTTATGCTCCATACAAAATGTATGGACATGAGAAATTTTGACAGCAAAAAACGCTTGCCGCTTTTGTTTAGGGATTGCTGTTAGTGGCACATTAAAATTTCGCACGAAAAATCATCAAAATTATTATCCGTAAACATCCAAAATTCGTCAAAAATAAAATAAACACTTTTATCAAACGAAAACATTGCACAACAAATTAATTCGTAGTTTTTGTATAAAATAACCTAAACTCTTATCAAAAAAGGAATAAATTAAAAAAAAACTAAATAATTACATGTCTTTCTTTGGTTTTGTTTAAGTTAATTTGAATTAATACTATTTCAAGACTAAAGTTTTGTTTTTCAAAAATCAGTTCTTAATCGGGCTTAAGTTCAGTATTTTCAGTTCTTATGAGAATAGCGTAGAAAGAATTTTTATTTTCTATAATACATAATACTGTAGGGATCAACTTTTAAAATAGTTTGGTTGGGATTGATAAATTTGCATTGTTATTGTCCACTAAATTAACAGTTGTGTTTGGGTACTGTAATTTACAACTCTGCGTAAATTTGGTTGAGAAAAACGTTGAGTATACGCAACTGCTTTTTAGTAGTTGGGTCTGTGATAATGTGTAATAATTTTTTTTTAACAATTTCATTATCGGCGGTTACCGGGCATATACACAAAGTTGCAAAGATTTATGGTGTTAGGTGATCCAAAAAATAACAAAACGTTTCTTTGTTCTGTCGAAAATAACTAAAAAACCTTCAAAAATGATTTTTTAAAGAATTTGTTCCCTATTTGGATTATTTTGATTTGCATTGGTAGTTGAAGAGGGTTGGAATCAGCAAGAATTTTTTTCTTATACGTAGCACATCTATAATTGTGACTTCGTTTCCGTCGTCATAAAATAAATATACACATATTTGTATCCACTGGGACCGCGCGGTGGTCTAAATTAGACCACTTGAACGTATGTAAATATGTGTATACATGTGTGTACAAAACAAAAATCTAACAGAATATTGTTTTTTTCATGCAAATTTAAAACGCCTTTTTAGTATTTTTATGCCAATATTTTTGAAAAATATATACATATATATATTTTACCAATGTTCGTAGACGATAAGATACTTAAAGTGTACGACAAAAAAATGTGTGACGTATTTATATATAAGATTCTAAAACAACACTTTTTCTAAATTTTTTTGTTTTTTCCTGTCAAACGTTGTGGTACATAATACTAAGTTTGTTCTAATCTTAGACGACGAAACTGAATTTAGTTGAGAACCGTGATAGCAGCATTAATTTATCTTCAAAGTCTAATCTTATTAAAATTTTGCCACACGGTTGCATATGAAAAATTTTAATGATTTCACATTTATCAATTTGATTAACCTTAACATCAGCAAATACTAATATTCCTAAATAAATTTCAACAATTTCTAAACAATTATTTTCATCTTTATAATTCCCCAAATAAAAATTATCACACTCAAGCAAATCTGCTTTTAAAAAATTACTCATAACTTTTTTAAATAGTTTTTGCATTTGACTGTATAAATTTTTTATTTCTGTTGTTTCAGTTGATAAATTCTGTACAATAACAGGTTAAAAACATTTAATTCCAAAACTATTAATACAAAAATTAAAATTGATTGCCATTTACTCTTAATTTTTATTGAATATTCTTTCAAAAGCTGCCAAGTTCTTCTTGGTCAAGCTTAAAATTGTTTTAAAGTTCTAATAAATGGTGAAAATTTATATTTATTTTTAGATCGTCAAATTGAAGGCGAAAATCGTCCAGTCGTCAAAATGCTAATTTTGCTACCCAAAATCGTCAAAATGATAAATCGTCAAATCTGGCAACCATGCATACATTAAATAAACAGTTGTAATATAAAAATTATAAATAAATAAAGTAAGGAGAGAATAGGAATTATTGTATTTTGGTAGTAAGGCCCCTTTCAGATTAGGTAACTTTACTTGCGCAAGTCTTGTGGTTGTGAGTGTGAGAGGAAAGGTCCGTTTGAAGGGGAAAGAATTGCCGAGATTTGAGTACAGACTTGCTTGTACTTGGCAATTCTGTTTCTGCTGTCATTCTTGTCTTGGGATATTTATTTGTTTTTGACATTGGGTGGCAGAATAAAAAAAGTATTTACTTTTTACTTAACAATTTGTTTTAAAACCCAAAATTTTTAAAAAGTTTTTAAGTAAAAATATTACCCATTGTCTTTTACTTCTTCTTCGGTGTATTGTCTAACAAGTGAATAAACAACAAAACGTCAACAAATTAAGAAAATTCTAGCAAAAGAAAATTAAACTTGCTCAACAAAGTTGCTGAATGTGAACGCGGCCTAAATTAAAATAATAAACGAACGCACGTTCGTAACCTTTTGATGTACAAAAAATATAGAAAACAAAACAACAAGTGGAATGGAACAGAATAATGAAAAGTGATTAATTTATTTTAAAAGTGTATTAATGTAGGTCTCTATCAAGTATTTACACAATAAAATATCTCTACTGGTTTTGGTTTAATTGGCTTAATTGTCGGTTGCGAACGTACGGGTCGTAAACGTACGATTTTTCCACATGTTTTTTTTTATTATTATCACCATGCCTCCTTCCCATTTTCGAACTGTTTTTGTTCTCCCCACACATTTCTCTTCTTAGTATTTTGTAATAGAGATTTTGAAGGAAGAGTGCAAACATAACATATTTTTTGCATGTAAAATAATTATACTTATGTATATAAAAATGTCTTTACAAGTAGCTTAAAAAGAAAATATGAAATTTTCCAGCTTCCAACCCAATTTCCTCAACTAAAACAGCTGAGATATGCTATTAAACCATTCCATTATATATATAATTATAAACATAGCTTTTTTATAATTATAAACAATAAAACACGAAGATAATCAACATTTAATTTTTCCATCCTGGTAGACCATTCGGGGGAATGATGGGCATTTCACAAACTAACAATTAGTTCCTTTACGGCAACACTGCCACGAATGAACGAATAAAAAGCATTCATCAAATTAATATCAAAAAGTCGCCTGACTATAGCGACAAAAAAGTGTTCATGTAAACGCGCGTGGATTTAAGAAGGGACTCCAAAAGAGAACGTAAGCGTTGTCGCAGCTAGGCCACCCTTTATATAAGGAATTTTTCGCACAAAAAATTTAAACAAGCACCAAAAAAGGTGCGAACGCACCGAGTTCACAACGCAGCTCACAATGAAAAGTTAAGATGGCGCCATATTGCCACATTAAAATTTTAATATACTCATTGTGAATTCCTAACTATGTTTACATTAGAAAAATTCTTATTTCGGGGCAAATTAGTTTGTTTGTATGAAATCAGTAGTGCGATTCAGAACTTTTAACAATCCGACAATCATAATTTTTCTATACATTTTAAATAACGATTGTGTGATTCTGAAACTGGGTTTTAACGATAGGACGCAGCTGACATTTTCTGTTGATTTTTGTCGATAAAATTGTCGCTTAAAGAACGACAAAGCTGACATCAACTTACAGCTAATATCGTTAAAAATGCTACTGAATACAAAATTCGATAAACTTTCGCCATAATTATTTTAACGGTGCGATTATCGTTAAAAAATTTTAATAAATCGCAATACAGCTGTTGCTGTTTGCTACTTGAAAATATTTTGCTCGAAGTAAATATTTTCAATTTTTGAGCAAATGCTTGCCGAATGTGACCGTGCCTTAACACGTATGATCCTTGATTGAATCAGTTTCTTTAATCAATTAAATAAATAAATGCAAAAAAATAATACATATGCAATAATTTCTGTTTCTTTAATCAATTAAATAAATAAATGGAAAAAAATAATACATATGCAATAATTTCTGTTACGTAACATTTTAAAGAGGAAATCAAGCGTTAGGCCTTTAATCCAGGGTAGGAAGAGTGCTCGAATTAAATTCTTTCGCAGACGAATTTAATTCGAACGAATTTTATTTTCCATAATGTAAAGAATTATTATTTTTAATTCGCAAATTTTATAAATAAAACGAAAAAAACCGAGAATGCAAAGTAAAATTTCTCTCGCAAATTTAAAAATAAAATTCGCAAACGAAAAGAAAATAGAATTCGCGATTAAATTAAAAATACAAATAATTCAAAGTAAAGACTTTACATTTTTTAAAGGAGATTTTATTGGTAACGACTATAGCTAGAGCACTGAAATTTGGTGTGTAGGTTTCCCTTCCGATGTATAGATCCACTAAAAAGGGGGTAAAAGAAGGTAAAATTATGTATATCTCGGAAACTACATTAGATGGACTAAAAATTCTAAAAGCATACGAATGCTGCTAAAAAATAAGCCGACATGTATTGGGTACTTTTCTAATATACTTTTCAAGGATTAAAATGGGGTAAAAACAGAATTTTGGTACCTTTTTTGCACTCCACATATCTTCTAAATTATTCAACGTAGCATAAAGCTTTTTGGTGCGTTCCTTTCTTCTGTACAGAATCTTGAATGGACTTGACATTTTCTAAAAATTTGCACTTATAAGAGGTAAAATTTTACCCGTTTTCGGTACTTTTATGTTAATGATAATGCACACATATACATACATGTAAAAATAATTTTCTATGACTTCTTATCGGTCACTATAAGCTGGGATAATAAAATTTATGTTATTTTAAACTGCCCAAAAAGTGGTAAGGGGGTAAAAAGGGGTAAAATTTGTATCTTTATATCTCAGAAACTACAGTAGATAGAGTAAAAAAGCACTTTTTAGAAAAAAGTACTTTTTGGGAAAAATACTTTTTAGAAAAAGGTGCTTTTTGTTAAAAGTACTTCTTAGAAAAAGGTGCTTCTTGGGAAAAGTACTTTTTAGAAAAAGGTGCTTTTAGGGAAAAGTACTTATTAGAAAAAGGTGCTTTTTGGGAAAAGTACTTTTTAGAAAAATGTGCCTTTTGGGAAAAGCACTTTTTAGAAAGAGGTGCTTTTGGGAAAGGTACTTTTTAGAAAAAGGTGATTTTTGTGAAATGAACTTTTTAGAAAAATGTGCTGTTTGGATAAAGTACTTTTCCCAAAAAGCACATTTTTCTAAAAAGTACTTTTCCCATAAAGTACCTCTTTCTAAAAAGTACTCTTCCCAAAAATCACATTTTTCTAAAAAGTAGGTTTCCTGCTTTAATCTCAGAAAAAATTCATAGCGATAAATTTTGTTTCAGGGGTGCGTTTGCCCCTCAAAGTTGGTTTTCAAGCACATTTTTCAGTGTAATTTTTTGCATATGACTATCTTTTAAAAAGTCATTTTACAAGAATATGATATATGGCAATATTTTAGCTCTTCTAGTCTACAACATTAGTCTCAAAGAAAATGTTTTGCTGAAAGTAATATTTTTTTCTTCATACAAATAATTTTTGTTCATTCTTGCAGTAAAACTGGAAACAAACGTTGGAGTGTTTTTAAAACAAATTTTGTACATTTAAATGTATCAAATTGCATGTGATTTGGTTATAATTTGCTATTAATGCTAATTGTTGTTTGATGTTTCATCAGTGATTTATTGGAATAATACCACATTCGATTTAATTTCGATCAGCTATATTTATATATATATATATATATATATATATATATATATATATATATGTATATATATTAGTTCCCGTAGTTCCTATCAGGAGCATAGGGCCATATCAGCTATATTTACTCTATTTAAAAACGACTAAAACTACATATGTGAATTCGGTTTAGAGGACACCAAAACTTTTTCTCGTTCAAAAAACGAGAAATTTGCACGGATTCGGTTTACATAACAGGGCCGTATATCTATTAAATTATTTCATACGTATATTAAGTATAGTCATAAGAAAACTAAAAAAAATTATATTGAATATATTGGCTTGAGGGTTAACTTTGAAGGCCGGACGCACCCTACAACACAACTTATCGCTATGAAATCTCTGTATATTTTTTTACATAAAACTGAACCGATTTGGGAGCGAGAATAAAAGAAATTAACAAAAAAAAATTTCCATACAACTAACGGCCACTCTAATGTACATACTATATGAGCTATCAGCGCAGAAGTGGTGTATCCCACATCTAGTTAATTAAACAAATTCTATTTTTATTTATTTAATTGCTTTATTACTTTGCAATATTATGATCTGTGCAAAACCGATTTTCAGCTCCATTTGCTTTAGAATAACAAAAGGTGGCTTACTCTACTTTTTTTTAGTTGGTATTGCAAATAATGAACAGCAACCCAAAACCCAATGTGGGTCACACCACTTCTGCGCAGGTAGCCTCATATATGACATTGTATGTAGTAAGTAAGAACAATTTAGCTTTGTATAGAAAACTTTTTTTCTCGATAAAAACAAAATTTAACACGCTATTTCTTTAATATTTATATATTCTAGTTGGACTTTTTGTCTGAAGTGAAGAATTTAGTTAAATTTGTT
This sequence comes from Tachina fera, assembly GCA_905220375.1. Lineage (NCBI taxonomy): Eukaryota > Metazoa > Arthropoda > Insecta > Diptera > Tachinidae > Tachina > Tachina fera. Next base: position 105,216,736 of record LR999964.1, on the reverse strand, counting down.
AAGGACAACCGTCTAGGGGTTTCAACTTTAATCACCCGAAATTTGAATGAAAACAATTTAGATGGAATATCATATGATGACATAAAAAGCATATGTAAACTTGATTTAAATGTGGTTGACTTAAGCGCTAAAAGTGATACCGAAGAAGCTGTTGGGTTTGCAGAGGTGCTTGAAATTCTCAAAAATCATACATGGTCTAATATTCATATCCCAACACAAAATTCAAACCGTAAGTAAAAATTAAAATTTTATTTAAAAATTATGGATTTTATGTAATAATACCGAAGCGCATACAGTCAACATTAAGGGAAAATTCATGACTTGGCAATTAAGTTTTAATTATTTTTAAGTTCTGTTTAAATACGAAATTGTGTTTTTGGGTGCATATTAAATAATACTTACACTGTGTATTTAAGGGCCCGTTTGTCTAAATGCGAACGAACGTTTCGATCGAACATTTATCCCCCGTGTTCTGTGAACCGAATCCGAGTATTTATTTCGTTTTTAAGACGAATTCAGATGTTGTGCTGTTCTAAGAATCGAATTCACATAATTTGTCTCGTTTTTAAAATCGAGCAAAAATCAATATCAATAATTACTTTCGGATTTGTAAAAAATCAATTAATATGTAAATTTTTAAGTGTTTTTCTATACTTCTGTTAAAAAATTACATGTTATTCTGAGGAAATTCACTTGTGAAAGATCATTTAAATCAAAATCTTCAAATTTGTTTACTTTTACAATTATCACAAAATTACAATTAAATATGACGTCGATATTGTTGCATATATTCGAAAATAAAAGTTACCAAATATCTTAAACAAGCAAATGTCAAAGTAATTGTGACTAATTAATAACGTTATCTGCCAAAAAGGCACAGCATTTGAAATAATTTTTTTTTTTTTTTTTTTTTTTTTTTTTTTTCTTCTTCATACATGTATTTATTTATTGTATCTTCAAATATGAACTAACAATAAGTATTCAAATCTTAAATCTAAAATATAATTATTAGGACCGACCACTGTCGGACATAAACTTGTTAATAGTTATAAATAATACATAAGTAGTGATAATAAAAAAAGAAAAAAAAAATTATAAAAAAGTATAAAAAAAAGTATTTTCAAGAAATCCCATTTGGCGTGTTGAGTAATAGAGCCCTTGTGTCCCTCTTTTTTAAGCGGATGTGTCCAGTAAAGTTCAAAATATTACGAGCAAGCGGATTAGGATGTGACTCGAGTTTTGTTAAATATTTGCCTGCGTATTTTGCAATTTCTTCAGTCACTAGTGGCATATTTGAATCACGATGTATATTAGAATTTTTGATGTACCATGGAACCGATGTTATTAACCGTAAAATTTTGTTTTGCCTTCGTTGGATTCTCTCTACATTGGAAGCTGAAGCAGTGCCCCATAACTGGATACCGTAACACCATATTGGCTTTAAAAGCGACTTGTATAATAAAAGTTTACAGTCCAGGCTAAGTGTTGAATTTCTGCCAATCAACCAGTGTATTTGAGATAACTTAATTTTCATCTGAGTTAGCTTAAAGTCAATATGATGTTTCCATGTAAGCCTTCGATCAAGGTGTATACCAAGGTATTTCACTTGGGAGTGTTGAGGAATATTTTGATTATTGATTCGAATTGGGGAACAAGTATCTCTTCTTAGGGTAAACGTTATATGGACACACTTTTGTTCATTTACCTTAATTCTCCATAAGTTCAACCACATTTTCAATTGTGTAATATGTTCTTGTAAATATCGGGAAGCCTCGTGAGGGTTTTCATGCATACTAAGGCAGGCTGTATCATCGGCAAACGTAGATGTATGGATATTGCTGCTCAAAGGCATATCACAAGTATAGATCAAATACAAAACTGGCCCCAGTATGCTCCCCTGTGGCACACCGGATGATATAGATTCGGGCACACTCATGAATTCTCCTTCCACAACCGTGAACTTCCGGGTAGTGATGTAACTTTCTAATAAATTCACTAAATTTATTGGTAGATATGATTTTAATTTTAGAATTAGACCTTCATGCCACACTTTATCAAATGCCTGAGAAACGTCAATAAACAGGGCAGAACAATACTTCTTTTCCTCAAATGTTTTTCTTATAAATTGAACCATTGTTCAATGGTGCTATGCTGACTTCTAAAACCAAATTGATGGCCTGGGATGCACCCACTATCTGTTAAGGTTGGGGACTATTTCGTCATGAGCAGCTTTTCAAAGAGTTTTGACATAGTTGACAGCAAAATTATTGGCCTATATGACTCAGCTTTAGTAAGATCTTTTCCCGGCTTTGGAATCATTTTGATTTTTGCAAGCTTCCAGAGTTGTGGATAATACTCCAGTCGTAATATGGCATTAGAAATAAACAGCAAGATTCTTATTGCAATATGCGGCAAGTTCATCAGCATATTGTTACTAATTCCATCAATACCTGGAGCTTTCTTTGGCTTGAGTTCAGCAATTACTTTATGTACATCACGCATCTTAAACTTTAAGGCTCGAGGGGGTAGAGCAACTACATTCGGCAAATCAGCAACACCAGTACATGTATTTGAGGTAAATACGGATTTTAAATGCTCAGCAAATATTTTGCATTTTTCCGTATCGCTTCTTGCCCAATCTCCGGTAGATGTGCGCAGAGGTGGCTTGAACTCAACGGGGGTTTTAAGCTTTCTAGCAGCGCGCCACAAAGAGTAATTAGATGTCGGTGTGACATCAAGACCTTCCAAATAATTTATAAGAGATGCAGTTTTTTCAGATGCAAGCAACTCTTGAAGTCGTTTAGAACATTCTTTAAGTCTGAGTTTATGTTGGGGTGATCTGTGCTGTTGCCATTCCCTTCTAGCTCTTCTTTTTTCACACACGAGATGTTCAATATCCCTGGAATAAATTTTATTAAACCCAGACTGCGGATGGGAGGTAGTGGCATGTTCAGCAGCCTGTTTAATAATTTCGTTAAGATTGGCAATGTTAGTTTCAATGTCATTGGGTGTTCTTAACGCAATATTTTCCGTGCAATGACTACTAAGATATTTTTTGAATCCCAGCCAATTAACACGATTGGTCATCTACGTATATGGGTGAGGTAAGTCACTTCTTAGTGTGTTACAAATTGTAACGATAGTGGGGGAGTGATCGGAGGAGAGATCTAGAGAAGTTTCAACACTAATTAAATCCCTAGAAATATTTTTTATTACGCCAAAATCAATAACATCTGGAATTTTTCGTACGTCAGTAGGCCAATAAGTGGGCTCCCCACTCGAAATAACATCTAAGCCCATTTTTGAAATTGTATTAAACAAAGCTCGACCTCTAGGTGTTAAAAGGCGCGATCCCCAGTACGTATGCTTTGCATTGTAGTCTCCAGCTGCCACGAAACAAGATCAAAGCGATTTGTAGAACTTCTCATACTGATCTTCGGTAACTGAAAATCTGGGAGGTGAGTAAATTGATGATATTACGAAATTAGAACAAAAATTTTCTACAAAATTATTCGTAGCTTGCATATATTCTTCACTAACGTTGTCAAGGATATAGTGCTTGAGTCTTGACTTAATTAGAATTGCAGATCCACTGCATGCTCTCCCTCTAGGGTCCTTTGTATCATACATAGTGTAGCCATTTATTTTGAAAAAGCTTCTCGTAGTCAAATGTGTCTCAGAGACCAACATTATATCAATACTTTTTTCCGTAAGGAAGTGCTCAAGTTCATTTTTATGTTGGCGAATGCCGTTTGCGTTCCAGAAACATATTTTTAACGTGTTCATGGCTTGTTAATTAATGCTTGAAGCAGAGTATTCTGCATTCTCAGCATTTCTTGCATCATGTTAGTCATATTTGTTGTAAAGTTGTTTATAGTTTGCACCAAATTGTCAATAGTAGCTTCAAGGCGACTAAAGTTAAAGCTTGAGTTTGCATTTGTTGAATTATTTGGAGGTGGAACATTTTGTGCGGGAATAGAATTTGTTCTAGCAGCATCGGCATACGATACACGGAAAGTAACTGGTTGGCTCCTTTGCACAAAAGTGGCGGAGTAAGCGTTTGCTGATTGAGATGGAGCTAATTTGGGTTTTTGCACCATAGTCTGTTTGACAAAAGAGTACACAGGACAACCTCTGTAGTTAGCGGTGTGATTACCTCCACAATTACTGCATTTTTTATCACTTTGATCTTTTGGCTTATTGCAACTAGCAGTGCCGTGTAATTCGCCGCACACAACACAAACAGTGGGTAATTTACAGAAATAAAAATGCATTAAATATATCTTTTTGAAGTTTTAAATAACTTAAATAGCGTTGAAATCATCGCATGCAATTATTTTACATTGAATTGTCTGGCAACACTTGAAATTAGTAACATATGTACATATGTATGCTTTTCAAATGGAAACGTGTAATTAATTAAAGTTTTTTAAATATAGCAAGGTAACAGGAAATATTTTAAATCAAATAAAAATGTAAGTATAATTTGTGTGAAAAAAGAAATACAATGTACAGAGCCGGACAAAAATATTGACACATCACACAACTTTGTTTTTAATCTTCTATATTTTTTAACGAAAAGTTTTAACACGGTGCAGTTTTCTACAAAATTATTTATTCATATATTTCTTATTTAAAAATAAAAAAAAATAATGCTAAATATGTTGCACATTAAAAAAATTATAAATATTCGTTTTAAGGCAGTAACTGATATGGACAAAAGTATTAACACAGCATGAAAATTGTGCATATTAAACTAACTTGAAAATATTTTAATTCTTTGTAGAGTATCCTTTGTTTTTAATAACGTCTTTTAATCTCCTCGGCATGGAATAAACAAGTTTTTTTGTTACATCTCTACCAATATTATGCCATTCCTGCATCAGGACATTCTTAAGCTGGGTTTTACTAGTGATATTGTGCTTTGCTACCTTGTTTTTATTTATTTAAATTATAACTGGCTTTTTCCTGGCAACTCGAGAGTTGTAACCAGCACGGTGCAAGGTTCTGCGCAAAGTTTTTGAATGAATTTCCTTACCAGTTTCATTTAAAAACTCTGCAGTTAATTCAGTTGACGTCAGTTTAGGATTTTTTTTAACTTTCCGTACGATATGCATTTCTTCTCTGGCACTCAGTTTCCGCAGTCGGCCAGTACGATATATTTTTAAACTTTAAGGACGCTTTAAGCCTTTTAATAATGCTGGCTACAGTAAATCGGCTCCTTTATATTATTTCACCTATTTCTGCATACGACTTGTTTTGCCAACGTAGCTCAAAAATAATTTTTCTTTCGGCTTCAGTAGTTTCCTTCTGTTTTCCAGCCATTGTAGAAAACTAACTACTTGAGAAACAACGAGCGCATATTCTTGTTTTTTGATCACTTGAAAGTATTAAAAAAGAATCAAATTTAATTAAAAATTTCCAAAAATGCTAGCAGGGAATGTACAAGCTTAAACTTGAAAATAAATATTTTATAACGGCAGTTATCCACATTCCAGTATGGTAAGTATTGCCATATTAAAAAAAAAATTGAGTTTGAGAATATTAAACACCAAAATAAACAACTGTGCTAATACTTTTGTCCACTTAAAATCGTACTTCAAATTTAATATTTCTATCTTTCTTTTAATGTGGCATAGATATTGTCTGTTTCGCTATACATTTAAATGCTTAACAAATAAACAAATAATTTTGTAGAATACAACAGTGAGCTATGTCTTTTAATTTTAAAAATTTAAAAGATCAAAACTAATTCGATATATATATATATATATATATATATATATATATATATATAAATGTGTATATACATATGTACATACGTTTATACATATATAAAATTTTAGGAGAAAGCACAGAAGTCAATGACAGGAAATATTCCTAAATTCTATGACTGCTCACCCAAATATAGCAAAAGCATTTTGCAAAGAAGATAAAATTCAGCAAGATAATATATGGTCAAAGCTGGCGAATGAGCTAAATGCTGTGGGACCCCCAATGAAAGATGTTGGTACGTGGAAAAAAGTATGTAATAAAATTGGTCATCTCGGTTCCAAATATTTTCTAAACTTAATGTACATACATACATACTTAAATGTGTCCATACATCTGTACGGAAAATTTATTTAGGCTTGGATAGATTCTAAAGCAAATGTAAATAAAAAACTCTCTCATAACCAAACAGAAGTATGAGCAACAGGAGGTGGAAAATTTAATCAGTATATATTGACGGCCGCTGACCAAGAAATATCGAGTTTATGTGGTTTGTATACTTGCGTTAATGGACTCGTTGGCACAGTTAGTTTTGGTTTAACTGAAACTGAGCCAGAAATGGAGATCTTATTAAATTCACCTTCTCCGTCATTTTCAACATCATCCACAGCACAAACACCCAAACCTGGATCTTCCAAAAAGAGAAAAACAAATTGACCATTGACAAATTCAATGGAAAAAGAAAATGAAAATTTGAAATAAATTAGTGTGCAATTGGCCAATAAAAATAATCATAAATAAAAAGGTGTTGGTTGATAGATTCGTTTCAGAACATGGTCAATAAATTAGGAAAAATTATGAAATTCAAAAAGGACAAGTTGTAAGAAATTAAAAAGCATCTACATAAACCAAGAGACATAATAAGGAAATGGAAAAACAATGCAAAAATACGCAATCATAATTTTTTAATGCATAAACTAAAAGCTCAAGAAATTGAATTGCAGTTAAAAACTATAGAGCTTGAGGAGAAGAAGCTTGCTGCAGAATACAAAAGTAAATAAAAAATAAAATCAAAGTGGTTAATAGCACTTAGATTTTTTTAATATTTTTTTATTATAAGACTGAATATGTGATATGAATTGTTTTTATTTTTTTGTTTTTGATATGTATACATATGTAGATATCCTGCAGGAGATCCAACTAGTGTCCAACTGGTATTTTACTAGTACAGAAACCACTACCACTAGTTCCCAACTATAAACTTTCCTATAACATATTAATGCTCAAATTAGCATTGAGTGTGTTTAGAAAATTACTAGTGCCATTGGTAATAGTTTAGGACTAGTGTATTACCAGTTCTTTTGTAAAGAAAAAAATTCTTTAAAATTGGTAATTTTAACGAATTTTTCTTAAAATTGGTCATCAGTTCTCGTTGTACATTCATAGTGAACAGTCGATTTAGCGGAGTTTTTATTTCTTACTAAACAAAAAAAATCGTACGAAAAAATATTCGGAATACATATTGTTATTGTTAGCTTTATTTGAATTGCTAATATTTTTTACATAGTCATAATTAACAAAAACAAAAAAACCGTAATAAAAAAAAAAAAAAAACAAACAAACAAACAAAAGTGCCCTTGAGGAATACTCAATATGAGTACCTCAAAAACAAATAATTGTGAAGTGAGTTCTAATGGCAGAAATGCCTATTTTAGTGTGAGTTCTGAAGCTCTTAATGAAAATAATAAAAATAAAAAATCTGATGATAGACTTACTGAGAGCTCTGAAGCTCTTTATGATAACAAAATAAATAAGAAGACTTTTTTTAACGGCGAGGCCACTTTTTCGTCAGCGATCAACTTCGCTTTGTCCAATGCCAACTAGTGATTCGTTAACATTACCGTTGCCTAGTACTTCTACATTTAACTCAGCGATATCATCCGCTTCGGGCTCGTGGTCATCACTTAACCAAGTTTTTACTGAAGTTAAGAGCAGCCCAAAACCCAATGTCCAAGTGGGAATGGACAGATATATAACAGTGGTAAAGCGCGGACGAAGCCCAAAGTCTTCGCAAATTTCATCTGCTCCAAAAATGTCTAGGGATAACAGTGCATCCTCTATTAACCGTCTAAATCGTTTTCAAATATTACAAGTTGACAACAACGAACCCGATGTATCTACGAACAAAACATCCAAGCCGCCTCCAATCTATTTGAGAGAAAAAAATTCAAACGCTCTTATAAAAAATTTAATTTCAGTTATTGGTGAGAATAAATTTCACATCGTTCCAATAAAACGTGGTAGCATTGATGAAACCAAAATTCAAATTTATGAAGAAAAAGATTTTCGCAAACTGATTACTGAATTTGAAAAAAGCAAAAAAAGCTTCTACACATATCAGCTTAAAAGTGCTAAAGGCCTGCAGATCGTATTGAAGGGCATGGATTCCTATGTTGCTCCCGAAGAAATAAAAGAAGCACTCGTCCTCCAGGGATTTAAGGTAAAAAATGTATCTAACATAATAAATAGGGAGAAGATTCCTCAACCTCTATTTCGCATCGAACTTGAGCCAAAAGATATAAACTTGAAAAAAGGCGAGACTCATCCAATTTACAATTTAAAATATCTCTTATACCGAAAAATAACAGTTGAAGAACCACACAAGCGTTCTGGACCCGTACAGTGCCATAATTGTCAAGAATATGGTCACACAAAAACTTACTGCAAGTTACCTTCAGTTTGTGTTATCTGCGGTGAATTGCACGGTACTGCTGGTTGTACTAAGCCTGAAGATCTAGCAGAAAAAAATGTAGTAATTGTGGAGGTAATCACACCGCTTACTACAGAGGATGTCCTGTCTATTATTTCGTTAAACAGACTATGGGCAAAAACCTAAATTAGCTCCAGCACAAACAGCTTACGCTTACTCCGCCACTTTTGCTCAAATGAGCCAACCTCTCACTTCACGTGTATCGTATACCGATGCAGCTAAGACTAGTTATGTTCCCACACAAAATATTCCGCCTCAAAATAATTCAACGAATGCAAACTCAAGCTTTAACTTTAGTCGCCTTGAAGCTACAATTTGGTGCAAACTATAAATAATTTTACAACAAATATGACTACCATTTTTTTTTTTTTTTTTTTTTTATACATATATTTGTTTATTGTATCTTCAAATATGAACTAACAATAAGTGATCAAATCTTAAAGCTAAAATATAATTGTTTAGCCCGACCAGTGTCGGCCAAAACTTAGTGATAATTTAAATAATACAAAGTAGTGATAATCAAAAAGGAAAATTAAATGTATTTTCAAGCATTCCCATCTAGAGTGATGAGTATAAGAGCCCTTGTGTCCCTCTTTTTTAGGCGGATGTGACCATTAAAATTCAAAATATTACGAGCAAGCGGATTAGGATGTGACTCGAGTTTTGTTAAGTATTTGCCTGCGTATCTTGCAATTTCTTCAGTCACTAGTGGCATTCTTAAATCACGATGCAAATTTGAATTCTTAATATACCATGGAGCAGATGTTATTAACCTTAAAATTTTGTTTTGCCTACGTTGAATTCTCTCTACATTGGAGGCTGAAGCAGTGCCCCATAACTGGATACCGTAACACCATATTGGCTTTAAAAGCGACTTGTATAATAAAAGTTTACAGTCCAGGCTAAGTATTGAATTTCTGCCAATCAACCAGTGTATTTGAGATAACTTAAGTTTCATCTGAGTTAGCTTAAAGTCAATATGATGTTTCCATGTAAGTCTTCGATCAAGGTGTATACCAAGGTATTTCACTTGGGAGTGTTGAGGAATATTTTGATTATTGATTCGAATTGGGGAACAAGTATCTCTTCTTAGGGTAAACGTTATATGGACACACTTTTGTTCATTTACCTTAATTCTCCATAAGTTCAACCACATTTCCAATTGTGTAATATGTTCTTGTAAATATCGGGAAGCCTCGTGAGGGTTTTCATGCATACTAAGGCAGGCTGTATCATCGGCAAACGTAGATGTATGGATATTGCTGCTCAAAGGCATATCACAAGTATAGATCAAATACAAAACTGGCCCCAGTATGCCCCCCTGTGGCACACCGGATGATATAGATTCGGGCACACTCATGAATTCTCCTTCCACAACCGTGAACTTCCGGGTAGTGATGTAACTTTCTAATAAATTCACTAAATTTATTGGTAGATATGATTTTAATTTTAGAATTAGACCTTCATGCCACACTTTATCAAAGGCCTGAGAAACGTCAATAAACAGGGCAGAACAATACATTTTTTCTTCAAAAGTTCTTCTTATAAATTGCACCAATCTATGAGTTTGTTCAATGGTGCTATGCTGACTTCTAAAACCAAATTGATGGTCTGGGATGCACCCACCATCAGTTAAAATTGGGGACAATTTTGTCATGAGCAGCTTTTCGAAGAGTTTTGACAATCACCCTTATTCCAGTTGTCGTCATCGACGTCACTTTAACACAACACCAAAAAATTGGGGCTTGTTTACTCGCTCTCGAAAACAATTTTGCGCAACTGAAAAAATATTTCCGTTCCCTAAGGTCTAGAAAATAGCATAAACCTGCAAACAGTAGTCAGTTGTTTTCGATAACGGATACACGAGCACTAATTTTTTGGTGTTATGTTAAAGTGACGTCGATGACGACAACTGGAATAAGGGTGATTGTTGATAGCAGACTTATTGGCCTGTATGACTCAGCCATGGTAAGGTCTTTGCCCGGCTTTGGAATCATTTTGACCTTCGCAAGCTTCCAGCTTTGTGGATAATACTCCAGTCGTAAAATGGAGTTAAAAATAAATAACAGGATTCTAATTGCAATATGGGGCAAGTTTATCAGCATATTGTTACTTATTCCATCAATACCTGGAGCTTTCTTCGGGTTGAGTTCAGCAATTAGTTTCTGAACATCACGCGTCTTAAATTTTATGGTTCGAGGGGGTAGCGCAACTACACTTGGTAAATCAACAACACCAGTACATGTGTTTGGGGTAAATACGGATTTTAAATGCCCAACAAATATGTTACCTTTTTCAGTATCGCTTCTGGCGCAACCTCCGGTAGAAGTGCGCAGAGGTGGTCTATATTCAACGGGTGTTTTAAGCTTTCTAGCAGCTCGCCACAAGGAGTAATTAGATGCAGGTGTGGCATCAAGATTTTCCAGATAATTTTTAAGACATACAGTTTTTTCATATGCCAGCAGCTCTTGGAGTCGTCTAGTGCACTCTTTAAATCTAATTTTATTTTGGGGTGATCTGTGCTGTTGCCATTCCCTTCTAGCTGTCCTTTTTTCACGTAAAAGACGTTCAATGTCTGTAGAATAAATTCTATTAAACCCAGTCTGCGGATGGGAAGTAGTGGCATGTTCAGCAGCCTGTTTAATATTTTCGTTAAGATTTTCAATGTTAGATTCAATATGACCTGGTGTTCTTAGGTTAATATTTTCCGTACAATGGCTACTGAGGTATTTTTTGAACCCCAGCCAATTAACACGGTTGATCATCTTTACATATGGGACAGGGAAGTCACTTCTTAGTGGGCTACAAATTGTAACAATCGTGGGAGAGTGATCGGAGGAGAGATCTACAGAAGCTTCAACATGAATTAATTCCCTAGTGATATTTTTCATGACTCCAAAATCTATAACATCCGGAATTTTTTGTATGTCCGTAGGCCAGTAAGTGGGCTCCCCACTTGAAATGACGTCCAAGCCCATTTTTGAAATTGTGTTGAACAACGCTCGTCCTCTAGGTGTGATAAGACGCGAACCCCAGAAAGTATGTTTTGCATTATAGTCTCCAGCTGCTACGAAACAAGGGCCAAGAGATTTGTAGAAATCCTCGTATTGATCCTCAGTAATTGCGAATCTAGGAGGGGAGTAAATTGATGATATGACAAAATTTGTGCAAAAATTTTCGATACAAATATTCGTTGCTTGTAGATGTTCTTCACAAACGTTATCAAGGACATAGTGTTTGAGTCTTGACTTAATTAGAATTGCTGACCCACCGCATGCTCTCCCCCTCGGGTCCTTTGAATCATATAGAGTGTAACCATTTATTTTAAATAAGATCCTTGAAGTCAAATGAGTCTCAGAGACCAACATTATGTCAATATTTTTTTCCATGAGGAAGTGCTCAAGTTCAAATATGACTACCATGATGCAAGAAATGCTGAGAATGCAGAATACTCTGCTTCAAGCATTAATTAACAAGCCATGAACACGTTAAAAATATGTTTCTGGAACGCAAACGGCATTCGCCAACATAAAAATGAACTTGAGCACTTCCTCACGGAAAAAAATATTGATATAATGTTGGTTTCTGAGACTCATTTGACTTCAAGAAGTCTATTCAAAATTAATGGCTACATTTTATATGATTCAAAGAACCCATGAGGAAGAGCTTGCGGGGGATCAGCAATTTGAATAAAGTCAAGACTCAAGCATTATATTCTTGACAACATTTGTGAAAAACATCTACAAGCAACGAATATTTGTATCGAAAATTTTTGCAAAAATTTTGTCATATCATCAATTTACTCCCCTCCTAGATTCGCAATTACTGAGGATCAATACGAGGATTTCTACAAATCTCTTGGCTCTTGTTTCGTAGCAGCTGGAGACTATAATGCAAAACATATAGTCTCCAGCGTCTTATCACACCTAGAGGACGAGCGTTGTTCAACACAATTTCAAAAATGGGCTTGGACGTCATTTCGAGTGGGGAGCCCACTTACTGGCCTACTGACACATAAAATTCCGGATATTAGTCGAAGCTTCCCTTGATCTATCGTCCGATCACTCTCCCACGATCGTTACAATCTGTAGCCCAATGAGAAGTGCTCTACCTCACCCATATGAAAATGGTCAGTCGTGTTAATTGGTTGCGATTCAAAAAATATCTTAGTAGTCATTGCACTGAAAACATTAAGCTAAGAACTCATGACGATATTGAATCTAATATTGCTAATCTTAACGAAAATATTAAGCAGGCAGCTGAACATGCCACTTCCTCCCATCCGCTGACTGGGTTCAACAGAATATATTCTACAGATATTGAACTTCTCGTATGTGCAAAAAGAAGAGATAGAAGAGAATGGCAACAGCACAGATCACCCCAAAATAAAATTAGATTAAAAGAGTGCACTAAAAGACTCCAAGAACTTCTTGCATATCAAAAAAATGCATCTCTTAAAAACTATCTGGAAAATCTCGATGTCTCACCAGCATCTAATTATTCTTTGTGGCGCGCTGTGAAAAGAATTAAAACACCCGTTGAGTTTAAATCACCTCCGCGCACTTCTAACGGAGTTTGGGCCAGGAGTGATATTGAAAAAGGTAACTTGTTTGCAAAGCATTTAAAATCCGTATTTATCCCAAACACATTTACTGGTGTTGTTGATTTCCCGAGTGTAGTTGCGCTACCCCTTCGTCCCATAAAATTTAAAATGTGTGATGTACAAAATCTAATTGCTGAACTCAACCCGAAGAAAGCACCGGGTATTGATGGAATTAGTAACCAAATGCTAATAAAATTGCCTCGTATTGCATTTAGAATCATGTTATTCATTTTTAATGCCATTTTACGACTAGAGTATTATCCCCACAGCTGGATGCTTGCCAAATATAAAATGATTCCAAAGCCGGGCAAAGATCTGATCTAGGCAGAATCATACAGGCCAATAAGGATGCTATCAATAATGTAACAACTTTTCGAAAAACTGCTCATGTCAAAATTGTCCCCAATTCTAATTGGTAGTGGGTGCATCGCAGACCATCAGTTTGGTTTTAGAAGTCAGCATAGCACCATTGAACAAACGCATAGATTGGTTCAATGTATAAGAAGAACATTTGAAAAAAAGAAGTACTGTTCTGCACTGTTTATTGACGTTTCGCAGGCATTTGATAAAGTGTGGCATGAAGGCCTAATTTTAAAATTAAAATCGTATCTACCAATAAATTTGGTGAATTTATTAGAAAGTTACATTACTACCCGGAAGTTCACGGTTGTGGAAGGCGAATTCATGAGTGTGCCCGAATCTATATCATCCGGTGTGCCACAGGGGGGCATACTGGGGCCAGTTTTGTATTTGATTTATATTTGTGATATGGCTTTGAGCAGTAATATCCATACATCTACGTTTGAAGATGATACAGCTTGCTTAAGTATGCACGAAAATCCTCATGAGGCTTCGCGATATCTACAAGAACATATTACACAACTGGAACTATGGTTAAAATTATGAAGAATTAAAGTAAACGAGCAAAAGTGTGTTCAGGTAACATTTACCCTGCGAAGAGATACTTCTTCCCCAATTCGAATCAACAATCAAGTTGTTCCTCAGCATTCACATGTAAAATACCTTGTTATACACCTTGATCGACGACTTACATGGAAACACCATATAGACTCAAAGCTAATACAAATGAAACTTAAACTAGCTCAGATATATTGGCTGATTGGTAGAAATTCAAGACTCAGCCTAGACTGCAAACTTTTATTATACAAGTCACTTTTGAAGCTAATATGGTGCTACGGAATTCAGTTATGGGGCACTGCTTCAGCTTCTAACGTCGAGAGAATCCAACGAAGGCAAAACAAAATTTTACGTTTGATAACATTGGCTCCATGGTACATTAAAAACTCAAATATACATCGTGATTTGAATATGCCACTAGTGATTGAAGAAATAGCAAAATACGCAGGCAAATATTTAACAAAACTCCAGTCACATCCTAATCCGCTTACTCGTAACATCTTGAATTTTACTGGCCACATCCGCTTGAAAAAGAAGAACACAAGGGCTCTTATACTCAACACTCCAGATGGGATTGCTTGAAAATATTTTTTTTCTCTTTTTTTTTTTGATTATCACTACTTATGTATTATTTATAACTATCACTAAGTTTATGTCCGACAGTGGTCGGGCCTAATACTTATATTTTAGATTTAAGATTTGAATACTTATTGTTAGTTCATAATTGAAGATACAATAAATAAATAAATGTATTAAAAAAAAGTTGGTAATTTTATTCCTTTGTTACCCAGTGACAACTGCTAGTTAAAATTCGCAATTATTTATCAAAATTAAAAAATACAAAAAGGAAATTATAATTATTTGTTTATATTTATTTTTGGATGAACCTAAAATTTTAACAATTGTATGATACCAATTTTCATACAGTGCACGATGTTAGACAGTCAAAATTTATTTTGCAATGTGGTGCCTTGGAACTACTTCATATACTAGTACTCATCTAAACTAGTAATTTTACACAACTTTAACTCTTTTCGCACTAGTTCTTGTTGTTCTAGTAGTTATACTAGTAGTATCTAGTCAATTGACGCCTATTCTCCTGCAGGGTACATATACATATGCAAGTTAAGGTATTTGATTTTTATTTTATTTTAATCTTTTCCCACCGTTTATGCTGACGACATGTCTATGGAAATAAAGGTGTTGGGTTTCGCAATTTGTTCTCTCATGAAAAATATGCTTTTTGTGCAAAATTCTAAAACTGTAAACAGGTACTAATTGTGAGTACTGTGGTAATTTTAAGTTAGTCTTAAGTGTACTATTAACTGGTGAATAATAAAGAATAGAAAATAAAAAATAAATTTTTTTTTAATCTTTTTTTGAACAAACAATTTAATTGGGGGCTCAACCGGGATCCTCCATCGAAGTAATATCCTGAAAACAAAAAGTAAGGATTCGGTCGAGTGATCTAAAAAAGACAAATAAATTTCCTGATAAGGGAGAAAAAACAAATTATCCTTTAAAAGAAAACCAGGAAATATAACAATAAAGTATCCTGATAAAAGGAGAAAACAAGAACGAAATAAATAAATTTTTGTAAAAATAAATATTGAAAAGTTAACAAGGATTCTAATCCTAAAACTGATGATTTCTAATATGTAACAAAACATTAGAAAATAAATCGAAGATATAAAAATATAATTACGTGACCAAGTGAAGTTATTTCTATGAATGTGCCTTGAAGAAACCAAACCTAAAAAAAAGGAAATAATAAAAAGACAAGCTCAAAAATATAAAATAAGAAAACACTGAATATTTGCGAATCAGCAGAAGAAGTTTAATCAAATGAAAACAAATCATCAGTAACACAACCGTGAGGAATACAACAGAATTCAACATCATTATACCAAGCGTGAGGAATACAACAGAATCCAGAGAATTACTAGTAGTAAGTTTTTATCTGTAATTTTGATTGTGGTTTTTGTAATTTGTTGAGTTAAGAAATTGAGAAATTAAATTTATTGAAATCTTATAAATTTTGTGAATAAGTAAAAAAAAAATATAATTGTAAATCTGGTGGCAAGCTGGATCAAGTCAAAGAATTAGATAAACTTATTGAGTCATTTAGTTCGTTAAAAACTAGCAGAAGCATGACTACTACGGACCAGATGAAGGAGTTGATAGAAGCTCATATAGGTCCATTGCAGACAAAAATAACTCAGTTGACATTAGACCTGAGACGTTTAACACAGTCAAATACAGTTACAGAATATAAGACACAAATTATTGATAATTCCGTCAGGTGCGAGGAAACGTTAGATGTAATAAAATCCTTGCCAACATTCGATGGAAAAATTTCATACGTTAGCTGGCGTGAAGCTGCCAATAACTCGATGAGATTATATGTTAAGAACAGCCGAAAATATTACGCTGCCTTAACAATATTACGAAATAAAATCATTGAAGAGGCGAACGATTTATTGACCAATCATGGGACAGTGTTGAACCTTGACGCTATTATGAGTAGACTGGACTTTGCGTACGCCGACAAACGTCCTATTCACCTTATAGAACAAGAATTAAGTGTTATGAGACAGGGACAATCTACTATTTTAGAATATTATAATAAGGTAAATCAGGGATTAACTTCGCTGATTAATAAAACTATCATGACACATAGTCCCATGACTCAGACTTAACACACGTATTAAATAATAAGAACAGGCAATATGCCCTTCGAGTTTTTATAACAGGACTAAATGCCCCACTCTCAAATATTCTTTTTTCCCTTTCGCCCAGTGACTTGCCTAATGCGTTGGCTAAAGCACAGGAATTGGAATCAAACAATCTCCGGGCTACATTTGCTTTACAATTCGATCGCACCCAAACTCAAAATAATAGCAATAGGAACCAAAACATTTTGAGGCTAGCTCCAAACATACCTCACAGATTCCAAAATAATCACCGCCATCGATCTGAACATAATCCCCATTCGGCTCCAGTACCAATGGAAGTCGATTCCTCCTTAAGTAAATGGCAAAGGCCAACCAACAATTTCCAACAAAATACAAATCGTCATTTTACTCGTCCATTTTATGACAATAGAAGGGGACCCTCAGGTTACAACCAAGCTGTAAAGCGCGAACTTCCTTTCAGTGTGCAACAAAGCACACAGCCTCAGAGAAAATTTCAAAGAATTAATAATATAGTGGAGGATGCTTTTTTAGAAGAAGGATTGGACTCCCCTTCTTCTACCGCACTAAATTAGACGGGAGCAAAATAAAAATTCTAATTGACACAGGAGCAACTAACTGCTACTGTAAAAAGAATATATTACCCAATAGACAAAAATTAGTTGTAAGAAAGCGAGTGAAAACAGTTCACGGCTTTTCACTTCTGACACATTACTATGAAACAACATTACTTAACGTTAAAGAGCGTTTTTACGAGATGGACAACATGGAATATGACGTGTTAATAGGTATAAGCCTGCTAAAAAGGGCAAACGTTGCAATAGATTTAGAAAATGAAATAATAACTTATGGGAAAAATAAGGAAAATATTTATGTAGAATCAAACCAAGAAAAGTCGGAAGAAACGTCCCTTAACAATATTCTGGATGTGGATACACTTCGGAATAATATAATAAATGATATAAAAAGAACTCATTCTAGTATAAACACCGTGCTACCATTTCGCACGGACGTTAAAGCGGAAATTAGAACAATTGTTGAAACTCCAATCTGGAGTAAACAATATCCTTATCCTTTATCCGCCAATGCTTTTGTAAACAAAGAAATAGGAAATTTACTGAAGGATGGAATCATTCGTCCAAGTAAAAGCCCGTATAATTCACCGATCTGGGTAGTACCAAAGAAAGGTACAAATGAAGACGGTACTCCGAAAATGCGGATGGTTGTTGATTATAAGAAAATTAATGAACAAACGATTGCGGACAAGTATCCAATTCCAGACTGCAATGTCATTCTTTCAAATCTGGGAAGAGCCAAATTCTTCTCTACAATAGACCTTGAATCTGGTTTTCACCAAATATTGATGAAACCAGATGACATTGAAAAAACTGCGTTTTCCGTCAACAACGGGAATTATGAGTTCGTAAGGATGCCATTTGGTCTAAAGAACGGTCCTGGAATTTTCCAGAGAGCCATGGACGATATCCTACGAGAATTCGTTGGCAAAATATGTCACGTCTACATGGACGATATTATCGTCTTCTCGGATAGTCTTGAAGCCCATATTGAGCACCTGCAAACTATAATTGAAACATTAAAAAATTCCCACATGAAAATATCCTTGGAAAAATCCAAGTTCTTTCAACAAGAAGTTGAGTTTTTGGGTTATATAGTAGCCCACAATGTCATTAAGACTAACCCAAACAAAATACAAACAATTTTAGATTACCCCAAACCAACAACACTTAGGCAATTAAGAAGTTTTTTGGGAATGACGGGGTAGTACCGAAAATTTATATCAGGCTATGCAAGAATTGCAAAACCTTTAACGAAATATTTAACTGCAGAAAACGGAAGGATCTCTCAGCACATGTCAAAGAAAACTGAAATAAAATTAGATAACGAAGCCATTGATGCCTTTGAGAAACTGAAAAATCTCCTAATAAATCAAGTTGAACTCACACAGCCTGATTTTTCGAAGAAGTTTGTGCTTACTACGGATGCCTCTAACGCTGCAATAGGAGCGGTGTTAACACAAGAAGGCAAACCAATTACGTTTATTTCTAAAACACTAACTCCAACCGAATCAAATTACGCGACTAATGAAAAAGAGCTTTACGCTATCGTCTGGTCATTAAAAACACTAAGAAACTATCTCTACGGTGTCAAAGATCTAGAAATTTATACTGACCACCAACCATTGTCCTTCGCTATTTCAACGCGCAATCCAAACCATAAGATAAAGAGATGGCGATCTTTTATCGAAGAATTTTCACCAAAAATAATATACAAGCCAGGAGTAAGTAATGTAGTGGCAGACGCTTTGTCTAGACAAGTTTTAAATAATATTTCTGACGATCCATCAGATACAGGAACACAACATTCTGCCGAGAGTAGCGAAGATAATCTTATACCCGAAACCGGGAAACCATTGAATGAATTTAAGCAACAGGTCTTGTTGTCGAAGAATAACTTTACAATTCATGAGTCAGTAACCAATTTTGGTCGGACTCGCCATATAATCGAATATGATTCTAGAGAGAATCTTTTAACAATATTGAAGGAATTTTTGCAACCAAGTCTGGTGACGGCGATATATTGCACACCGGAGGACTTGTACGACTTTAAAGAAACAGTAAAAAATGTTTTTACCAACAAATTTGTTTATACACAAATATTTGCTGTTGACGTCACAAATACAGACGACCAACAGAGTATTATTGAACAGACTCACACCAGGGCTCATAGAAACTGCAAGGAAAATTGCAGGCAAATATACAAGCAATATTATTGGCCAAAAATGGTAGACCATTTTAAGCAGTATATAAAACACTGCGAAATTTGTAATAAATCAAAATATAACAGACATCCACAAAAAATAAAAATAGGAGAGGCTCCTATTCCTGAAAGGGAGGGTGAGTACCTGAACTTGGACATTTTCTATGCCCAAAACCTGAAATTTATTACGTGTATTGATTCTTATTCAAAATTTCTGGTAATTAAGCAAATTGATGATAAGTTGAATTTGGGTGAAAAAGTATTGGAAGTCCTTCAAAGTTTTCCAAATGTGAAAAAATTCACATTGGACAATGAGCCAGGTTTTACGACAGCCCAGTTTAAGTCACTGATGCAAAGGTTAAGAATAGAACTGTACTACTGTACACCAAGACACAGCTCCACAAATGGACAAGTGGAAAGGGTTCATTCCACTTTGGTAGAATTGGCAAGATGCATTAAAAACGAATTTCACGTGCTGGATGACTCTGAGTGTTTTTATAGAGCAAGCCAGCAATACAATCAGTCATATCATTCAGTAACTGGAGAAAAACCGATTGATGTTTTCTTTAATAAAATTGCGCATGCAAATTTAGTTAGCAAATTAAGAACTGCGCAAGCAAAGATGTTACAGAGAAGTAAAGACAGTACCGTAAAGATTTATCAACCGAATGATGTAATTTATGAGAAAATTATTGGACAGAGAAACAAACTCGAACCGCGTTTTAAAAGACAAAAAGTTAAGGAAGACTTAGGGGACAAAGTAAAGATACACTCACGAAACAGAATAATCCATAAGACTAACATTAAGAATTGACTTTTTAAATTTAAATTTTTTTAGGATATGGACAAATTGCTGATACTGCTTTTAGCACTATTCCAGGTTTGTAAACTGGAGATTCAAATATTGGACTATACTAACTCTCAGTTAATACCAATTCATCTTGGTCATGCTCGACTTCAAAACGGAAATTTTAAACTGATACATATCTTGGACTTAGGAAAATTTTTAGACTCAGAAAAGTTTCCCTACAACAATTTAGAAGAAGCCTTAGGTTTTGCTGACATCAGAGTAGCCACAAATGATGCTACAATAATATATATTGTAAGTTTGCCAGCTATAAACCAGATTATTTGTGAAAAGTTATTGATTAAAGCCGTGAAGAAAAATAACAAAGTTATAAAGCTAAGTACCGAAAAATATATCAAATGTAAAAATGAAACTTATGAAATAAGAGGAGAATGTAAACAAATTAATGATTTAAGCATCTGTAGTAAAAATAATCTATTAGATATAAGTAATACAAAATGTGTAACACAGATCTTGTCAAGTAAGAATCATAATTGTACATTTGTAAACAATCAGCATGTTCCTTCTGTGGAAGAAATCTATCCAGGGACAATTCTATTAAATCAATTTAAAGGTTCCTTAAAAGTTGCGAAAACAACCCCGAGTTTCGCAGTGTTAATGACCTGCCAATTCTTTGAACAATCGAGACGATTGATTTTTACAAAGGGGGGAGTTAAGGTATTTGATTTTTATTTTATTTTAATCTTTTCCCACCGTTTATGCTGACGACATGTCTATGGAAATAAAGGTGTTGGGTTTCGCAATTTGTTCTCTCATGAAAAATATGCTTTTTGTGCAAAATTCTAAAACTGTAAACAGGTACTAATTGTGAGTACTGTGGTAATTTTAAGTTAGTCTTAAGTGTACTATTAACTGGTGAATAATAAAGAATAGAAAATAAAAAATAAATTTTTTTTTAATCTTTTTTTGAACAAACAATTTAATTTGCATACATATTGTTACGTAAAAATATTCCTACAGGGTTAATGCTAAGAAACATCTAGAATAAAGCAAAGAATTAAATAAACAAACGCAGCACATACCTACATACGTGAATAAAAGTAAACAGCCAACAACAACTACAAGCGCCTGTTTATTAATGTACATAGCTATTTATTAATCTAGATGTGGTTAAAATATATTTGAGACTCATCATGCCATGTTCTTATATTATAATAATATTGTTAAATACGACAACAGTATTATTTAATATAATAATAATATTTTGTTTTTCAATCATATATTTATTGGATCTCTTGTTTAAAACAGCTGTGCGTTAAATCCGAAATAAAAATAAAATAATATTGTTGAAATAAAATATATATATAGAAATGTATACTTACAGATGTATGTGTGTATAAATGGATAAACATATGTACGTATGTATATGTTTTTATTTATCTACCATTTTGTTTGTTTGTACTTTATTTATTTATTTATTTAACACGGCGCTGCAATACCAATAGCTTACAAACGAAACACTGAACTGACAGAAAATGTTTCTGAAAAAGATTTTTTTTAAACTTAACATAGTATGGCTTTGAATAACATTATATTGTTATTTGAATTATATTATTTTTAAATAATAACAATAATTATATTGCAGTCACAAATTTTTAACAATTAATTTTTATTATACTCTAACCATATCAAACATTTTTATGAATATAATAATTAATATTGTTTTTCAACCATTCTACAACCATATCTTTTCTTTGCGTGTATACTTAACGAAATCAAGATTTCCAATCCCCATCACTGGTGTGAAGCTTGAATAGAGAGCAAAGCACGTATCGTGTAAACATACTGTTAGTTATTATGATATTTTAAAAAATAGCACTACCCGCATTTATAAGATTATGTACATATATAATTATAAGATATATATATAACATATACGTTTTTGAACTATTTCATCAATTTCATTTATTCAAATCATAGTTTTTTCATACATAATTTTTATTTCAGGAATCTGCGAATTTGAGGAAAGTGATGAAAACGTTGAGGAGGATCTAAATGAATTTGAAGAATTACTTAACAAATTCCATGAGTTCAAAGATGTTTCCCAAACTATGTGCAGAGAAGATGTTCTTAAAAACGCGGAAAACCTTGCACACCTTTTCGCAAAAATGTTGAATGAAGATTAAATATATATACATGTGTACATACTTATATTACAAAACAATATAGCAAGTTTTTATTTATTATATTTTAGACCATTCTTTTGCATGTGGAATTGAAATATAAATAAGATATTTCGTATTGAATATTAATGGATTTATCTTTGCGCTTTTCTACATAAAAATCAATGCAGTGCGAAAATAAAATTAATGCGTAATCATATAATTATCAAGATGATTTATAAATTGCCATATTTATTTAAGCATGTTTGACGCTAATGCGGTTTGTTAAAATATTTTTTGAAGTTCTGTTCCCAAAATTAAGTCACATGATTTTCAATTACAAAACAGCTACCAGATTTCTACAGGGGTTCAATTCTGTAGACCGTTTCTGTGTTTCTCGCAACATGAAATTGATTTGCCCTACATCTTGATAATTGTGTTCTACTTGTTGCTTTGTTTGGCTACCCTCTTTCTTTTGGTTTAAGCACTTGTAGCATTTTTTAATATGAATGCTAAAAAGAAAAATTTTATCTGCGCTATATGTACTAAAGTGTAAAAAACTGTAAAAATTGCAAGTATGGACGAGGAATAGCAAATCCAAAAAACTTGGATAATGAGATTTCCTCCGTGGAAGTAAAGCTCAAACAAGGATTGGGTGAAATCTGTAAAGAGATGGATGGATGGATTTACACCAGAAAAACTAGATGGAGATGGGTTTTTGCCACTAAGTTCGAGACATACATAGATATGTGCATAAGTTTGTTTAAATTAGATATAACAGCCTGTTAAGATAAAGTTCAAAATGTGGAAGAAATTTAGTATTTTTGTTACATCTCTGGTGGCAAAATAGGTTTACGGTATAATTCATAACAATTCATTATTTCAGCTTTAATCTGTACATTACTTATGAAACAGATTTTGCTTTATTAAACTCTAATAAAAATTTGTATTCATAACTGATTAATACCAGTGAGTTAACTACTAAACGATTTTGCTTCTTTTGTAATTTTATGTTGGCAACATCATGCTACTTTCGCTCTCATTTTATGTTTAGTGATGCATACAACGAAGAATCGATTATCTAGGTAGTCTATTTGAGTCGAAAAAAGTAAATAAAAATAAATAAATAAATAAATAAATAAATAAAAAAATAAATAAACCAAAAAAAAAATTATATGTTACAAAAATTGTATTTAAACACATTTACATATATTCGGCTGATATATAATATATAATATTGCAAATACCCATTTTATAGCGGTCGATTATGCATCACTATTTTGTTTTAATTTTAAAATGTTATTGTACATAAATACATATATATATATATATATAAGCATGCAGTACCATACAAACATACGTATGCTTGTACTTACATATGTCCTTATGTTTATAATTCTACTTTTTTTCCCAATGAATGGGATTTCTTTAATTTTCAACATGTACCAATTTACATAAATTAATACATTTGCCCAAGAACATTATTCAGGAGACATGCATAAGAATAAACAAGAAACATTGAGAGACCACAGAAAATCTCACATAAGGGATAAAAAAATCAAGAAAATATTATTTATAATTGTTTATCAAATGCTTAAAGTAGCATGGAGGCTAAATTAAAAATCTCTGAGTTATGAAACGTTTATTAAACGTCTAATAGACTATTAAGCATTTATGAATACACATTTAGTGATTTTTGACTATTAATGTGTTATTAAACTGTTAATAATCATTTATGAATTAGACCGTTAGTATTTTTATTTTTATAGGGATATGGCAGGGATTCGAAAATGGACATATTAAATTTTTATTGTCACTGGACCATTCTAAGGCATTCTACACGATAGACATGATATAATCACTAAAAAACTGAAAAACTTTTTTGAATTTACGAACATGCTAACTAAACTTATAGATTGATATTTTTCGAATCGCACACAATCGGTATTTGTAAACCACTCAATAGGAGAGTTATTCTTATTGATTATTATTATTTTCCCTTTATGCCAACGCTTTGTCAAAACAGCTTTCTAAATGCAATATCCACTTATACGCAGTTGACGTACAGCTTACATTAAGTAGCCCAATGAAAAATATTACTTCAGGTACATATATCCAATCTAAACGACGACTTCGGGTAAATTTACCTATGGGCCAGTGTTAATGGACTCTGTTTTAATCCGAGAAAATCTTAATGCATTATTATATGAAAAAAAGCCTTAGTTCCTTCCATTATCAATGGCATTGTTTTAAATGGTGAGAAAATTTAAATTCTTAACGAAGCGAAAAATCTTGGGAGTGATCACATAAATTCTCTGGTTGGTCAAACCTATGTTAAGCTAAGAGCGCTCTGGTCCACACAGCATTTCACTCCATTAAGAAACAACACCTTAATTGCCAAAACGTACCTGATTCCTTCCCAACTACATCTAATCTCATTGAAGCTTCATAGTAAATAGACGTCTTAGCGTTATCTTTCTTACATACATACTTAACAAAGCAAATCATACAAAAAAGTATTCGTCGTACATACATAAATATTCGTAATATATGTTGACTTTGATAAATAAGCTTTATTTGAGTTGCTAAGATTTTTTAAATAGATATAACAAAAAAACCACAAACAACGTGACATTGAGGAATCTCAAAAGAAAAAATTGCGAAGTGAGTTCTAACGGCAGAAATGCCTATTTTACGTTGAGTTTTTAAACTCTTCACGAAAACAATAAAAAAATCTGATGAACGGCAAAGCCACTTTTTCCTAGCCTAGTATTTCTTCATTTAAGTCAACGATATCATCCTTTTTCTGCCTCGAGTTCATCACTTAATTTATCACTTATTAGAAAACTACTGTGGGCCATTGGTTATAATACTTTTCACATCATTCCAATTACCTCGTTAATATTGACGAAACAAAAATACATACGAATACATGGGGAAAAAGATTTCCGAAAAGTGTAACAAAATTTAAAAAAAATAAAGACAGTTTTTATACATACCAACTTAAGAGTGCTAAGGGCCTTCAGTAGTATTTATGGGGGTCGATTCATATGTTCACCCTGAAGAAGTAAAATGTGCACTCATCGTCCATGGATTTAAGGTAAAAAATTTTACTAATATAATAAACAGAGAAAAGGTCCTCCAACCCCTATTTTGGGTTCAACTCGAGCCGAATGACATACAATTTAAAAAAAATTAACCCATCCAATTTATAGCGTAAAGTTTCTCTTCCACCGAAAAACCACAGTTGAATCTCCACATAAGCGTTCAGGCCCCGTACAGTGCCATAATTGCGATTGTATATTCTTTCGTTAGGAAGACAATGATGCAAAAACTCACTCCGTTACTTGTGCTCAAATGATCCAACCAATTGCCTCACGTGTATCGTATGCCGATGCTGCTAAGACTAGTTCCTTTCACACACAAAATGTTTCACCGCCAAATAATTCAACGAATGCAAATTCAAGCTTTAACTTTAATCGCCTTGAAGTTACTATTGATAATCTGGTGCAAACTATAAATATAACTTTACAACAAATATGACTACCATGATGCAAGAAATGCTGAGAATGCAGAATACTCTGCTTCAAGCATTAATTAACACGTTAAAAATATATTTCTAGAACGCAAACGGCATTCGCCAACATAAAAATGAACTTGAGCACTCACGGAAAAAATATTGATATAATGTTGGTCTCTGAGACTCATTTGACATCGAGAAGACTCTTTAAAATGAATGGCTACACTATATATATATGATTCAAAGGACCCTAGAGGGAGAGCATGCGTTGAATCAGCAATTCTAATTAAGTCAAGACTCAAGCACTATATCCTTGACAACGTTATTGAAGAATATATGCAAGCAACGAATATTTTCATAGAAATTTTTTTTGCGAATTTCGTAATATCATCAATTTACTCACCTCCCATATTTTCAGTTACCGAAGATCAGTTTGAGAAGTTCTACAACAAATCGCTTGGGTCCGTGGCAGCTGGCAAATACAGTGCAAAACATACATACTGGGGCTCGCGTCTTGTTACACATAGAGGTTGAGCGTTGTTTAATAAAATTTCAAAAATGGGTTTAGATGTTATTTCGGGTGGGGAGCTCACTTACTGGCCTACTGACGTACGAAAAATTGCAGACGTTATTGATTTTGGCGTCATGAAAAATATTTCTAGGGATTTAATTAACGTTGAAGCTTCTCTAGATCTCTTCTCCGATCAGTCCCCCACTATGGTTACAATCTGTAACCCACTAAGAAGTGACTTACCTCACCCATATATGAAGATGATCAATCGCGTTAATTGGGTGGGATTCAAAAAATATCTTAGTAGTCATTGCACGGAAAATATTACGCTAAGAACACCCAATGATATTGAAATTAACAATGACAATCTTAACGAAAATATTAAACAGGCTGCTGAACATGCCACTACCTCCCATCCGAATACTGG